>JARHVA010001017.1:345000-702500 GCA_037957365.1 Torreya grandis
AATACCACATCTGGAAAAGAGTTTCTACAAGCTGCAAAGGAGGTATTTATATAAAATTCAGAAGATGAGATTTTCCATAGTCTATTTTACTCAATTTTAATTTATGAAAGATGTGATAGAATAATGGAGCAACAATTGATAGTTTAAATTACATATTTGACTTGAGGAAGGAAGAGGTCAATGTGCAACAAAATTTATATGACTCTTTCAAATAAAGTATGGAAGAACTCAATCTATGTATGATGTCGTGATAATAATTTTAGCAGAGATGGATTTATCCTTAATGAAGTTAGTTGGATTTTGATTTGATAGGGATTATGCCATGAGAGGTTTCCATGAAGCTTTGTCTACTAAGATTCATTGAGATTCCCCTCAGGAATTAGATATTCATTGCATAGCTTATCGATAAGCATTAGAAGTAAATGATTCTTCATCTTATTTTGACGAGATATAATTTACTGAAAAAATTGCAAACAAATTTTATTCATGGCTTGAGAAATATTTTAAAATCCATGGAGCATTAAGAGAGTTAATGAAGTCATTTCAAATTAGGAGGCTAGAGGTGTTCCAAATTCATCAAATTAGGTGGCTCTCTATATGAAAGGTCATGGAAAGGTTTTTAAAACTCATTTTTTATTTGTTGAAAGAAAGGGAGTTAGAGGATAAAAATTGTATGATTTGACAATATTTTTTCAAGTAAAATTTGGCATCCATTGACATTACTTTAGATATCACTAGACATGATTCATAATAGATTTCATAGAGACATATTTTAGGTAGGTACAATAAGTATTTCATCTTTTTAAAATAGAGCACAAGGAGGATCTCATGAGTTTGTAAATGGAGCATGCACAATACATGTAGTTTACAACCATTGAGGTTTGAGAGTTTTCATAACTCATAAATATCAAGGACCCTAGATGATTGCATTATATTGGGAAAATTTTTTATAGTGAAGGTTATTGACACTCTAGATACAAGGTTGACACTTTTGCCTATATTTAATGTTGTTAAGGTTTTTAAGTCATCGTAATTATTATGATGAGATGGATGATAGATACCATAAAAAAAAAAGATGGTTAACACGTTTATTTGAAAAATTTAGTGTTTAGAATTCACTTATGGTGGATACTATGAAAAGTTTAAGTGAGATAGATGAATTTGTTTGTAGTATTTATAAATTGTACCCAAAAAATATGTTTTGAGCATGGGATCTATATGGGGTGAACCTAAATGGTTTGAAGGGTTTTAGTATTTAATGCAATGATGACAAGATATTCTTATTTTCCAATGAGCACAACCTATGTGAAAGAGGTTTATAAAAATTAAACATGGTAATTAAAGATGATATATCTAACTTTTCCTTGAACACATTGTATATGTTAATGTTTCTCTCCTTTTGTGTTCATGTTATAAATTAGGTAGATTCAAATGTTATTTATGATGCATGGAAGAATATAAAATCATGAAATCCTCTTCCACTAGAACAATAGATTCACTAGTATAAAAACTTGGAATAGAAGATAAGAACAAAATAAAAAACATAAAAACACGTGTAGTCTTAAAAAGAAATTTTTGAATAGAAGTTTGTAACCACATATATATATATATATATATATATATATATATATATATATATATATATATATATATATATATATATATATATATATATATATATATATATATATATATATATAGTTTGAATCTTTCTACAACTAATTTTCATTAGAGCTACTCCCATTTGCATTGATCTCTAACAAATTGATATTAGAGAAATAACTTGCTAATATTTTCATTAGGTATTATTTGAAGAAAGTTTTGAATGTCTATGAGATGTTTTGAGTATTATGAATGAAGTAACATCAACTATGGAGTGTTTTTTCTAGTAGATCCTAACCTCTAAATTCCATACATATCTAGATCCAAAGTCACACATGGAGCATCCTTGTCTATATAAAAGTAACTCTGAAGTCACACAAGCAACTCTAGAGTCCATAAAAAAGTGGTTCTCAAGTCAAATAAGTAGCTTTGGAATTAATATACAAATAACTATGAATTCACACAGGCAGAGCCATATTCCATACAAAATTAGCTACAGAGTCACATAGGTAGCTCAGGAGTCAATAATTTTTTTTGTAGAGACACACAAATAACTCCAAAGTCACACACAAAGCTCCATATTCCATACAAAAGCAACTATAGAGTCACATAGGTAGCTATATAGTCCATACAAAAGTAACTTTAGAGTTAATAAAAAAACAACTATAAAGTGACACATGTAGCTTTGGAGTTACACAAACAACTCTAAATTCCATATAAAAGTAACTCTAGAGTAACACATGTAGTTCTGGAGTTATAGAGACAACTCTAGAGTCCATAAAAAAGTAACTCTTGACTCACATAGGGAGTGACAAAGACAATACAAAAATATCTCTGGATTCACATAAGTAGCTCCAAATTTACATAGGGAGCTTTGAAGTCCATAAAAAAGCAGCTCCATAATCACACATGTAGTTCTAGAGTCCATAAAAACCCAGCGTTGAAGTCACACAAGTAACTCCAAAGTCAATACAAAAATACTCTGAAGTCACACAAGGAGCTCCAGAGTTAAACAAGTAGCTTGAGAGTCTATACAAAATTAGTGCCAGAGCCACACATGCAATTTTAGAGCCAATACAAAAACATTTATAGAGTCACATAAATAACTCTAGAGTCACAAAGGGAGCTATAGATTCCAATTAAAATCAACTTTGGTGTCACATAGCTAATCTCAAAGTCCATACTTTTAATGACGTGTATACATAATTTAATTATATCAATCGAAGGGAAATTATTTCCTATAATTTTTCATCATGAAAATATTAGATGAATAAATAACCTTAAACTTAAAATTGATACGAACATCCAAATATTAATTCTAGCATTTAATAAAACTTCTTAAAGGGAAAAAGGAAGATACTATTTCTAGTTTGTGCTCCATCACATTGCTTAATACCTCTTATAAAATTATTGAAAAAGCTTTGGTGATGAGGATTAAAATAGTGGTGAAAGGAATTTTAAGAGATAAATAAATGGGGTTTCTTATTGGTAGACATATTCTTGACAATATTATTCTCACATGGGAAAGTTGTGAATGGGATCAATAAATGAGACAAAATGCTATTTTGATCAAACATGATTTTGATCAAGCATATGATATAATATGTTGGAGTTTTATCCTTAAAATGTTACAGTCACATAAGTAACTCCAAAGTCAATATAAAAATACTTTGAAGTCACACAAAGAGCTCCAGAGTTAAACAAGTAGCTTGAGAGTATATACAAAATTGGTACCAGAGCCACACATGCAATTTCAGAGCCAATACGAAAACATTTATAGAGTCACACAACCAACTCCATATTCACACAGGGAGCTCTGAAGTCCAAAGAAAATCAGCTTTGGTGTCACATAGCTAATCTCAAAGTCCATACTTTTAATGACATGTATACATAATTTAATCTTATCAATCGAAGGGAAATTATTTCCTACAATTTTTCATCATGAATATATTATATGAATAAATAACCTTCAACTTAAAATTAAGATGAAAATACAAACATTAATGGTGGAATTTAATCAAATTCCTTCTTAAAAGGAAAAATGAAGATACTATTTTTAGTTTGTGCCCTATCACATTGCTTAATACCTCTTATAAAATTATTGAAAAAGCTTTGGTGATGAGGATTAAACTAGTGATGCAAGGAATTATAAGAGATAAACAAATGGGGTTTATTATCTATAGACATATTATTTATAATATTATTCTCTCATGGGAAACTTGTGAATGGGATCAATAAATGAAACAAAATGCTATTTTGATCAAACTTGATTTTGATCAAGCATATGAGAAAATATGTTGGAGTTTCATCCTTAAAATGTTACAATGGTTGGGTTTCTATCCAAAAATTTGAAATCATGTTCAAGTGTTATTTAAAGATGCCAATGCTTAGATTATTATTAACAATATAATGATAGACCCATTTTCATTATAGAGATCCATTAGCCAAGGATGTCTTTTAGCTCCATTCCTCTACATTCTTACAGTTGATGCCTTGGGTTATCTACTTCAATATACCAATCAAATGAAGCTAATTTTAGGAATTTATATTCCTCATAATGTTTTTGTAACTAATTCACACTATGTTGATGATAGTTTTATGTTTACAAAATTTTAAAAAATATATCTCAAATATAATGAATATTTTAGAATGCTATTGTGAAGTTTTAGGATTTAAGCTTGCTCATCATAAATTTGAATTGTGATACGAGGTATCTTGGGATAACTTTTGGTCTTATATTTTATTTATCTAATATGTGGAATTGGTACCTCAATAGAGTTAAGAATAAACTTTTTATTTGGGGGAATAAATTCCTCTCCTTAGCAGGTAAAATCTAAGTAGCTAATTTTTTTTCTTGCCATACATGTTTATTACTCATCTTATTGGATGCCTTCTAAAAATGGTTATGAGGACTTAAATAAAATTATCTGATGGTTCCTCTAGGATAAATGGGATGGTAACATTGGTTTTATATCTACATCATGGATTGATTGCATTCATCCCAAATGTAAAGGTGGTTTGGGGCTAGTAGATCCAAAAACACAAGGGTTCTATTTAGTGGCCAAATGAATTGTTATAACCATTAGAGGTGAATAACCATAAAAGATTATTATATGGAATAGAATTAGCCTAAATTTAATCAAAGGCAAATGGAAATCAGTGGGATGGTTGGAAAAAATTCTTCATGCTTCGTTCTTCTCTATGAAAGCTTCACCACCATTACGATCTATTTGAAAGGATTGGCAATATACTTACCACTTATTAAAATGGAGGGATGCCTATTTATGTCATGGGTTAATATTTTCCACCTCTTCTATTTGGTGGAACAAACATATTTTTTATTAGGTCCAACCTCTTGCCTTAAGTTGTCCTAAACAATCCTCTTTTATATTTAACAAGGGAGTTTGCTATGTTGGAGATCTTTGGGATTTTTCTACATTGAGATACTTATCACGACATTATATTAAAACTCAATTTGGTCTAAATAATAAGTGTAAACCATTTTTTATTTTTTTATAGTCCTTGGTGCCATTGAAATTATCTATGAAGTTATGTACCCCTATCCAATGTAATTTTTTGAAAAAATGGTTATCACTAGCTTCTTATCCTTTCTTTTTTTTCCTCTAAAAATGATATACTTCCAATTGCTTCTTGACTTTCCTTTAAATCCTTGCTTGAACATCAAATAGAAATACAACTTTAGTGAAAATTATTGGATAAAACTCACTACTCAAATTTAGAGATTAAAAATTGATTTCGATGCTTAGTTGATGGCTTAGAAGATACTAAATTGAAAATTGCCCATTAGGGATAGGTTGAAGTGTATTATGATCCAACCAATCAACTATCCCTTTTATCATCGACATAATTTATTGTTTTAAATTGAAAGATAACTATTTCCTATGACTTTTCATTATGAAAATATTGGATGAATACATATCTTCAACTTAAAATTAAGATGAACACTTCAAATTTGATTAGTGGTTCATAGGGAAAATAAATGTCTTACAATAAGAAGATATACAAACTTGAGTCTATCTTTATAAATATAAGAGACATTATTCATGTTGTCACAATGTCCAAATAACCCATATCACCTTATCCTCTGAAATGAGACACCGTATGAGAGCAGTTGTGGAGTTACTAGCTTTTAATTTATGCCACAAACATTCATTGAACTTGACAGTGGTTTATCATAACAGATAGTAAGATTACATGATGCCCATTTTATGAGACTCTGGTGATGGTTTTTCAATAGACTATGTATTCATCTCCAACCAATGTGATTTAGGTTAATAAAAAACAAATTCCTCAATTTTTTCTTGCTACTTATTCTTCTATGAGGGACTGATTGTTTGCCATAGCCAAATATGAGCTGCCAATTTACCTATTATGGGAAGTCTTCATGTTTACACTTATCATCATTTGTGAGAAGTTAAATTCAACTTCAAATACTACAACTCCCAAATCCCTACCCAACTGATTCCTCATTCATTGCATTTTTATGTTTCCCATCATTGTTCTTAATATATTTTGTCCTTCAACATCTCCACTTCCACTTCCACCTCCACCTCCACCCCATTCCTCTTCCACTTCTACCTCTACCCTGCTCCTCCTACTATAGAGGTGGTGAATTATTCAAAAGGTAATCTCCACTTCCACTTCTACCTCCACCCCATTCCTCTTCCACTTCCACCTTTACCCCATTCCTCCTACCGTGAAGGCAATGTATTCTTCAAAAGGTGAGGCTGAGGGGTTCCAATCAACCTTCACCTTCTCCACCTTCTGAACCTCAATTGATGTAGGTAAACCCAACTCCTCCACCATGCACAAGTAAAACAAGCTGACAATATTCTTGTTTTTTGATATTTTAAGCAGTATACATTCAAACTTTTTCTTTATTTATCATCTTTTATTTTTGCCTCAAGTTCAAAACCTAGAGGTGATGCTTGTTTGCCATTAAATGAACTTAAATCTTTGGATGCCTCCATATGGATCTGACTATTTTGTATTTCTTTTTCTTTCCATTATTTGAACAAATTCTTTATTTAGGATTTTATAAATTGGAACAAATTTTGATTAATAGAATTCTTTATGTAAGATTTTAAAAATTAGAACAAATTGAGATTCACATAATTCTTTATGTAGGATTATAAAAATTGGAAAAAATTTATATCAACTAAATTCTCTATGTAATATTTTTAAAATTGGAACACTTATAGTGTAAGCACCTTATTTTGAAAAACAAACATGACACATTTTAATTAAAAAAAGAAAATTTCTTATCAAATATCAAATATGCGATATTGCAACTCATAAATTTAAATTGAAAATAAATTTTAAAATTATGTAAATATGTAAAATAATTCTTAAAAATTTAATTTTAAACATTAAATTTTTTATAAATTGGAACAAATTTAGATTATCAAAATTCTCTATGTAAGATTTTGGAAATTGGAATACTTATAGTGAAAGCAAACATGACACATTTTAATTAAATAAATAAAATTTCTTATCAAATATCAAATATGTGATATTACAACTTATAAATTTAAATTGATTTTTTTAAAAATTATGTAAATATTTAGAATAATCCCTAAAAATTTAATTCTAAACATTAAACAATGTTTCTTACAAGAAGATAGATATAAAAAAAGGAGCGGAAGATAGATACCCAAAAAAATAGGAGTGGACTGTAATGAAAATGAAAATTGATTAAGCATAAAAATAAACATTTTGTGTTCATATTTAAACTAACTTAATAACATTTCTTCATGATGTAGTAGATTATCTAATTAACCACAAATCTCATGTGTTTGAGCAGAATCAGTGTCCACTTTAATGACAACCCTAATGAGAAAAAGGCCTCAATTTTACTAACTAAAAGATAAATACAAAATTATTATTTAATTTTAAAGAAATTACCTTTTAGAAGAGATTTTTTTTGAATCATTTCCATCAGGGGAAGGCATCATGTTTATACCAACATAACATTATTGTGCACAGAATCATTAGTGCTACTGGACATAAAATATTTACATACCTAAGTTTTTTTGAGATGATTTAACTTCAAAAAATATAAATTTAGGAGGTGAGAACTTACCCTCTAAAAAATACCTTGTCCACAAGACCTTGTGATGCTTCTTCAATCAGTCATTCCATCACGTCAGGTGACCCTACTCTTTCCCAGTAATTGCAAAGGCTACAACACACACAACAATTATAGCAATTTATATTTTCCATGAGATCTCCAATTGTCAAAAAATGAATAAAAACCACTATTTTTGATACGGAATATCTATTTATAGTGTTTCTGAGATGGTCCAAAAATGCATAAAAAGGGGCCCATAACTATTTATATTTAAACCTCATAAGCATAATATTTTCAAACTTATTATTATTAATTATAATTTTATTTCTATTAATTTTATGTATTAAACCTTTGATGTTAACTTAGAAGTTAAATATTGAGTAACAATCCTAAAAACTCTTTGCCATGTATATCATGCACACATCTAATGTTTAAGTGTGGCTCAAAGAATATATGTAGAATTATTGTATGATATATTAATAAAGGGGTAATTTCAATCTATGTTTAATAATTTCATTTAAATCTCATATATAGGGAATGAGAGATATGAAATCCTTTCTTTTCCTTATCTTGTTTTAAAATTACATAAAATGTATGCATAGTTATGTAAAGTATAGAGGAACTACCTCTTAGAAGTAAAAGAGTTGATTCATCTCAATATCAATAAGAAAATTTATCATCCAATTTTTCTATTAGAAAAAGATGTATAATTTATTAGTGTGGTGTATGGTATAATGGTATTATTGTAATCATTAAAAAAAAATCACATAAATAACCATATATGTTCTTATTAATGCTATATTTTTTAATGAATAGTAAAATGATGGTCAATGTATTACTTAGGATAAAACATTTATGTGAATTTACATTTACAAGTAATATGGCATTGGTATGACCTACTCTAGAACACGTGTGATTAATTAAACATTAATTTATTTATTTAGTGTCCATCTATGTGCCATCATTCTATTGGATAATTTTTTAATTTAACTTTTTTCAATGATTAAGTTTTATTTAAATTTTAATTATGGAAGTGACATTTGTATACACACATTATTTTTTAATTTTATCACTTATTTATGCTCCCTATCTTAAAAGAACCCGTCGAGTCTCAATCTCTCTGAGTGTACACCTTAAGGGGTGCACCAGAAAAGGGGTGGGTAGACAATTAGTGCTTTGTAAGATTATTGTCCCCTTTACCACTTGCTATCTACACACTTATCTCCTAAAAATCTTATCCCTAAGTTTGATCTTTTCTATTGCACACTCCTCAATCATGTCCCACCACTTGTCACCTTTTTCCTAGCCTTAAGCCCCTTTTGACTATTTATAGTATTAGGTGGACTGGGTCAACCCTGTACTATTTTGGGTAAAATTCATTTAGGGTCCAGGTCAGCTCTTGACCAACCTAACACATGACCTAGTGAATTTTTGTCCATAACTATACTAGGTCGACCCTATCGGCCAATTTTTTTGAAAGGGCTTAGGGTTAAATCCACCTATATATACAAGATCATTTTTCCATTATTTAGAGAAGAGAATAAGAAGTAAGAGTTATTTTTCATATGTTTATCCATAATTATACTTGAGGATCAACCTTAGGGTTTCATACTTTCTTTGCAGATACATATATTATTTTATGTATAAGTCCTTTAGATGCACTAATAGGTTATGTATCATAGAGCTGATTTATCATTGTCATCCTTACATACCACAAAAACCTCTTATGAAGAACCTTGGCCAAGGGAGAGATTGAGGCTCGACAGGATCATCTTTGAAGGTAAGTATTCCTAACTTTATTCCTCTTTTGTAAGAGTAGATAGATATGCATTTTTACTTCTCTTCCATGCATTAGGATTATGTATACATTGACTTGAGTATATGCCTTCTATGCATGTTTAATTTTTTTATTTATTACCCCCAATTTGTGCCACAAGATTTGGTGAGCACTAAATTAGACTTTACTTTACTTGTTATTAGTTTAGTTAAATATGAAAACATAGGGCTTAGTTAGGGTTATTACATGATTGTGCTTGATTGGAGGCTTTATAACCCTCCCTAGAATCATTTATTATGGTAAGATATCCCCTAATTGGGTCTATCAAATCCCCATATTTGGTCATGTTATCAATTATCTAATATATTTCCAATGGAAAATGTAAGTATGATCTATCTTATCTAAGTTAGGATTAATTTATAGACATGTTGCATTTATGATTGTATACATTATAGTGAACCCAATGTGAATCTAACCCTTACAGGTTTTTGTTTCACATTTTTCATTATTTTATCATTTTATTTATTATATTTATGATACTGGGTTGACAGTGCTGGTATAGTTTCTAACTTCTATGCACAGGTTTAAAACATAATCGCATCAATACAAATCTATTATGTTTGTGCAAGTCTTCATTAGGTACATGCTATTGGGTCCAATAGGTCAATAAAGTACTAGTTTTCACTTCTAAACATGCTACTAGGTTGACTCTATCGACATAGTACACTTTTTAACTTCCATAAAATATACTAGGTCGACACTACCAACATAGTATTCTTCATAGGTTTTACCTAATAAATAACTGCAAAACTAGGTTGACCTAGTAAACATAGTTGGTAGAATTTGAAATTAAAAATCAAGGCACTACAATAGTAATATCACTTTCCTGTACATCTTCCAACCCATAAATTTTCATTTCTCTCTTTCTCTTTCATTTCTATTATTCATTATAGTTCTATTTTTCATAGTTTTCAGTCTTTAAAAGTACCCCTATACAACAAACTAGGTCCACTCTATCGACCTAATTCTATATTCTATTTTTTGTCCAAAATACTAGGTTGATACTGTTGATGTAGTTCTTAAATTTACCCTTGTTTTATTAGTAAATTAGTGACAATATCAAATCTATTCTATAATATTTGCATACACTGTCATCTTAATCGGCACTGTACTATGTTTCAAAGTTGAAATTAACATTTATATGCTAGTTACTAGCTCACACTTTCACTTTAAGTTGTTTCCATTTTTAGAATAGATCACATAGTCTAATTATATGGTTTTTCAATATACCATTTAGTTTCACTATTTTACTCTTTCTAACACACACTACCAAATCAAATAATCTTAAAACATATTTAAACAATTATCTACCCAAGGCCTACCTACTTGGATTTCATCACCAAGGGGGAAGTTGACTTGGTTTTATGGCTAAGTATAAACACATGGTTAGTGGGAAAATATTGGTAATTCACCTGACACCCTTATTGTTGTGATTTGTGAAGTGAGGGTGTAGGCCCCAATACCAAGCTAGTACCATTGCCAACATAGAACTCTTTTAGCCTAAATGTCTTGAAACCATCCATAGATTGCTTTTTAGTTCCTTACTTATAGCCAACTTCTTATCACACTTAAAATTATATTCCAATAATCTAATAACATTCAAGATGACCACTTAGTTATTATTTACTTTCTAAGTTGACTACTTTTTCTTTACTCAATTGTATGTTATATTGCAAAAACTTAAATTGGTCAGCATTGGTGCAAGGTTTTATGTTGTGTGCCTCAATTGGATCATCATCTAAACCCAATTGATTGTGTGTTTTATTTCACTTATTGCTTTTAAAATTACTTTCAAAAAAATTCTTGTTTTAGTACATAGTCATTCTATTTGACATAGTCTCTTACAGACTATCTATTTCCCCTACTTGTGGTACTGAGTTGACCATGTCGACATAGTATTCTTTTCTACCTCCTAGGATAGAGTACTAGGTTGACCTTGTTGAATCTATATATTTTCTTCCTATTTTATATCTAGGTTATAGAACTAGGTTGACTCTATCAACTCTATCTCCCTATTTTCTTAGTTTTTAGACCATATTTCAATACTAGGTCGACCCAGTTAACTCTATACTCTTATTTATCCCCTTGTATTTCCTTGATTTTGTATCACTTTTTTCACTTCTCTATCATTATGAACTTCTTATTTAAAGATAACATTGAGTTGAATTCAATAGATATGATGAGCCTTACCAACCCTCATAGGGTCTCCCATAAGCAGATTAAGGATCCTCTCTTGGATGAGAGTAATTTTCATATAGCCACTTACATAATGAATTATGGATGCCTATTTATTCCTCTTCACTTCATAATCTTCTCTTCTCAAATGAAGATCAACTTGAATTAGAGTATACACCTAAAATGCTCTTATTTATCTTTGAATTTCCTTAACATTGAGGAAAGGATCCTTTTACCATTTACCATCTCATGATTAGTGGTCAAGATGAAGAGCCTCATTCACCTTTTCCCATGTTCTCACATGGATTTGGAGATATTATATTCTTTTATTCTTATCCTCTTCCCTCTATTTTAACCCCTTCTCATACCACAACTTATTCTTCTTTGACTTCCTCTACCTCCATTCCTAGTATCTCCACTAACATGGTAGGTTATACATTTAGTGAGCCTCTTATAAGACTCACTCTCCTCAATTATTCCACTAGTGCATCATTTTATACCCATGGTAATCATGCCTCTAGTGCTTCCTCTTCTCATCCCTTTACTAGTCCATCTTTTGCCACACAATAAAATTTACCACTAGTGCCTCACATTCTAACAACTCTTCTCAAGCTCCTACTAACACTCATAGTGGTACCCAAGACACTACTTCAAAATATAATTCTTCAAATAATGGTAACAATGCAATTTAAACCCATTATATTCTATTACAAACTCTTAATCCAATGAATATTTTTCAAACTAATAATGAAAATTAAATGATGCAAATGCAAAATCACCTTATCCATATTCAAACCCACCCTCAAAAAATGCCATGGGGTACAAAAAATCAAAATGTTCCCCCACCTCCTCTTAAGGATTCCCATAGTAATCTTACCCCTCAACCTCCTCTTGTCAACAAGATAATCAAGCATATTCAAATTGAGCCTCTTACATCTCAAATTACTAATATCAATATATGAGGTATCACCCCTACCATTTCTTACAATGGGTCCACTCATCCTAATCTTCATCTAAAAACATTTGGAAATCTATATAAATACTAGGTCAAATTAAATACCTTTACCACTACCCAGATATTAGCTAAAACTCTCACAAGTGATACTTTAGATTCGTACAACCAACTTAAAACTCATTTTATTACTAGTTTGGAAGATTTAGTAAATGCTCTAGTCCAAGAGTTCCAAATTAGTGATATTTATAATAATATCTTGGCCCATTTTATCAATTATAAGCAACTTGAAACTGAAACTGCCCAAGCTTTCATTAAATGATGGAAGATATTATCTAGTAAATGTGAACATAACATGGCTGATGATAACCTTTTACATATCTTTACCAATGCTCTTTTTCTAAAGTTACAATATTAGTTCTAGACTCTCTCTCTATGTACCTTAAAAGAGAATATTGACCAAGTTAAATGTCAAGTGGAGACACTAAAAAATTTCACACTTACAGTTTTCAATGACTGAATCCCTTGAAGCCTCCTAAAGATCCCCTAAAGCTTCTTAACCCTTAACCAATCCCTCTTAAACCTAATCAAGTCACTATTTTCCTATCACTATTCACATAGTACTAATCAAGAATACTATTTTAAAGTACTATTCAAAATTACTATTCACTATCACTATTTATTATGGGACACACTATCACTACTCTCTATGGGATCCACTATCACTATTCATGATGACATGGTAAGTAACATGGTATGTGACATGGTAACTAAAATAAAAAGTGATTTAAGAGGTGATATGCCAAGTGACATGGAATATAAGTGAGGTGGCTTGATGTGGGACATCACACCCCAGTTGGGACCCTTTCCCAAGGTGCCTAATGACCTCATTTAAGCGTCACAAGGGTCTCCCCTTGAAATATGGCAAATTTTCCATTAAGGGGCCATCATTCAACATGTATTTTGTCTTCACACATGAAAGTGGCCTTAAAAATTATATACCCACCTATTTAGTGATTTGGAAAAGACAAAGGGCACTATATCCATCCATTTTTGGACTCTTTAGCAAAGTGGGAGACCCATGATCAAGGTGGGAATCCCACTACCCTCATATTTTGACTCACTCATGCACCACATGGAAAATGTGCCACATTTTTTGGGTTATCTCTTTAAGCACTTATATGTAGACAAGAAAGGGTGGTGAAAAGTCTTTTGGCCTTATTTAGGCCCATGTGCATAATTCCCACTCAAAATTGGACTCATGTGCAAGGTGGGAGACACACCAACCCAAATGGGAGACCCATCATCAAGATGGAAATACCACCACCCTCATATTTTGACTTATTCATGCACCACATGAAAAATTAAACTACATTTTGTGGGGCATCTCTTTAAGTGCTTAGATGAATACAAGAAAGAGTGGTGAAAAGTCTTTTGGCCTCATTTGGGCCCATGTGCATGATTTCCACTCAAAATTGGACTCATGTGCAAGGTGGGATACAAACTAACCCAAATGGGAGACCCAAGATCAAGGTGGGAATCCCACCACCCTCATCTTTTGACTCATTCATGCACCCAAATGGAAAATGGTTCCATACCTCTACTATTCCCTCTTTTGGCATGAATCTTCACAACAAATGCTATAAATATCCCTTCTCCTTCACCAAATTCTAAGTTGTTTTTGGTAAAAGCATTTTTGTTGAAGGTTTTATAATTTTGGAAGAGGTTTCCTAATATTTAAGGAGGTCATAATCTTGGAGGTTAGAATAAATCAAAGCAATGAAGCTCTACCAGAATTGCTGTAGGATTCTTCAACAACATCTACATCAACATCATCATCTACAACCATATTCAAGAAGGCAAGGTAATATTTATTTATTTATTGTATTTATTTATTTCCTTTCCTTTGGTATTTCCTTTTATTAACCTCCAAACCATATACCCCCTTTCCATATTTATCCCATTCATCCCATTTACCCTTTTCCATCTTCATTTTATTCATCCTTTTTATCTTATTTTACCTCTTTATCCCATTCATCCTTTTGCCTCATTTTCCTCTTTGTCCATTTACCTCACTTACCTCTATTTTTATTTTTACCATCTTAATTATTTTACAATATGAACCATTTACCAAATTTTAACCAAACTATCTTTTGACCCTTATCAAATCATCCAAACCAAAAACTGCCATTTTGCCTTAACCAAATTTTAGCACTAGTTGATTTATCTAGTCATTGTTTTAGCAAAGCATTTAACTTATTTGATTTAATTTGAGTTATTTGATATTTTTAGTTTTAGTTTGATATCATTTTATTTAAATTATATCATTTATATTTATCAAACTTAAGTGTTTAAAGTAGGTGGATTGACAGCTGTAGACACCTAAATCTAGCCATTGATAACCTCAAATCAGGGTTTTGACCTATTTCTATCTAAAGCACACAGTTTGGCCTAAAAACACTAAAAAATATTAAAATATGTGAAGCTGACATATTCAAATGCCAATTTTGTCTAGGGTATCCCTAAATGGGGCAATATAATTTATGGGCCAGCTAACTTTGATTAGATCATTCTGAGTAAAAATGCTAATTTTGCACCTAGGTGCTCTGGATTGATCTTTACTATCAATCTCTTACACAAGATGTTGCCTTTTTTATTTTGTGTTTATAACATACTAAGTGGGATAATATATCAAATTCATTAGACATTGACTTCCAATTCCAATCTAGTCAAATTTTGGACCAATAACAAGGCATTCTGATCAATTTGAGTAATTTGTGCACAAAGTGCTTAATCATGCTTAGAGCTAATTAATCCAAGCTAGAGTCTAATTAATAATTCCATAGAAAATTTTTGAATAATTTATTTTGAAAATAAATATTAAATATCTACATCATCAAGTGACCTCATTTTTTGGGAAGACATCCCTAGGCCATAAATGGCACAAATATAAGGATTCATGCCTCCCATGCCTCATCAAAGCCCTCTATACCTCATAATTGCTCCTCTATCCCAAATATTGATGAGCCTATTTATCAACTTTAATTTTAAAATTAGATTAATCCTTAGCCACACATATCAAAGTTAAGATGGATGGTTCAAGTTGATTCTGATCAATCTCAAAAATCTATAAATAGAGAGGCCATGAACATCATTTCTAAGCTATTTTGGTGTAAAGCTATAATGCACAAATATATTAAAAAAGACATTGCAACTAGTGTTACCATGAAAAATTGATTCCAAGATAAGCCAAGACAAACTAAAGCCACAAAGGTGCCAAGGAGAGATGGAGGTAGACATGCTTCCATTGCCAAGGACTTCATGAGCATAAAACCGAGCAAGCCACTACTACAAAGGCATTTAGAGCATCCAAGGAAGGTGAAGGAATTATTGTGTTTTTCATTATTTTTTAGTTGTGTTTATAATTTATTTTTGTTACTAAGATCACCCTAGTAACTAGGCATGAAGGTGTTATCTTATTATGTTCTTTGTCAATTTGTTTTGTGCATTTTGTCACTAACACCATACTAATCTCCTCTTCTTAGTCAAATTTCTAGTTCACATAATGGCATGCTTAGTGGGACTAGACATATCCCACACATGAAAAAGATAATTATGAAACTTTAAAATATTAATTTGGATAATTAAAACTCATTAAATTTGATTTTTTAACTTTATTTTTCCATTTTTCTTTGTCACAAGTTTACATAATAACTGCCATCAATTAGTAAAACCATCATCAGTTGGCATAGCCATCATCGGTCACTATTGATATAACTGTTGTCAGTTAGATGACCATCATCAATTAGTAAGTGTAACCATCATTGATTATAGAATAAACATTAGTCATTGTGTTTTTCTTAAAAACACAAACCCTAAGAGCTAATAGGCCATTTTAAAATGCTTGGTTTGGGATCATATGAACTCCATTTTGGATGATTTATTTTTTAAAACCACGTATTTTCTCCTAAATTTTTAGAATTTTACATTATTATAGCTTCAAGTTTCATATTTTTTTCACAATTTTTTAAAATATAGTTAAATTTTTTCTAATTTGACATATTTGCTTTTGGGGTGATGCCTTAAGGGTAGACAGGTAACTAGTGGACTTGGAACATGTTAAAACATGTTATTAAGAAATATTTGGCATAAGTGTAAAATGAATTAGGAATATTGTTTTTGGTTGTTAATAAAATATTAGGTGCTTAAGTGAATGTTTTCATAAGTTAGGCTTTCAAAGTTCACAATCTTAAGACCAAGGGGTTAAATGAACACCACCAAATCTTTCATTTGGGCTTAAAATTGAACACACTTTTGTATTTAATAATTGTTTGATCCTATTTTGTTTAGCAAAGAGATGGGTATTGTGTGTATGTTGTTTCATTTATCCCCTTTAGGTAACCCTTAGAATCAAAAGTGTCATTCCTATTGCAAAAAGCCTAGTCCAAGGCTTAGAAAGAATGTCATCTAAAGCACTCCCCAAAAACTCATCAAAGTTTGGGTGATCTTGAAAATGACCCTAAATTCTTTCTCTTAGTCTTTTATTTTCATGAAAACTTGGCTTGTGAGGGGGAATTCATCATCTGCCATAAGTTATTTAGGGAAGCTTTGACTTGGGGTTTCATCTCCCAACATTGAATTCACTTACTCATTTGGAGTTGCACACGAGACATATCTGCATTTGGACATCACACTATAGTAAGTGAAAAATAGGATATAGTTGTTGTAAAAAGAACTAGACCTTTTTACAACTAATCAATGTTGTGGTCACCCAATTTATGTGCTTATCTTTTGTATTATTTGATGTAAAAGTCATTATGCAATTGATTCCCCTAGAAACATTCAAAAGCTTGCTAGTTTAATCAACCCCACATTGCCATACCCTTGCTAGGATTTGGAGGATTATACTTAGTGTATTTTGGTCATTTTTGCTTGGAATTTTTTGAGACTAAAACTTGTTTGTTTGTTTGTAAGCTATTTCAAAATAATGTATTTGAATTGAGGAGGGTAGGGTTATGCTTCCCAAATCATGTTAAAACCATTTTGCCTTTAAGTCTTTTGAAGCATAACATAGATCACATCATTTAGGCATTCTTACACTGTTAGGATACTCAATTTGTTTCAATACTTGTTTCACATTATGCTAAAAACCATTTGTTTCAAACCATGTCATGTATACCATTTAGACCTTTGCCTTGTGTTGTTATGTTATCCAATCTTGTCTAGCCTGTTTGGTCAAATCCTAGTTTTTAATGTTGAGTTTTTAATTAGCCTTGCCAAGTTTAGATTCAAACATTGATTGATTTTTGCTTAGGCATTAATTTGTAGGGCTAATACATAGATCTTTCTCTTTTGGGTTGCATAACTTTGGTTAATTGATTACCCAAATTTAAAAACTATTGATGGTTTATTTGTTCAATACCTATCTTTATCATTATTTGTGCTTTTATTTGGGAAAATATAGCCTTTCTCAAAGAGCTTTTTATCTTATGCCTTATGCCAATTGATCATATTTATGTTTGATTATGTGTGTCAGGTTTATGTCAAATTTGTTTCCAAACTTGTTAGATTAAATCATATCACATCAACCTTTGTTTCAAGTCTAGCTTTTGATGTCATTTGGCCACAAGTCTTAGCATATGCCTGTTTGTTTGAGCCTAGCTTTTGCCTCTGTGTTTGGACAAAATACCTAATAACTCAACATTTCCCTTTCCTAGTTTAGACCTTGTTTGGAACACTTTGACCTAGACCTTTGACATGCTAGTTTTTATTTAGATGCTTGACCTTTTTTGTGTATGAAATTTGACATTAGACATTTGATGTTAGACTATTTTATGCCAAGTCTTAGAAAAAATCATTTTAGAGATTCAACTCCACTTTCAAACCATATTGGAGATACATCTCCACCCCTTTGACAAAGTTAGACCAAGTTTGAACCATTTATCCTTTTGACATAGTTTTTTAGAGTTTATAAAATTCTAAACCTTTTTGTTTTTGAAGATTTAATCATTTATGCAGATATGTCTAGCTACACCTATGGTGGAGTGACGTAAAATCCAACTTATGATATAATGGCTTCACAAAAATACTTTTATGGATTTATTTAAGACCCCAATGATGATAATATGATTTGTGAGACAAATTTCTATCCACCTCATAATAATCATTCATGAGAAAAAAGTCATAAACTAGGTCATGATCCAACTCAAGACCTAGATTGGTATGAAGAAGTTTATGAGGATAATTTTGAATATCTAACTATAAATAATGTTATTTGGGATATGGATCCATTCCCTTTTATAATAATCAGTACGTGGAACACAGTCAAGAACTACTTATGAGCCAACTCACAATGGGGATGCTATGGTTTATGAGGAAGACTTAGATGCTTTGGCTTATGTGAGTAATCAAGCTCCACCACATCAGAATATTTATATTATAGGACCACAATGTCACACCATTCCCATACTAAGACCTCATCCTTTAGTTTGTGCGAGTGATCAAGCTCCATAATGCCCCTTCATCATTCTAGGTCCTAATCCTTTAGCTTGTGTAGGCAATCAAGCTCCACACCACCCTATAATTAATATTTTAGGACTTCATCCTTTGGCTCATGTAATAAATAATTCCCCCTAATTCCCTACCATTATCTAACCATAAGCTATTCCTCATCTAGAACCAATCCCATCCAAACCTCAACTGATCCAATCCTTTGAAGACCAAGCTGTGTTCAAAACTAGTATTTTCCAACTCATTATAAACCAAAGCCAAGATAGCCAACCAATCCAAGATTTTTTTATTGAACCAACCACTTATGATAATTCAATATGTGATGAATCACCTATTAATCCTATACTAGTTATCGAGGAGTCTCACACTGATGAGCCAATCTTTGTTGAGTAACTTCTTAATGATTATAATTACCTTTGGGAAATCATTACCTTGACCATATGCCTATTTTTCAAGAGCCACCTATTGACCAACCATTCTTTGAGGAGTTGTCTCTTGACCTTTTTCCCATCCTAGAGAAGTCTCACTTTGATAAACCAATCTTAATGGAGCCCATCATGCCATTAAAAATTGTTACTTATCCAATACTAAACATTCAACAAGACATCATTGTAATAGAGTACCCATCAGATGAAGAATAAGAGTTATATTCAAGTTTCATTCTTGAATTGACATCAAATTTATCATCAAAATATGAATCAACATCAGTCTCAACATCAGATTTAAAGTCCCTTGAGTTAGAATCAGATTCATAAGAATAATATGTTTGTGGTTGTTACAAAATTGGTTATGAATGAATTGTAGATCAATTTAAATATATTTGTGATCATTCTATGGTTTTTGAAGATTATTACTTTATCTTTGACATGATTTATCCTAATATATTCTATAAGGATTATGAAACCTCTCCCCATTCCATTACCATTCGACATGCCATTACCATCAACCAAAATGGACATATCATTGACATTCCATCTCCCACAAGTGTCGATTGGGATAGATAGAATCAAACTTTATTGAAATACATCCATGGTGACATAGTAGTTGAATAAGAGAAAGGAGGCCAAGACCACATTCATATAGTAGAAGAACACTCTCTTAGTGAAACCTTTTCAGAGGTGCTAGGATATATTCAAATTCATAACTCAACATCTTCTAGTGAAACTTTTTTGAAAGTGATTGAAGATAATCAAAGTCAAAAGTCAAAATTATTTAATGAAACCTTCTTGAAGGCACTATGAGACAATCAAAATAAATTCATTGGTGAAAACCTCATTAAGGCACCAATAGCTAAGCACAAAATTTCTTCATTGCTTGATGAAGTCAAAAACAAAGATCAAATCAGAATAGCTTTCAATCTATAGCCTAATAAAATGGTAGCTACTCTCAAGATAAAACAATAGAAAAATCTAGTGGTCTTATTGAGAGAATAAGTCTTCAGCCCCACCACAACCAAAGTTATGTGGAGTCCAATATCAACAACATTTTGTGTGACTAAAAGTCCTGATCTTCATTTATTTCCCAACCATTCCACATTCCATTATCATCTACCATTCCATTTCACAATCAAAACTACCATCAATTATTTGTCCCTATTTACCATCCATAATTTCACTTTCATTTGTAGAGGCTACACAGATACCTTGTCTCGATGTCTGAAGGAATAAAAATCAATGACCAATGAAGATCATAATAACATTCTCAAAATCACATTTTGTAGGCAATTCTTGATAGAGAAATTATTCAAATGAGGTGTGGGCTAGATATTAACATGATTAAATATTCTATTTGTATTATTTGCTAACTAAGATGTGCATCTCCCCATCAGTAGGAACAACATAATCAAAAACCACACCTAGGTCAAAAACATGTACCATACCATTTTATTTCCATGTTATTTCCATTGTTACATATCAATTTACCATTATTGAATATCCTACCATTCACCCCATCACTTGGGGGAAAACCTACTACCATTTATCCAATCTATCAAAAACCATCATTATCCTAATCAAAACCATACCATTCTAACCATTCCATTCCTATCTAGACCAAAACATGTTTTTACTCATCCTACCCAATCCTATTTTGAACTTGGTTACTTTGGTTCTTATCACAACTTTTGTGGGGGGATTCTGATCAAGTTTCAATAATCAATCAAGTTCATGTTTAAATAATAGTCTATGAAAGTAGTGTGATATTTGATCTAGAAAAATATCTTTCATCCTATCAAGTTTGTTTATGTGAGCTTGATTATAACCACCTATGGGCATATTAGTGTCTCACTAGTCTTGTTACTAATTATAACCACCTATGGGAAAATTAGTATCATTTGCCTATGCCATTGTATCCTAGTTATAATTGACTATGGGAAAACTAGGGGCAACACTTATTTATCATGCATTGTCACATCACCTTGCCATTACTATTTTAATTTGACTAGCCATTTGACAGATTTTAGAACTTGTTGGGACCTAGTTGGTTTTTCTATACCTTTTGTGTGGATGGAATTACTATGACTTGAGGTTATTTCAAGACTATGTGGGTCATATTCAATTCATGTTGAGGTCATCTCAATCCCCCTTTTCATACACTTTCATTATTCCATGAGCAACCTAAGCCATCTGCTCTCACTTTTTTGTGAGAAACCTATGCCAAACGCTCTTTCCATTTTGTGATAAGGTACCTTGTCATTCTCTAATGAGTTGAGATACCTCAAAATGCCAAAAAAACTCATAAAATTTTAAAAATCTAAAAACATTTATCCTGTCTAAGCCTAGTCAGTTATCTTCGATCCTCCTTACGAGGCATGGTCATTGTTAGGATGCTTTCTTTTTCTTTTATTTTTAGGCTTTCTATTTGTTTATTTATTTCAAGTTGTTTGTTTGTTTACTTGTTTGTTTATTTGTTCACTTGCCTATTTTCTTGCTTTCAACATTGTTACCTTGACTCGGTCTCTATGCGTTTGTTAGGTGATTCCTTGAGCACATTATTCTTGAGTCTATCCATATTCATATGTCAAAATTATCATCATGGTTTTTATTATAGGTGTATTATTTTTGAGTGTTTATTAGATCAGGAGTCAGTCCTTATGCATATTTTGGTCAAGTCTTCATGGTGTTCTATCATGAAGCCTACCATCACATGCTACAACAAAAATTAACTTCAAGAAGGTCTACAATCAATGGAGCCATAGAAGTTTCTCCTTGGCACCTTGGCAAAATCTCCTACCCACCTTGATCAATATAACTCATTGGCCATTCTAGTTGTATTATTACTAATTAGGAAAGCATCTCCTCATTGGTAGGTATAATTGAATCATTTCTAATTATAAATCTTATTCTTATATTCATCTATTTCATCACTTTGCACCCACTTATCTTTAATATATATTCTAGGTTATATCCTTGAGTTATGCTTGTTAATCATCCCTAACTGGGGCATAATCATCTTTAGCCAATTCAAGTCCTCATAATGATCATAACCACCTACGGGCAAATCATTAGTTTGAATTTTATTCCTAATTATAATTGCTTTTGGGTAAATCAACATCCCTTTTAAATCAATGCATGTAAGAATTTTCTCATTTAAATTAATATCAACCACAAGTTAATTCCACCTTTCTTCTTGTTCTTTTTGAGGGACCACCCATCAACAAATGTGATGACCACTCGCTTGAGGGGGCATCATCATAGGCTTCCCAAAATCATTTAGAGCTTTATTCTTTAATCATCATCTTCTTTTTAGCATACATACCTTTTCTCATTATTTGAGAAGATATTGCTTTGCCTATGGTTTGCAACATCTTCCCAAATAGGGGCAAACTGTAGACACCTAGATCTGGGCATCGATAACCTCCAATCAGGGTTTTGGCAAATTTCTACCTAAAGCATACAATTTGGCTTAAAAATACTAAAACATATTAAAATATGTGAAATTGACATATTCATATGCCAATTTTGGTCAGGGTATCCCTAAATGGGGCAATGCAATTTATGGGCCAACTAACTTTGATTAGATCATTCCAAGTCAAAATGCCAATTTTGCACCTAGGTACTCTGGATTGATATTTCCTATCAAATATTTTGCACAAGATGCATGCCTTTGTTATTTTGTGTTGATAAAATCCTAAATAGGATAATGGATCCAACACATCTAACATTAAATTCCAATTCTAATCCAGTCAAATTTTAGACCAATAATAAAAAATTATTATCAATTTGAGTAATTTGTGCACAAAGTGCTTAAACATGCTTAAGAGATAATTAATCCAAATCAAGGCATAATTAATAATTCTATGGAAACTTGTTGAAAGCTTATTTTTAGAAATGAATATTGAATATCTACATCATCAGGTGACCTCATTTCTTGGGAAGACATCCCTAGGCCATAAATTCCATAAATATCAAGATTCATGCCTCTCATGCCTCATCAAATCCCTCTATGCCTCTTAATTACTCCTTTGTCCCAAATATTGATGAGCCTATTTATCACTTTTAATGGCAAAATTGGATTAATCCTCAGCCACACATCTCAATCCTAAGATGGATGGTTCAGGTTGATTCTGATCAATCTCAAAAATCTATAAATAGAGAGGCCATGAACATCATTTCTAAGTTATTTTGGTGAAAATTTATAATGCACAATTATCTTCAAGAAGCCATTGCAACTAGTGTTACTATGCCAAATTGATTCCAAGTCAAGCCAAGCCAAGCCAATCCAAAGCCACAAAGGTGCCAAGGAGAGATGGAGGTAGATAATCTTCCATTGACAATGACTTCATGAGCACAAAATTGAGCAAGCCACTACTACAAAGGCATTTGGAGCATCCAAGGAATGTGAAGGAACTATTGTGTTTTTACTTACTTTTTAGATGTGTTTGTCATTTGTTTTTGTTACTAAGCTCACCCTAGTAACTAAGCATGAAGGTGTTAGCTTATTATGTTCTTTGCTAATTTATTTTGTGTATTTTGTCACTAACACCATACTAATCTCCTCTTCTTAGTCAAATTCCTAGTTCACAATAGCCTCTTAAAAAGCTTTCACTTCTAGGATCTAGCTCACGATAGGTAATCGACCCATCTACTTGTCTAACAAATTATTTTTGTGGTAGTGTTTTCTTATTTGTAGGTATTCTTCACTATCCAAAGAAGAGTTCTCCATAATCACCTGGATTCAACACACACACATTCAACATGTATTCTTCTACAAACCCATAACATAGTTTCTTTCTTTTGACACTAAAGAAAAAGCAAAAAATTAGATAGAAACATTTTGGTACGTCTAATGGGACCCTTGAGTTTTCTTGGGTTCATTAGTTTTTTTAGGATATTTAGAATTGCATTAGTGAATTTTTTATTAAGTTGAATTAGTGGAAAATTCATTTAGTTGCATTCTATACACACTAAGTGTTCTTTCTTGCATTTTAGTTGCACTTTTAGTTGTATTTTTTTAGAAAGAGTTAAATCTTATTTTCTTGCATTTCTAAAAGAAAAAAGAAAATAATCATCCTAGGATTAGGACTTGCATTATCATCTTGTACATAGGTTGCATTTAGCTTGTATTCATTAAAAGAAATAAAAAAATTTCCTTTGGGATTAAAATTAACTTACATACATAGTTTTCTTGTTTATTTAATTATCTCATCTAGTTTAATTTAATTGAAGAGAATTAACCATAGTGCACAAATGTTACACAAACCAAACCACTTACAATAAGAAAAACATCAAACACACTTGAGACAAAGCCCAAATAGGACTTCATCACCTAGCAGATCACCTTAATCCTTTCTGGTTATCTTACTTGGATTTAATCACCGAGGGGATAACGAACTCAACTCTCTAGTTGAGTATAAACTCTAGATAAATGATATAAAGGCTAAAAACCCATACTAGCTGTAGGATTATGATGTGAGGGGAGAAAGCCCCAAGTATCAAGCCATGTACCCATTCTAATATAGACTTTTTTTGAGCACCTAAACATAACCTAAAACCAAACATAGATTTCTCTCTTAGACCTATTCAAGCCAATTTCCTCTTCACACTTTTCTAAGGTATAAGCCAAAAGAGAGATTAAAAAGAATCCTAGGACTTAAAACACTCTTAGTGAATACATTATTTGTCTTGAATTTATTTTTGATTACTCTTTGTTTTGAGGTGTGAGATTGTATCATTCCTTTCCCATTTTCTTGTATGGCTCTTACTTGCCAATAATGGAGGGGCCTTGAAGAAATAAACTCACCACCAAGACAACCAATCTATTTCACCTCTCCATCCATGGAACATGTTTCTAAACCCGTGGACTCCCCTCACTCTCTAAAAAGTCCTATTTGAATAATCCCAGGAGATGCATATTTTTTTGCTTTCTAAAAAAATAATCATGCATCCTTACAACATTACCTTAGAACCATGTCTCACCAAATCCTAGTTTTGACCCCACCTTTAGATCTACCTTATGGCATGCCTCTTCACCTCATGGGGGGTACCTCCACTACCAAAGGTGATACTAAAACTTTAGTTACCTAATCCCTATCATCGACTAATAATCCCCTTGAGACTACCACTTATAATCAACCAACCCAAACTACCACTGTCCTTATACCACCTACCAATCACTCCTCCACAATAGGAGTGCCTACCTCTAACACTACCCATCTCCCTCTAATTACCTCAAACCCATCAAACACTACTCTAATTCAAATCCTTGTGGTTTCCATACCCTCCATGTTACTAGCAATTACTATAAAGCTCACTACCCTTCCATTGGCCATTAACCCAACTACCACTCCTACCCAACAAGCAGCCTTTAGTTATCTCCTTAGTCCACAAGGGCATATGCCTGCTATCCAACCAACCAAACCTACCTAACCATTGAAATCCACATACCAATATATTCGTTCTACCCAACCATTGGCATCCACATACCAATATGTGGCAACCCCTCAATCTTCTACCCACTATCAACATGTTTCTCAACCACCACTGTAATATGCATCCTACAACCTTTCAGGTGCTCAACCCTAAATAAACTTCATGAAGATGATCATGGATAATATGACTACCCTTGAATCATCCATCTTTAGAGCTGATAACATATTGTCCTATGATCAAATTTACAATGAGCTTATTCACCCTTCGGTCCCTATCAGACCTTATTTGGCCTAGTGGGAACTTCCAAAATTTACCAATTTTAACAGTAAACAAGACCCTTAATAGATTGCCCATAATGACACTCTTCTCCTCTATACCTTTCTTATGTCATTATCTAAACCAACATTAGATTGGTATAGTGCCATACCCAAACATTCCATCTTCTCCTTCAACCAACTAGCCCAAAACTTCTTGGATCACTTTTCGATCAATATATCCAATAAAATTTCCATTACCAACCTCTACTCCGTCTAAAAATTTGAGGATGAGTCCATTGTCAATCTTTTGTCTTGTTGGAGGAACCTAATTAGCCAACTTTCCTTTTCCTTGCCTCAAATCAAACTTATAGAGCTCTTTGCTCAGTTATGTGCCAAGCATATCTCATCCATATTACATGTCCAAGGCTTCCAAACATTTGATGAAGATTTTACCATGGCTCAGAAAATAAAGAAAATATCTATTGATGAAGGAAAATTAAAGTTAAAGAACAAGAACTCAAATTATAAGCCTAATGATCCCTCTTACTCCAAACCAAACTACCAGACCAATCCCAACACTAAAAACAAATAAATCACCAATGTTGTCATCCTCAAAACCACACCTCCACCATCTACCAACCAATAATTCCTAAGGAACCAAACCTCCAACTCCTCTAATTCTTCAAACAAAAACCCAAGGAACCAAACTTGGAGCAACCAGAAGTAATTTAATCCACTTGGGGAACCCTATGCTTCTATTTTGGAAAAGTTATTAAAAGCTAATATCATCCAACTTCCACAAATTAAACCACCTCAACAGTTTGATGCTTTTCACCCTGTACTAGTTTGGTATAAAGAAAATAACCATTGTGCCTTTCACTGAGTCATAAGACATGATATGAATAGGTACAATGCCTTCAAATACCTTGTCCAATCCCTCATTGACAAGGGGGAGCTTAGATTGGATAATTGTAATTCACCACCCAACCAAACCCTTAACATATTTAGGCAACCTTTTCCAAACCACTCTCCCACCAAAAATGAGAGTAAAAATGTTGAATGCTCTCCTTATACCCATACCTTTAACATGGTTCTTGACACACTAACTAATAAATAATCCATTCAACAATCTACCAATCCCCCTCTGCTTATTGAAATAGTAGAGTTACCTTCTACCATTTTGGACATCCAAACAAATGAAGTAACCATATCCACACTTTTGATATAGGTTACCACACTTAAATCCCCTATTATAGAACCATCCATCCATCTTTGAAAGCTATCTCAAAAAAAAAGATAACTTCACCCACCAAACCTCTAATTTTGGAACCTTCCATAAAAAACCAAGACAAAAATAAGGAAACCAAACCAAAACCTCTAACCCCTTCTTTGGCAAACCAACCTAGCCCTTATAAACCAACTAAAACCTCTACCTAACTAAACCAAAACCTCCTCCAAATTAACTGACCCTCAAACACCTAAACCTATCAATATAACTAAAGTAACCAAACCCCCTTCAAAAACAAGAACCAAAGCAACAAAAGAAGTAAAACTACCCAAAGGCCCAAAGCCTCAAATTTTACTTCCCTTAACCTTGCCCTCTATTTTGGGTCCTCATCCATTTACATTGATTACGAAGCCTGTTATTTTTACCGAAGCCCCACCACCTCTATTGGTTACACCTTCACACATTCTTCCTAACACACCTCTTAAGTTACCTACCTTTCCATCCTCTACCTCTATCTCGTCAACCATATTTCCTAAACCAAAACCATCAACTATTGGAAATATTATCATTGATGTCAAAGGTCTAACATTATTGGTGATAAAGGCCCCATTTCATTTAATGATGTTTTTAATAGTAATATCTTGGATAATGTGTGTTAATATTTATTGAATATTAACGAATATATTTTTGGTTGCATATAAGTCAAAAGAGGGCCCATGGAGAATTCAAAGAGTCATGGGGTAAAGACAAAAGAAGAATGGGATGCATTTTCCCATGAAGAGTCATCTTGAGGAATTCCAAGAGTCACCAAATGAAGACAAAAGAGGAAGGGTGAAATTTCTCATGAAGAGACACTTTGAGGAATACAAAAAGTCACCAAGATAAAGATAAAAGAGGAAAGGATGCTTTTGCTTATGAAGGGTCACCATATGACTTTTCAAATTCAAGGATACAAAGGGTCATGCAAATCTGGCACCATTTTCTATGAGGATTGAAGGGTCACAAAGGGTGAAGGCCAAAGGTCATTTGGAAAGCTATAAATAAAGGCTTGAGAAGCCGTTTGTAAGGTGTGAGAGAATATAATGAATTTGTATTTGTTATATCTAGCTTATAAGAGCAAAGAAGTGAGAGTGAGTATGATTTGTATTTGTTATATCTAGCTTAGAAGAGCAAAGGAGAGAGAGAAAAGAGATATTGTAATGAACTATCATTTTTTGAGATAGCAATATTGAGAGATAGTTGTGTGGTATGCACAAAGGGGTTGGTGCTCCTATGGGTTGGTGCTCATGACTTATTGCTGTGTTGGTACTCAGTAAAGGGGTTGGTGCTCCTGTAGGTTGGTACTCATGAATTGTTACTATGTTGGTGCTCAATAAAGGGGTTGGTGCTCCTACAAGTTGGTTCTTGTGAATATTGTAGTTTGAGTTGGTGCTCTTTCATATACTTGAGATTGTTCTCCATGGTTTTTCCTAGATTGGGTTTCCACATTCAATTTGGTGTCTCTCTCTATCTTGTGTGGTGTTTATTATTTTAGTTTTATTGCATATCTTGAATGTTTAGTTAAGTGGAATTTAATTAAGGGAAATTTTATAAGATTTATGATATACTGATTCACCCCCCCTCTCAATATATCCTGTGCTTAATATCAACCAAGTGTACCACCTTACCTAAGACACCTATCACCAAACCTACTTCCAAAAAACCTTCTACCTCAATACCTAAAAAAAAGACCACCATACGTTTATCACTTTTAACCGAGTCTTACTTATCCATTCTCTGATGGTTATTGCAAACCTCTTCTTTGAGATTACCACCCATCAAAATTTTTGACCCTTCACATCCCAAACCATCATGATTCAATAACAATTTGATTTTTTTATACCATAGGACACCCAACCATGATACATAAAATTGTAAAGCTCTCTAAACTCTCATCTACCATCTTTACGATGAAGATAAACTATTGATAGATGAACCTTCGATGCCACCCATACCAACTTGAATGAAAACCATACCTACCCAATTCTTACTCACTCCTCCACTCTCACCTAAGAATCAAGATAAGTATGACCACTCTACTACCTCACCCTCTCCTTCTATCCACACCATCAATGTGGTCACTATATCACAACAAAGGGATAAGGGGAAGGCTAAGGTGTCTATTCCTTGGACTTACCCCTCTTCAAAATCTCAAGAAAAGCACACCCAACCATCTCCATATTTAATCAAAGCTAAAGTGTCTATCTTAGGTTCCCCCCAATATAAACCTTCATACCCTAACTCATATGTAATATCTATCCATAAAGTTATCCTTAATTAGCTCCACTAAACCCTAGAAAAAATTAGCTTATATGAGTTGATTTATACTTATCCCCATCACTACCAAGCACTCATAAAGGCCTTGAAATCCATCGAGTTCCAACCTAATGACACTCAACCACTAGCCACATTTGTTGGTGCCCTCCAAACTTCCAATCTTGTCACCTTTATGAATTCAAAAATGTCTTTTGTCTACCTTTAGGACCTAGATCCCACACTCTTTATTACTATTTAAATCAACTAAAACCATGTAAAAAGGGTGATGATATATGGGGGAACTATCAATAACATCATATTCTCCTATGTTTATGACCAACTCAACTTACCAAAAATATCACATCAGAATCCATAATGGTCTCCAATCCTTTAATGACACTATGGGCACTACCTTGGGAATCATCATCCTTCATATCCATGTGGGAGCCCACACACTCCCTAAACTATTTTATGTGGTGGACAGAAAATTATAATACAACATCTTATTGGGACAACCTTAGATCCATTCTATAGAATGTGTTCCCTCTACTCTCCATTGATGCATTAAGTTTGAGCATGAGGGCCAAGTCATAAATATCCAAGCAGACCCAAATCCTTTCTCAACATGCAATATGACCTATCACTCAAACAATGTCCTCGTACACCTGTCCAATAGACCTAAAATAGTTACAACCCAACCTTCAACCATTGATGAAATGTCAACTAGCCTATCCATCCCTTCTTCATAGATCCCCATAGAAGAGCCCTTGAGATCTATGTTCCAAAAATTCTCGTTAGGAGAGTATCACCTTCTAGCGTTGGTTATTTTCCCTACTCTTCAATATGGGAACCTAAAACATGACACTTATTATGAACCTAACATTAAAACCATCATCATTTTTGGTCCCCCCAACTATCAAATGAACTTCATCTATGGGGGACTTTATCAACCACTTCTTACTCCCACCATTACCTCCTCCATCCAATCATTCAACTTTGAATTTTCCTACCTTGAAAAATAGCATTTGCTAAATTATACCTTCATAGGTGTGCCTTAAAGGTTTTTGGTCTGGGATGATATGAATAAAGACCTCATGAGTTACCTTTGATCATAACCCAAAAAGCTCATGAGTCATTTTTCCTTGGGTTTGTACCTCCTGAAGAACCCACCATTTCACCCAAACCTATTGACACCATCAAGGAATACATCCCCTCATCACCAACCCAACTTCATTAAAATCCTAAAGATTTTGATATCATTCCCCCTAAATGTTTTTTGGATCAACACCAATAGTTTAGGCCCCCTAACCTATCAAAAGGATGGCCAAATTCAAACCTTTCCTCTCATCCATCATGAAATGATAGAGAAAGATTCTGTTACCATCAATACCATCCAACATCAAGATGATGATTATATTCTCACCTACCTTCATACCCCAAATTATTCAATCCATAAATCCCTTCCTCTATAATCCTTGACCATGTTGAATGAATCCACCACATATATCAACTTGGGCATTATGAATAACCCCTGTGTTGTCAAATTGGGCCAATAACTGAATGCCAAAGAACTTCGAGACTTTTCCTCTTTCCTCCAAGACTAAAAAATATCATTCACTTAGTGTTACAATGATATGCCTAAGATTTATCCCATCATTTCCACCCATAACATTGTCACTCATCATGACACCAATCTTGTTAAACAAAAACTTCAATGTATGTATCCTCACACAACCCTTCTCATCAAAGAAGAACTTTAGCATCTCTTATTAGTAAACTTCATTCAATCCATTGATTACCCCTAATGGGTCTCAAGTATCATACCTATCACCAAAGTCACTGTGGGTCTACACATTTATGTGGACTTTAGTGACCTTAACCTCGCTTGCCCCAAGGATGACTTTCCTCTACCTAGTATTGACCAACTCATTGATCTTACAACCAGACATGAGATTTTGTCTCTCATGGATGGGTTTTTGAGTTACAATAAACTCTTTATTACTCATGAAGATCAACATAAAACCACCTTTTCCACTCCTTTGGGAAGTTTTTTCTATAAATTCATGCCTTTCAAGTTAAAGAACACTGGTGCAACCTACTAGTGAGCTATGACCTATATCTTCCATGACCTCATCCACACCATCATAGAGGACTATGTCGATGATATCTTGGTAAAATCCAAATCTCACTAAGATCATTTGAAAGTTCTCAGTATTATCTTGGAATACCTAATCCATTTTCATGTTAGACTCAACCCCAAGAAATGTGTTTTTGGGGTCCTTTCAGGAAAGCTTCTTGGCTTTATCATCTCTCTTCAAGGAATTGAAGTAGATCTTAGTAAGGTCAAATAAATCTTAGAAATTCCCCCTCTTACCAACCTTAAGAAACTTTTTATCCTGTAGGGAAAACTTTAATCCATTTTCCATTTCATTTCTTAGCTTTCAAACTGGTGCCAACCTTTCCATCACCTTCTGAAGAAGGATGTCTCTTTCAAATGGAATAGAGATTGTCAAAAAGCCTTTGATTCACTCAAATAGTTCCTTTTATCACCACTTGTCTTCATCCCTCCTAAGGATGACCACCCCTTTCACCTATACATCTCTACCACTGACCATTCCCTATGGGCAATCTTGGCTCATCAAGATGGACAACATATAGAGCAAGTTGTATATTACATTAGCTGCATGCTTATAGAATATGAGACTCGATATACCCATACCAAGAAAATATACTTCTCCTTGAATTTTGTGACCACCAAAATTTTCCACTACCTTCTTAACCATATAACGTATGTCATAACGAACACCAAACCACTCAAGTAGATGCATTCGAAGCCATACCAAAACTAGCATATGGCCAAGTGGCTTATACTCTTAGAAAAATTTGATCTTGAGTTATTTCAACAAAATTCAATTAAAGGGCAAGTCATTATCAACCAATTGGTCAAAACATCTTTGATAGATCACCGACCACTTCCTCTTGAATTCCTAGATGAATCCATTTCTACTCTCTATTGGTTTTTAATTGTATACCTCTTTAAACTGGACTTGAAAACTTAAAAGAGAATGTAAAGCACAAATGAAAAACCCATTTGAATGTCATTATAGCTAGGGAGGGGTTTAGCATTTATGGTAGAAAAAATAGGGAAAATTATTGAGAGACACGTAAAAAGGGGGTGGTTAATTCCTTGTTACTTTTAGCTCTACCCAATCCAAGGTGAGAGGACCTGAAGGGTAGCTTGATCACATGATTCAAATTTCATGGGGGTTATTAGTACATGAAAATACACATATAATTATAATGTAACTAGTAATGCTCAATCCACCCAAGTAGGATTATCACATGGAATGAACAAATGCTCTAAAGTAGACACAAGCTATTAAGGATAGATAAGGGAGATGATTGCACAATTCATTGGGTGAAACATTCAACAAAGTAAAGGCCCAATGATATGGTTGCAACACTTAAACATTAAATCATTGACTATAGATACATTTAAAATGTGAGGAAAACTATGCATCTATTATGCACACAACATGTTAGATATGCGGTGGATGTCTTATGTGAGGTAAGACAGGTTAGAACAAGGTTTTTTAATTAAACAAAGATGTGGATAGGTGCTGAATAAGTAAAAAGAAATTCATCTAACATCTATATTATTTACACTTGACAAATGCTTCTACATCTCAATAAATATGGAATGAGGTGATGCTTGAGGTTCCCAAAAAGGAATTGCAAGTAGTACTACAATCAACCATTCAAGGACTCCTTCCTAATAAATTCATAAGCTTGGGACTACCCTTAAAAAAGACTATTAACACTCTAATCTAAATTTTGAAGATAAAAGGATTTAATATTCCTGATATACTCCTCAACTGACTACCATAAAAGAATACACAAGACCACCAATTTGCCAAGAATGTGGAAAAGAGCATCACACTTCAACAACATGAAAGAGTAATAGATCACAATCATACTTCATTATCTAGCTAAATCTCAATTATATATAACATGCAATGGAAATTATACAACATAAACACCATGCAAATCATCTCTATAACAAGGGAACATTCCAAACATTCTCAAAGCTTGCCAATGATTTTCTAACTAAAACCAATTTGGCACCAAAGAAATTACATAGGTATAACTTCTCCTAAGCAATAGCTCTTAGACTCAAATTTTTTATGACAAACCGACCTTTGTAAAAGAATAGACCTCTTTTACTTATATAATTTTTAGCCATACTTGACATATCCCAAAAATATTCTTCAACTGGAATAATTATTTGTGGGATTTGTAGTTTATTACAAGATGTAACAAATATGATTCCAAGGATCATGCATGTACTCAAGTGAAAATTATGAGAATGATGCTCCACCCTAGTAAAATGATTTTTGTTGGCCATGTGGAGAGCAATTCAGTAAGGGACAAAACAAATCTTTGTCCACTTGTAAAACTAACCAAAACATCCATTTCATTCATCAAATAATTGTAAATAATATTATAGATAAGGTCATGCCACTAACAAGAGATGTACAATAATTTTTGCATGGGGAAAGAGGGGAAAAGAAAGAAAGAGAAGAAGAAGAAAGAGAGAGAATATTGATGCCAATTCAGAGGAAATAAAAAAATTAGGTCATGTTGTAGAATCAACATTGATGACCGAGTCACTTACCAACCTATTCTTATATGTAATAATCCCTCCAATCATGGTGGCAATAATATTTTGGTCTGGACCCACTTGGTACTTGAATTTGGCATTATATTCCTCTAGCCAATTGGTGGTCCTCTAGAGAATTACCTGATTATTTTTGACTAATGCCTTCAATTGATCATAAGATTTTTAAAGTGACACCAGTCCTCTTATCTTTTGGACATCGAAGGCTCTATGAGGTGCATCGGTGAGGTTCTGCAAGGAATTATAAAATGTAACCTCTATTATGTCAGTTACATCATCAGGATTTACCATCTTTCTTAGAGCGATTTTAATCTATATATTCATAATTTTGAGAGATTTGTTTTCTCCCTTTAAGTCAAAATATCCCTCCTTAAGCATCATTATCCTATGCTTGATTTGTAATTGATATTATCTAGTCATTTTATGATCATCAAAGGAAATGATCTTTTCTGCTATCAAAGCATCCTTTCCCACATTACATATTTCATCCACTTTCAACCTAAGTGTCTCCTAACTCTTTATATTAGAATCATACATGAACACTAGGAGTTTCACTCTCCTTGCTTATCTAATATGTCATCAAAACATTATAGTTCTGAATGTATCAGTTCTTTGGCCCAGAATATCAAGTCTTGTTGCCAATATTTTTTCACCCATCTTCTAGTCTTCAAGTCTTCATGATGATCAAAATCAAGTGTATCCAAGGAGAAAAATATTTTATCCAAGGATTCATTGGCAGTTAGAATTATTACTCTAGGCTCACTCAGTAACTTTTATAAGTACTAGATCATATCCAAGTTTTGTGCCTTGAGCTCTTCCATGGAGGCTTTGTCCTTGTCTATACAATGCACCACCATGTTAGCCAGGACCTGCGAGCTATGTTTGATTTCATTTCTCGATGGCTCCCCTAGATCATATATATAAACCATATACCATTTTTGGGGAGCATATTTATTTATATCTCCTAATGGAGGAATGGATATCTCCTATGTCTTTTCCCTAACATGAGTAAAAGTGGTCCATGAGAGTGCTCTAGCCTTCTTGGTAGGCTTGGCCTTGTATCCCTGAGATATCTTCATCACATCTATGTCCCCCATCTTTATTATGGTGCCTTGTTTCTCCTTGATTTTTTCTTAAACCAATAAAAGGGGTCCATTCTAGAAACCCATTAGAGTCATGGACCTTGAAGCTAGCCTTGATGCATTAGGTGGCAATGTCACTGGTATATTAGCCAAGGAGAGTGTTATAAGATTAGGGTGCGATCTTAGCATAATTTTTTTTATTCCATCATTAGTATCTAACTCACCATTTCCTTGATTATTTCCTTCATCCCCTTCCTTGACTGATTCAATTTGCTCTAAGACTTCAACATTTGTCTCAAGTTGTTGCCAGGACTCCAAGAGCAATCTATCGATGGAGATTTCTTGATTTGCAAGCTGAGTAGATGGTTACGCAACCAATTTGTCTTTTTCACTTGGTTAGGGACCTCAAGAAGAGGCTATGGTGTCTTACTTATCACCTTTGGGTGGCTCATCACCAATCATGGCCTCAAAACCTTCATGCCTAGCAGGATCATGGACTTTAATTTGAGGAAGGAGACCCTGAGGCACTTTAATAGAAGTAGTACTTCTAGAAGGTCCCATCTCAATAATTTTATTGGCTTAGTTTGATTCCTTATTTAAATTCAAATGGGTAGAGTACCCATTCTTAGGCTTGATCCCCTACCCTCTTCAAAACTAACCTCCCCTCCTAGTACTGAACTTATCACCATTGGAATGGGAAGGCCCTATGATGTTGTTTCAATAGCCACCATAACATTCGATGGTTCAATGCTTTGTGCCTACACATTTTCACTACTAGTGGGGGATTGTCTTCCTTACCTTGGATTATCCATATATTTATCCTTAAGTTCCTATTCACTCTCTGTTTCACCCTCCTTGTCTTGTCTTAGAAGCTGGGTGAGAACATCTTAAATAAATGTCTTTGAATTCAAGGAGACTATCCCCTTTTTAGGAGGATCCTGAGCCTATGTGGCCACCTCAACACCAACTTGTACCACATCATCGAAGGATAAAGGGTCATCTAGGGCCAATATGTCTTCCTCATCACCTTTGCTTTCTCTTCCAAAGGGTGCCTATGGACCAAATAGCCCTATTACCAAAATTTTAACTGGGGGAGGGGTAAATACCTTCCACCTTTTTATAATTTTAATAATCATCTTGTCTTCATCCATGTCTTCATTATCACTCATATCTCTTACTTTCTAGGCATATGAGGATTTTTCCTTTTGGGGCTCCATACAAATATCTTCAGAGGGCACATTCATGAAAATGACCTCCTTTCTCTTCTTGGGGCTTGTTGTTAGAGGTTGTAGTATCTTCTTAGGCCTTTTGATACTTGGTTTCTCTAGCTCATCCTCTCCCACTCTCTTCCTTGTATAAATCTTTGGGAGGAGGTCTATTGTTGGTGGTTGCATAAAGATAGGTCACTGACATGGTTGTTGGGATAATTGTCATGGAAAGAGCTCCCATGGCAATAATAGATATAGGATTAGCACTAACAAGTTACGCCTCACTGGTGGAAAGCTTGCTCCAATTCTCTACCAAACTAGTCAATTTGGTAAATGACAATCCTGATTTGGATCATGATACTATAACCTATTCAATGTTAATTAGCCTAGTAAAAACAATATCACTTGCTGACTTCTTTCCCTTACCCTTTGCTATCACTTATGGGCTTATGAGATTACTTGTGTAGGGAGGAAGGAGTGCCTTAATCTCTTTGAAATTTCAAAACTCCTGAATGGAAGGGGTGTCATGTGCACTAAGGTCCACCCCTCAAGCATTCAACCATCTAAACATTCTTTTCATAATTGAATGAGCCCTCCATGCAACTAAGTCATTTTTTAGGATAGTGAAGTCCACCTACTCTATGGGCTACATCTCAATTTTATTTTCAATGTATGACATTGAAATTATTGCTTTATCATCCACCATGTTTATGGGGATAGGAACTATTCCATATACAATGATCTCTTACATAGTGAGCCTCAAGTAATATATTTTTCTTACTTGCTCCTTAGTTATGCAGTCAGACCAAATGTCCTCATAATGTGCTCAATGCATATCTACACCTATATTAGTGTTTACTAGCCACCTTATGTCATATTTTGGTTGAGGAGGCATCTTGTCAATTTGGTACCATCCCATTTCTTGTTCTAATCCCTTTGCTTTAACTAGAGAAGGACATGTATAATATCCTATCTCTACCAAGAATTTGAAGGGATTATTAATCTTTTTCATAGTAATAATCTCATGGAGAGTCACCATCTGCCTACATAGCTCCATGATTTCAACCTTGTCATCCAAATATCAAAGAAATTGTGAGGTGACCCTACATAACCGCTCATCTATATATATGTGAATGTGTAGAACTGAATGTATACTGTGTCATATCTATCAATTGCCTCCCGAGTTGTTCTAGTCATTATATTTAGTCTTCATAGGGGAAAAAAGACAATCATCATAACATTGAATAAATAATTTTAAACCCTGGATCAAGTTTTTTAAAAGCCCTCCAAAGTCATTTTAGGGTATAAATAATATATTATTAGGCCTACGGGATTTCTAGTAAGCCTTGGGAGGTCTTTATTATGCAATAGATTGTACATCAGATAGGAGGACATGTAAAAAGTACCTTCAAATGCATTTTTTGAGGAGATAGAAATACACAACTGCATCATCTAATTATGAAATTTGTCACTCAAGATAAAAGCCAAATCTAGCTTCTTTTGTCTCTCCAACACATAGATAAGGATAAAAAACATCCATGGATCAAACTTATCTGCAGTGGGTACCCCATAAATTATAGTAGCCATGGTGATAACATATTGTAGTAGCTCTTTGAATTCTATCAGCTTGAGGTTTTTGGTCATCTATGAGACCTTTGTTCTCTTCTTAGTGAGTCAGACAAAATTTATGATGTCCCATACCAACTTGTCATTTTCCTCTACATATTGCTAGCATTCTTTCAGGGTCAATGTGATACTTTCAGTTTGTGGAAATATCCCAAGCATGGTGATGAGAGCTTCAAGAGTGAATGAACAAATAAATAATTGACTTCCATCAAGAACAATTCTAGTATCTGGGTGATATACCTTTGTCCATGCAATAACCAACTCTAGGTATGAGGCCGCTAGAGGAAATGCTACTATAGGAAATATATAACTCATACCTAAATTAGACATAGCCTCGAGGGGCCTGGATTTTGTAATGCATTAAAAAAGGATTCAAAATTTGACCCTTATACATCAGTATCCCTAATCCCATCAAGGATGGAAGTGATATTGCTCTTTACTAGGTGGATGATGAAATCATTTCTTCCTAATTCACTTGGTGCAATACCTCTAAAACTAGAATGGACCCCTCTCGGTAATAAAATCTCAAACACCCTAGAATTACCCTTAAGAATACCAAACAAGAAGCTTAGATAATACTTACTAGTAATCACACAGATTAGGATACACTTGGAGTGAGAAGGCCTTTAAAGGATTTACTATAATTACTATTCTTACTGCATGCCTCTTTGGTTCACAAGTCACTTGATGGCACAAGTATTAGCTTTAGATGAAAAAGGTGGATAAAAAATGAAGAAAAATACTTAGTTATAACCTTCCCCCTTTTGAAATTAGGGTTATCACTAAATATTTAGAGTGGAACATCTAATCACTAGCTACTACATTAATTTCTTCAAATGTCCCTTTTGAAAAATGGGAGGAAACTCGATACTACTTCTTCTATCCAGATGTTTCTCCTTGAGACACGTGGCTCTTTTAAAGCAAAAATCCACCTTTTAAATCTCATCAAGCCTTGAGGAGCATCTTCACCTTCTTATCATATCCTTTGGTGCAGAGATGCAACACATCTTGAACCCTCCTCGTAGGATACAAAACTAACATGTGTCTACATTTATGCCTTAGACATTTGGATACCTGGGTCTTGGGGACTTTTAAACCTCCTCACCTTTTTTCTCTCCTTGGTATCCTAGTTTAATATGTCTTGAGATATTTTAAGAGTTCCACATGTTGTGTTCTTATTTGACCAATCCTAATATCCAAGTCATCAAGAGATCCTTGCACCTCCTCACTTAAAGATAGACAAGGCAAGTTTTAGAAAGTGGATTAAAAATTGAAAATACCTAAAGGAATGCCATGTGGCATGAATTTAAGTGGTTTGGACCTCAAATGTCTCCTTCTTCTTACTTCACCTTGAAACAAGTGAGACAAACTTTTGAAAAGAGGACTGAAGCCAAAATGATTTCAAGATGATACCACGTGTTCAACATAGATTCTTGCTCAGGCTCTCAGCTATCTCCTTACCTTTTACTATCAATTGGTCTTAGGAGGAGTTTAATATTCTTCCATCTATTGAAGATGTTTCAGTAATATGTGAGAGTATAAGACTCATAGGTAAATCCCCAGAGATGTGTACGTGCTTCTCATTTAGTTCATCAAATGATCTATCCCCTTAGTCACCAAGACACCCCAAGGGTGTAATATGGATTTCCAACCCAAGAATCTAGAGCGCTTATAATCTGAGATTGGATCAAAGCCTACATCACATTCATGTGATCCAATACACCATTGCATCTATGAAAAATATCCTCAAACACCCTAGGGGACAATCATTCACTTCCACACAAATCAATAAAAGGGACCTATTGGAATAGAGAGTACGGATACAATGCACATTACAGTATGCAATTTAGGTCAAACTTGAATAATTTCACTAATTAGGGCCTAATTGTTTTGATATAATTTTAGGCACTAACATAGGCTCTCACCTAGGGATGCACACCCCTTACAGGTGTGCAAAGAACCCTAGAACAAAGGACCCAGTGCCAATAAGTTGGGCAATGGAGTCAGGATTAAATGCTCTTAAGTAAGCACAAGGTCCCAATCAACTATCACAATAGACATTTAGGAAATAGATCAAGAGGATCTAAAGATAGATATAAACAAACACATGATAAAAAAGAACTATACAAGCGAGCAACAAAACAAAAAAGGGTGATATAAAAACAAAGTTGTACAAAATATATATGGAAATGAACAAACTCAGTTTAATAAATGCTTCAAATGCCTACCATTGATAGGAAATTCCAATATCTCCCCACCTAAATATTTTATAAATAAGGTGTTCTCCCCAATCCTATAGTAAATTGAGTATGGGCCCATCCATAAAGTATTAAAATTACCATGCTTACCCTTTTCTTCATGCTGACTATCCCATTATAAAACCAGGTCACCTAGCTAAAAATTCCTTAGAGTGACCTTCCTATCAAATATCCACTTCAACTTCTCCTTAAACTTGAGATGATTCTCATGGGCCAATCTATGAGATTCATCCAATTCCATAATCTGATTTAACCTCTCTTCATAGTGGTTAGTGTTGACCCAATTTTTCCCCTCTAGCAAAATCTCAGTCACCTTCTACACCTGCTTTGCATGGACAATAATCTCGGGTTGCAAGGTCCACCTTCAGGGTTCAAACAGCTCCATCTCAAAGCATTGGCTCATCAGCCTTGTTCGTTGGCATTCACGGTAGCATAAGGCAGAGTCTTCAAACGTTCACAAAAGAGGAGAGGAAAAAACTGAGGCATTTAACACTAAGGCAAAAGAGGGTAGACGTTTACAAGAACAATGTAGCGGGCGGCAAAATCACTGCCCATAATACCGGTGGGTAAAATGAGACTACAAATAGATGCAGTTAGCGGCGAATTTTCCGCTCACAACATAAGCAGAGAAAAGAAAGGCCGCAAACTCGGTCGACGTTGGCAAAATTGCCATGCTTGGCAGATAATTCGGCCAACGTCGGCAAAACTGCTGCGGTCGGCAGTAAATCGGCCGATGTTGGCAAAATTCCAGCATGTAGTCCATGATAGTGGGTGGCAAAATTACCGCCCACAACATCAGGCAGTAAAAAAGCCCTACAGAACACAGGAAAAGGCCCGCCTAGCTGCCAGAGGAGTAGACCAACACACAAAATGAGGCAACAAGCATGGTCCCAGCAAACTTATGATGTCATCAATAGCTTTTCCCTCTTCCCAATGAAGACTCAAGCTACCACTAGCAAGCAAAAGCCAATGAGAGCTCCTCTTGGCTCTTTCCATATAAATACGCAGACTTGATCATTTGGAATCATCTTCTCCAATTTTGTAAAGACCACAGCTCTAAAATTTTTCCACCTGAATCAATAAAAGATAATTTTTACCTCTTTCTTGGATGGAAACCTTATGTATGTTCTGTGTGTTTAGTTTGTGTTCAGTCATTTTCTTTCAAATGCTCTCACAGGTTTAAACACCAACACACCAGTTATCTACAAAGTGTCAGTTTGTAGCTTACAGGGGAAGAGTTCCACTTGGGGTACAGAAGCAAAGGAGGTCACTTAGAGTATGCATTCCATAACATCTTTGTGAATCCCTATTTCTTGTATTTTCATTAGAACCTCTCTGGCATTCCAGCAACCTGGTCTCTTCTACCAAGTCTCAGTGTATGTATGTTGTTTTATCTGATCCCGAGTGTGAATGTGGGAAGGTCATCTATTTTGGTGTATCACCTCTTTAGAGTAGGCTATTTGTTTTCATGCTTTTCTTTTCCCTTTTCATCCCCCCCAATTTTTAGCTGTATATATATATATATATATATATATATATATATATATATATATATATATATATATATATATACACCTGTACGTAAATTTTGCTGCCTGAAACAAACAAGATACATCAGAGGGAACTAGCCCATACCTAGAGACTCTCCTCTCCTACTTCGCCATCCCACAGGTGAGAGAGGAGTTTCCATGTTGAAGGGAGAGGGCAGAAATCCATTTTCCTACCAATTGGGTGCACTTTCCAGCGTCAACAGTTAGTGTGCTCATCATCCCTCAATTGCTGCATGAAATGATAAGTAGGCAATTGTAAATTTATAAGAGAAACTAATTGAGATCTATAAATAACCTCAAAAGGGATCTAACCTATAGCTATTTTAGGAGTAATTCTATCATCCCACAAGGAAAATTTCAATTGTTAACCCCACCTTTTCTTATTGGTTTCCAACGTTCTTCTAATAATCTTGAGCAAGTTCTTGTTACTCAATTTTGCTTTCCCATTGCCTTGAAGATTGTAGTTGGAAGCATAAGTGAGGTCAATCCCATAATCCTTACACATTAAAATCAAAGGTTTAGCTTTGAATCTCATGGAATTATCGACAACAATCTTGATAGGTACACCAAATCGGTATATAATATTATTCAATAGGAAGTTTAAAACAACTTGGTGCATTACCTTCTTAGTAGGGATCTCTGCCACCCACTTGGTGAAGTAATCAATAATGACCAATATCCACCCATGCTTATTGTTTAAAACCTCACTCATCTCACCAATACAATCCATGCCCCACTACTTGAAGGGGGCTTCGATAGTAATAGGTTGTAAAGGGAGAGAACCAGATGCTTTCATTCTCCCTACAAAGCAATAACATTTTTCACATTACCTGACTATCTGAGAAACACTTTTAAATAGTGAGGGACAACAATAATCAGATCTAAGGATCTTATGATCTATAAATTTAGGTGAAAAGTGACCACCACATTACCCACTATGAAAATCCTCAATCAAACTAGCAGTTTATTCCTCTAGTACACATTTCAGGAGGACCCCATCCAAACTTGATCATGCCAATCCATTGACAGTCAAGAGGTATTTTTGGGAGATTAACTTGATATTTCTCTTCTAGTTTTTATCCAAATCAAGGGGCAACACATATTTTTTAGATAGTAAAAAATATCCCTATACCATTGGGATACACTAAACTGACCCAAAGCCTCATTAATACTGGCAACAACATTATTCATCTCAACTACTTATAAGTTTGTCTTAGCCATAAGCTTGGCCAAGGCCATTCCATGCACTAACTTGGTAATTTGGATGTCTATATCATATTCTTATAATTTATTCACCAATTGACATCTTTTGTTAAAAACATTAGTTTGAGTTAAAATTTCCTTCACCATGGTGTGAGGGAGATACACAACAATCTTAGAACTCAAAATGTAATACTTGAATGCCTTAACAACCCTTAACAAAGTAAAATCCTAATTTTTCATAATAGTATAATTCAATTCAGATCCCTACATAGCTTTACTAAATAAAGTTATGGGTTTATCATGCCCATCATCATTCTTTTGTAATGAAATAACAGTGATAGTATGGAATGATACAAAAGAGAAAATCTAGAATGGCTTTATGTAGTCAGGACTAGCCAAAATAAGAGAAAATTTTAGATTTCCCTTAATGTCATTGAATTCCTATATGTCCCTTTCCTCCCACCTAATGATCTAGTCCTTTTTCAATATAGAAGCGATTGGCAGAGTGATCTTCACAAAATTGGACATAAATCTTCTCACAAAATTAGTCTACCTGAAGAAAGATAGAATTCCCTTCTTGGATTATGGGATAGGCACCTTATAAATAGCCTCAACTCTCTTAGGGTTAATCATAGCACTCTCTTTACACATAATATGTCCCAATAGTTTGGCCTTTTATACTCCAAAATGGTACTTCTTAGGATTGAGGGAGATATCAAACTCTCAACATCTCATCAATACCCTCTGTAAGTACTCTAGATGATCCTTCCTAGATTTGAAACACATAGTTAATATCATCTTGATATATGATAATGAACTGATTAATCATCTTAGAGAAAGCAACATCCATGGCACATTAAAATGTCACACCAACATTCATTATCCCAAAAGGCATTCTCATATAAACATAGGTGCCCCATGGTGTGGTGAATGCAATCTTTGACCACAACCTAGTTGTAACCTAAGAAACCATCCAGAGTGGACAATATTTTAGAACTAGTGACATTTTTTAGTAGGTTGTCCATATTGGGAAAGGGCTAATTATCCTTCATGGAAGCCTTATTTAGATTACTAAAATCCACACAGAGGCAAATATCACCATTTTTATTTTGCATAGGGACCAAATTCACAACCCATGATGAGTACCTAATGGGTTGAATAATACCACCATCCCTTAGTTTCTTGAATTCATCCCACATCTTAGTGGCCAAGATGGGGTTAATTGGTCTTTGATTTTACCTAAAAGGCTTACTAGTAGTCTTTAGGGATAATTATCCTTCAAGGAGGCCTTATTTTGATTACTAAAATCCATATAGAAGCAAATATCACCATTTTTATTTTACATAGGGAACAAATTTTCAACCCATGATGAGTACCTAATGGGTTGAATAATACCACCATCCCTTAGTTTTTTAATTCATCCCACACCTTAGTGGCCAAGATGGGGTTAATTGGTCTTTGATTCTACCTAAAAGGCTTATTATCAGGCTGTAGGGGAATGACATATTGAAATAAATTCTCCCTATATGTTTTTAGCTCAGAATAAGACCATGCCAAATAATCTTGATACTTCTTCAGCATCTGTATATAGTCTCCTTTTTATTCTATGCTAAGGTTGGTACCCAACCATGCCTTTCTTATATTTTCAAGGGAACCTAAATCATACTCAGTGACATCCCTCGAGATAGACACATGTCTTGACTTCACTCTATCTACCCCATCAAAGGATTCTTCTAAACTAACTAGTCCCCTAGGGATAATATTTATTTTGAGTTGGATGATCTCCTTTCCTAACAAAGTTTCTTTTCCATCACAAATCTGGACCATAGACTCCAAGTCCATAAGCTGGCCATGGAATTTTGCCTCACAATTCAAGAATCTTTTAATGTTATCATCATTTTCAAAAACCTGCTAGTGACATATATTATTCAAGGTCAAGGTTTGAATAAGTAACTCCACTTGATACAGATAGTGAGGACTCATGCTTATAATATTAAATTGAGCTCTTATTCTAGCGAGTATGTTAGCTTCTTGGTTGAATTCCCTATCATGATAGGAGATATTGAATACATCAAATCTCTTAACCATATCCCACATAGCATTTTGATATTGTTTTAATTGATTCCTCTTGGTGGCATAGGCACTATGGACCTGCTTCACTACTAACTTTGAATCACCTTTGACAAGGAGACTTTTGATCCTATATTTCTAGGTTTTCCTTAAAACAAGCAAAAGTCCTTCATATTCTATAGTGTTATTAGTGCAATCAAAAGCAAGGTGAAAGGAGAAATATACCTCTTACCATCAGGGGCTTGAAAGATCACCCTAGCTCCATTTCCAGTACTAGAGTAGGCTGTATCAAAGCATATTTACCAAACCACATCCTCTTTGTTAGGATTCCCATCAATAATGACCAGTTACTCATCCATATAAATATTCCCAACTCAACATCGGTGTACATTACTTCATTCAAGGCATGATTAGGGTCTTCGATTATGTGTAACATATTGGGATTCCTATGGATCATAACCATTTTTACCTCTAAAGGAATAGGGGCATAAGAAAGATCCATCTACACACTCCCTCCCATACTAGTAGCCCACTTCTATGATAGCAACATTCCCCACTTGGGTGGGCAATCTACAACCACTACATCCATGTTCAAAAAATTTGCAAGGTGAACTGCCAATTACTCAACCAACCCTTTAACTTGTCTAATAATTAGTACCTCTCATGAATCCATAGCATAACATCTACCAAAGGTAGATGTTATCTTCACACTGAGCTCATTCAAGACACATAAGGGCATCACATTACAAGATTCACTAGAATCAAACATGCAATTATGGACAATCATACCATTTATCATCAAATTTGTATAGAATGGTTCCACATCAAGCTAGATTTATACCAATGAAATCCAAAAATATACCTCTGAAGTAGATTCAAGGACCTCTTTTGACTCCTCATCTCTATCTGATAGCACTTGAGACATTTAAATATCATTGTCAGTAGGCTTCTCACAAAAATATAAATACTCGAAAGCTCTCCTACTATGCTCAAGAATCTATAGTAGTTCAACTAATATAACTATGACTTTGATTTGGATTAACACTTTAGCCATTTCACATATGCTATATGATCGAAAAGGAGTATTTGGGGGAAGTGTAATAACACTTTACACTAGAATACATTTTCTCAAAGTAGGAATTGGGTCAGGCTGAGATGGAATAAGATGCATCATGGGGGGCTTCAAAGGAATATTCTACTTGACCTAATTATAACCCTTGGGGATGCTAGATATCATAAGCATCTTATTACTTTTAATGGGAACTTTCTTGGGAACCTTTGGGGTGGCCATAATTTTTTTGGGTTCCTTACCTACATTTTATGCCTTAGGAATAACATGAGCCTTGTTTTGAGGAGTAGTACCTACTTGCCTACTTCTCAAATTAATTTCATTCCTTTGGGTAGTGGCTGCATTAATTAACATTTGCCTATCTTTAGCTGAGGGATTACCTCCCAAATACTTTTGGATCATCATGGAATAAAAATGGTCAAATTTATGCATAGGTAGCTCATATTCTTGTGCCATATTAATGTCACAAGCAAATTCAAAGGTTGGGGCACACTCTAGCTCAACAACACTCCACAACCTAGTAACCATATAATCCACTAATAGCTCTATGGACTCCCCAAATTTGTATTGATGATCTTGGTAATCAAACATGAATAATTCATAATTAGATGATGTATCCTCAGGATCATTTGGTTCTTCATCAACTTCTTCAATAGTATCACATGGTGGGTGTGGAAGGAAACACCTATCACACCAGTCAATGTTAGCATTAGAGCTTATTGCATTTATCTTAGTATTTAAAGGATTGGGCACTTCTTTTTTAGTGCCTCTATTTTGGTTCTTATCTAGCCGATCTTCATGTGTAGGCCTTTTACATTTGTTAACATATTTTTTATGGAAGGTAGGCCCTCACTAAGTTTGGTGCATATTTGGAGCCCTTTTATGACTGGTTGACACTTGGGGAATTCCCTTTTCCACCCTAGTCAACTTATATGACATCTCCTTAATAGTAGAGGGCAAAGTCTTAAAGTCTTTTCCAAACTGGTAGTCTTAGTGGATTTCACCTTTTCTAGATTAACAAGCTTGACATCAGCCTATTTATTCATAGGCTTCGCCATAGCCTTGATATTATTCTCCATTTGGATAGCCATGTTAAATGCCAACCTCATATTTGTTGGAGCTTTATCTCTTAAGTAATATGCAACCTTATTATCAAAAACATCACAATATTTTATCAAATAGGCCATGTCACTAGGCCTTATACTTTTATGCATCCACATCATGGTCTTATTGAACCATGTATTGAAATCTTTCACACATTCATTAGGATTTTTATTGATATTTTCAAACTCAACCAAGAGAAATATTGGATCTATCCTTTCACTATATTAAATCCTAAAGACATTTCTCATCTCTTCTCATGAATCAATTCCTCCAATGAGAAGGGAATTACACTAATCTCAAGCATCATCTTGAAATTTGTGCACAAGCAGCTTAATACACACATCCTCATGCTCTATCTCATAATCTTCAATCACATTATGGAAGGCTTTTAAATACCAATCACCAGTCACAACATTGTTCCCTTGAAACTTTGGGAGTCATTTTCTTATCTCATTAGGAAATTTATTAGGGTAACCCTCAATATCTTTAAAGTTGATGGGTCTGAACCTAAGAACACAAAAATCAGGATGTTCATTTCCATCTTGATCCCTTCACCTCATGTTTGGTTCAACAACTGGTTCAAGGGCAAAGGGATGAGATTTGGTGAGTGAGGTGAATTAGGCCCAAGAGGGGACTAATCTAGTAGGAATGGGGTAGGATAATATATAGGACTATAAGGCTTAGAGGTGCTGGAGGAACTATAGTAATCCTAAATGAGCGATTGGTTCATAGATAGTCCATAGTTGGTAGAACTAGGATGAATCTCAACAACTAAATTGGGCCCTTCAACAAGATTCCACACTAATCCTTTTTGCCTTTGAGGGGCACATAGTGGAAAAACTAATTGCTTCAATGGGTCAATCCTAAAGTATGATCTCAACCCTTATAGCTTTGCAAATAATGGGACACTCAGAGTTGGGGGTTGGAAAAAAAAGGCAATAGTAGGATGTGGTCTTATGACAACTAGAGAGATAAAATTTGGAGTCACCATTAGAAACACACTTCTAGAAAGTAAGATATCAACACATCATCATGATACATGAGAAGTCCATTTAATACCAAAGCTTAATCAAGACATGAGACATATACATTTAATTTAAAATAATGCTCAAAAGGGATGAGACACCTTCCAACATATAATAGTTCAATTCTATGCCAAGAATTATTAAGAAGATAGAATATCAAACTTCAGATCTTATTCTAAACACAAATTCAGCTAGGAACTGGACTAGTTGATGTCTAAATTAACAAGACAATTATAATAATAGTAGGAGGATTCATAAGATGATCTTCTCTTACCATCCTACAAGAATTCCCAAAAAACCAAGTGCCTAGGATCTCTAATTCTTCTCGACCTAATCGCTTAGAAACATACTTTGACAAAGTGGATACTTCAAAAAGGGATCAATACAATGCTAAGAGACACAAAATTTCAAAGCAAAAAGGCTAGAAATATGCACAACATTGATGAATCACATGCATAATTAGAATATCACATAAATATAGGGCATATTTAGAATAACAACTCTCTGTAAGTGCCCTCGACAATGTAGGTGAAAAGAATGTGTCCCCAATAATGGCACAAAAAACATGTTGATTCTCAATTGTATACCTCTTTAAACTAGCCTTACAAACTTAAAAGAGAATGAAAAGCACAAATGAAAAACCCATTTGAATGTCATTCTAACCAAGGAGGGGTTTAGCATTTATGGTGGACCAGAATAGGGAAAATGATTGAGAGATACGTATAAAGGGGGTGGTTAATTCCCTACTACTTTTAGCTCTACCCAGACCAAGGTGAGAAGACCTGAAGGGTAGCTTGATCACATGATGAGATTACATGATTCAATTTCCATGGGGGTTATTAGTACATAAAACTACACATTCAATTAGAACATAACTAGTAATGCTCAATCCGCCTAGGTGGGGTTGTCACATGAAATGAACAAATGCTCTAAAATAGACACAAGATATTAAGGATAAACAAGGGAGATGATTACATAATTCATCAGGTGAAACATTTAGCAAAGAAAAGGTCCAATTATATGGTTGTAACACTTTAACATTAAATCATTGACTATAGATACATTTCAAATGTGAGGAAAACTATGCATCTATTATGCACATAATACTTTAGATATGCAGTGGATGTTGTATGCGAGGTAGGATAGGGTAGGACAAGGATTGTTAATTAAACAAAGATGTGGAAAGGTGCCAAATGAGTACAAATAAATTCATCATATAGATATATTATTTTCACTTAAAAAATACTTGTACATTTCAAGAAAGATGGAATGAGGTGATGCTTGAGGTTCCTCAAAAGGAATTGCAAGTAGTAATAGAAACAACCATTCAAGGACTCCTTCCTACTAAATTCATAAGCTTGAGACTACCCTTAAAAAATACTATTAATACTCTACTCCAAATTTCAAAGATAAAAGGATTTTATATTACTAATATACTCCTCAGATGACTACCATAAAGGAATACACAATACCACCAATTTACCAAGAACATGGATAAGAACATCACACTTCAACAATAGGAAAGAGCAATGGATCAAAAGCACACTTCATTATCCAGCTAAATCTTGATTATATATAACATCTAATGGAAATTATACAACATGAACACTATGTAAATCATCTCTATAATAAGGGAACATTCTAAACATTCTCAAATATTTCTAATGGTTTTACAATTGAAACAAATTTGACACTAAAGAAATTACATAGGTAAAACTACTCCTAAGTGACAGCTCTTAGACTCAAAAGTTTTCCACTAGACTGACCTTTGTAAAAGAACATACCTATTTTACTTATATAATTTTTTATCCATACTTGACATATCCTAAAAATATGCTCTAGTTTAAAGAATGCTTCATGAGATTGGAGTTTGTTATGAGATGTAATAAATATGATTCCAGGGATCATGCATGTGCTCAAGTGAAAATGATGGGCTTGATACTCCACCCTAGTGAAATTATTTCTATTAGCCACGTGGAGAGAAATTTGGAAAGGGAAAAAACAAACCTTTATCCACTTGCACAACTAACCAAAACATCCCTTTCATTCATAAAAAAACTACAAAGAATATTATATAAAAAGACATACCACTAATGAGAAATGTACAATAATTTATGCATGGGGAAAGAGGGGAAAAGAAAGAAAGAGAATAAGATGAAAGAGAGAGGATTTTGATGCCATCTCAGAAGAAGTAAAAAAAGTTTGGTCATGTTGTAGAATTATCATTGATGATCGAGTCACTTGCCAATCTATTCTTATATGTAATAAACCCTCTAACCATGGTGGAAAGAATATTTTGGTCTGGACCCACTTGGTACTTAAATTTGGCATTGTATTCCTCCAGCCAATTGGTGGTCCTCTAGAGCATTACCTGCTTCTTTTCAACTAATCCCTTCAATTGATCATAGGATTTCTCAAGTGACACTAGTCCTCTTATCTTCTGGATGTCAAAGGCTCCATGAGGTACATCAATGAGTTTATACAAGGCATTATGCAATGTTACCTCTATTATGTCAATTTCATCATCAAGGTTTACCATCTTTCTTAGAGTAGCTTCAATCTCTATCTTCACAATCTTGAAAGATTGTTATTTTCCCTTTAAGTCAAAAGTTCCCTCTTTAAGCATCATTATCCTATGTTTGATTACTAACTAATATTATTTGGACCTTTTATGATCATCAGAGGAAATGATATTTTTTTCTATCAAAGCATCCTTGCCCACATTGTAGATTTCATCCACTTTTAGCCAAAGTGTCTTCCAGCTCTTGATATCAACATCATACATGAACACCTGGGAGTTTCACTCTCCTTAAGTATCTAGTATGTCATCAAGACATTATAGTGCCAAATGTATCACTTATTTAGCTTGGAATGTCAAGTCTTGTTTCCAATATTTTGTCGCCCATCCCTTGGTCTTCAATTCTTCATCATGACCAAAATTGAGTGTATCGAAGGAAAAAAATATTCTAGTTGAGGCTTTGTTGGTGGTTATAATTTTTGCTTTGGGATAACTCATTAAATTTTTCAAGTACTAGATCATAGCCAAGTTTCTCACCTTGAGATCTTCCATGGAGGCTTTTCCCTTGTCCATATGATGTGCCACCATACTAACTAGGACCTACGAGCTATGTTTGATTTCATTTCTTGATGGCTCCCCAAGATCGTATATGTATACCACATAACTTTTGAGGGGATCATATTTCTTTGTATCTCCCAATGGAGGAATGGATATCTCATGTGTCCTTTACCTAGAATCAAGAAAAGAGGTTCATGAGAATGCTCTGGCCTTCTTGGGGGGATTGGCCTTGTATGCCTAAGCTATCTTCATCACTTCTATGTCCCCCATCTTGATCATGATACCCCATTTATCCTTGATTTGTTTTTCAACCCATAAAAGGGTTTTGGTCTGGAAACCCATTGGAGTTTTGGACCTTGAAGCTGGCCTTGATGCACTAGGTGGTGATATCACTAGGATCTTAGCCAAGGGGAGTGTTATAAGATTGAGGTGTGAGCCTAGCACAATTTTTTTCATTCCATCATCACTATTTGAATTTCCATTCCCCTAATTATTTCCTCTTTCCCCTTCCTTTCCTAGTTTAATTTTCTCCAAGACTTTAACATTTGTCCTATGCTATTTTTGGGACTCTAGGAATAATTTTTTGATGAAGCTTTCTTGATCTACAGGCTGAGTAGATGGTACCATAAATAATTTGTCTTTTGTAATTGGTTTGGGACCTCAAGAGGAGGCTATGGTGTCCTTTTTATCACCTTTAGGTAGCTCATCACCACTCATGGCCTCATTACCTTCACACCTAGCAGGATCATGGACCTTAATTTGAGGAAGGAGACCCTGAGGCACTTCAATGGAAGTAGTACTTCTAGAAGGTCCCATCTCAACAAATTTATTGGCTTGGTTTGTTTCCTTATTTAAATTTAAAGGGGTATGGGTACCCATTCTCAAGCTTGATCCCCTACCCTCTTCAACACTAGCCTCCCCTCTTGGTACTGAAATTATCACCATTAGAATGGGAAGGACCTGTGATACTATTTCAATAGCTATCATGACATTCAATGGATTAATGCTTTGTGCCTCTAACTTTTCTCTACTAGTGGGGGCTTGTCTTCCTTACCTCGGCTCATCAAAAAATTTCTCCTTAATTTCTTGTTCACTCTTTGTTTCACTATGCTTGTCTTGTATAGGTGGCTGGGTAAGAAAATATTGAACAAATGTCTCTAAATCTGAGGAGACTATCCCCTTTTTAGGAAGAACTTGAGCTTGTGTGGCTGCCTTATTACCAAATTGTACCATGTCATCAAAGGACAAAGGGTCATCTGGGGCCAATATGTCTTCCTCATCACCTTTGGCTTCTCCTCCAGAGGGTTCCTATGGCCTAAATAGCCCCATTTCCATAATTTTAATTGGAGTATGTGGCATTTCCCTTGGGGTTATTTGTCTAGTTTTAATTGGGGGAGGGGTAAATACCTTCTGTCTTTTTACAATTTCAGCAATCACCTTGCCTTTATCCATGTCTTCATCATCACTCATATCCCTTACTTTTTGTGCATATGAGGATTTTTACTTTTAGGTCTCCATGGTAATATCGTTGGAGGGTACATTCATGAAAATGACCTCCTTTCTCTTCCTAGGGCTTACTGCTGGAGGTTGTAGCATCTTTTTAGGCCACTTGATCCTTGGTTGTTTTAGCTCATCCTCTCCCACTCTCTTCCTTGTATAAATCTTTGGGAGGAGGTCTATTATTGGTGGATACTTAGGATGAGTAGTTGATGTGGTTGTTGGGTTAATTATCCTAGTGGGAACTCCATCGGTAGTAATAGATATGGGATTATCACTAACAAGTTAGACCTCCTAGGTGGTAATCTTGCTCCAAGCCTTTGCCAAACTGGTTAGTTTAGTAAATGACATCCCTAATTTAGATCATGATATTGTAACCTCTTCAATGTTAACTAACCTAGTGAAACTAATATCACTTTCCAGCATCTTCCCCTTACCCTTTGTTACCACTTATGGGCCTGCAAGATCACCCTGTAGGGAGGAAGGAGTCCCTTAAGATTTTTAACATTTCACAACTCTTGAAGGGTAGGGGTGTCATGTACACTAAGGTCCACCCCTCAGGCCTTCAACCATATAAATGTTCTTTCTATAATTTAATGAGCCTTCCATGCAATTGAGTCATTTTCTAGGATAGTGAAATCCACCTATGTTATGGGCTACATCTTAAGGTTCTTCTCAATGTATGACACTGACACCATTGATTTATCATCCACCATGTCTATGGGGATAGGAACTACACCATATACAATGATCTCTTACATAGTGAGCCTCATGTAATCTATTTTTCTCACTTGCTCCTCAATTGTGCAATCAAACTAGATGTCCTTGTAATGTGCTTGATGCATAGCTATGCCTATAGTAGTGTTCACTAGCCACCTTATATCATAGTTTGGTCGAGGAGGCATCTTGTCAATTTTGGACCATCCCATTTCTTGTTCTAATTCAAATTTGTGAGAAACCATCTTTGCCATAGAGTTTTTTTGAAACAAACATTTTTTCACTTCTTTTGAGTAGTTTAACATTGTTATGCTACCCAAAAAAATTTCAAACATTGTTTCATAGACCTTTTTTCATAGAGTTCAAGTTTGTACACATTTTTCAAGCCAATCCAAGTATACCTTTGTGAATATTTATCTAGCACAGTTATGCCATTCACATTTGTCTAGCCTATTTGTCAAAAGAACCAAGATTTATACCATTATTTTTGAGAAATAAAACTATCTCTAAATTGCCTTTTGTTTCATACTTTATACCTTATCAATCAAGTTTTTACGACCAATAGTCAAATGCCTAGTTTTTATTAAAAGTGTTTCAGATCTGTTAGATTAAATATCTCATCTTTTAAAGTCTAGATTTTGACATCATTTAGCGTAAAGTCCTAGCATGTGCACTTATTTTGAGCCTATCTTTTGATGTCATGTTTGGCTAAAAGACCTAGCAAATTTTATTTTTTGTAGATTAGACCGATTTAAAACATTTTGACCTAGAATTTGGCATTTTGATTTATGATCCTTTTACTTGACCTTTTTATGTGAGACGTGTAGTGTTCAACACTTGATGTTAGCTTATTTTTTCATAAGTCATTGCATCAACCTTTTTGGATATACCTATCCATCCTTTTGACTAAATTAGACCTAGTTTGAACATATTTTTAGACATCTCATTTTAAGAGTTTGTTATAACTCTATTTTCTATTGTCATAAAACATTCATTATGAATCCCAACATGTCTTCCTACACTTATAGTGTCCTCATGTACAATCTGAGGTTTAGTAATGTGGTTGAATAAGAAAAAATGGTTCAAGACCCTTATGCAGATAATGTTGCTTATGAGACAGATGCCTATACATCTTATAACACTCAAACAGGGGCATAAAACCTAGACCCATGGCCCATTACTTGGTAAAAACACCTCCTTACTCAAAGAAAGATCAAGAACAAATAGATCAATACTTAGCTATGGTACCTAATGTTGAAGATCCTTTCCCTTAAAAATTATACTATGTTACTACACAATCCACATATGCCCCTTATCTATTTGAGCATCACTTATTAGAAAATAAATATGAGATTTTGGTTAGGGCCATAGAAGTAGGGGCCAAGTTTTTAGTAGACTTCTCCCATGAGAATTTACCAAGTCAAGAAAGAATACCTCATAACATATTGTACAATCAATAGGCTTCTTCTAGAAATCCTTTAGCTCTAGTCCAAATAATGTATTAGGACCTTAGTATGCTTGTCAAAGGCAAGGACCTTATGGGGGATCACTTGTATAGATGCAGATAGCATACTAAACCTACTTGAACCTAGCACACAATTTTAACTAGATGACCATGTCAAATAGGCCTCTCATATATTTATTTCCCTCAAATAGAGTGTTAATAGAGTTAAATAGTCAAGACAATTAGGGTGCAAACTTATTTGTGCAAAACACTTCGATTGACAACTTATTTCATACCCCAAAAATAGAAGAAGTGTCTTCTGCTTCTATGCACAATAGTGACCAAAATGTAGTGGATAATACACAAGCAACATCCAATCCAAAGTAAGGTGGTGTAAGTACACATACAACTAGTACACAAGTAGGTGCACCTTTAGTTAGCACCATTAGTGGTTCTCAAAGTCAGGGAGTAGGAGTTTCTACATCCCAACCTTAATCAATTACTATCAATAATCCTCAACCAACTTCTTCTTTAAGCACTCAACCAATAGGATTAGGTAGATAACCAGTAACCAATGCCATGCCTCAACAATAAAATGTGATGAAGAATAATCCTTCCCAATAGGTGATGAGTAGTATTCCACAATAGTAAGCACAATCTAGCATACCATGCAATAAAGGCCAAATATGTTGCCACCTCAAAAAGGGGTAACAAATGTTCTACCTCGCAAGGTAGCAATGAATATACCTTTTTATTCACAGACCAATGTGCCACTTTACATCCAAATGATGTCTAATCAACAACATATGACTATTTTTCAACAAATACTGAATCTCTAACATGTGTCCACTTCCTAACTAGGATTTATGCAATAAAGAAGTTCTAATGTTCCTCAAGTGCTAATCAGGCAACCTTTGCCATTTGTGTAGAACATGCCACTAGTTCAAAGATAGGGTCTTGGTTCAAAGGTACCCCCTCAATAACAAGGTTTGATTAGTTGATAACATGTCCCTCTTCAACCTCAATAGGCACAATATAGTTACATCCCTCCATCCCAACTTCAAAACATGCAAAACCAAACTTACATATCCAATCTTAACTAGAATATTACACAACTATAAATGCAATTTCAATAATTACATTCTATTCCACATATGTATATTCCTAGGCTATTTCCCAACTAAACTAACATACCCCAACAAATACCTCCATCATACCTCAGTCAAAGTGTTCCACTAGTGACCGCTCAACCAACTACCTAGGCCAATGTGCCCCCTCAAACCAATGTTCCCTCTAGTTTCCTAGCCCAAGAATTGCAATAGATAAAGGATGTTATTGTTGCCATCCAAGTTGGGAAATAGACTAAAATTTTTAAGTTGGATGACGTGTGTTATTATCTGTTCAACATGGAGTAATTGAAGATACCATTTCCTCTAGGATATGAACACCAAGATTTGATAAATACAAGGGGAAAGGTGACCCCAAAGCTCATTTGACCAAGTTCTTTGTTGCATGCTAGCTAGTGGCATATAGTGACATATACCTATTGTTTTTATTCCCAAGAATTCTAGTAGGATAAGCCTTGAAGTGGTTTTTAAAGCTACCTAAGAATATAGTATCTGATTTTTATGATCTTTCAGACAGTGCAACAATTTTCATACAATCTTGAACATGAGATTTCTTTGGTTGACTTAACACAAGCAAAGCAGAAGGATGGTGATATATTTGTAATTTATTTTTAGTGATGGAGAGCCCTTGCAAGCTGATTCACCCATAGTTTACCAAATACATAATTAGCCACTGTGTTTGCCAAAAATTTACATAGTGAGATATCCTATCATCTGGAACTACAATGTGCACATACTTTTAAAGAGATCATTGACAAAGGTTTATTGATCAAGGGAGCCCTTATTAATAAAGGGATCATCAATATTACCTCATCTAATTAGAATCAAGGTACCAATCCAAGAAATTTCCAAAACCAACATCCAATCCTAGTGCAAGCATTATAATTGGCATAGGCCCATAATAATGATAGTCCAAGGCAATTCAACTGTAATAAAAATGTTGTTGTAAATGGAGTAACTAAGTCACATCATGTCCAAATGGTGAAAGCACCATTTTCTCAATCCACACTACATATGAAAATTACTTCTAACCCAACCATTTCAACCAATCCAACAAGCACAATAACCTAGGCTCACATAACAAACACAACCACCTTTGCCATTGCAAGTCCCTCCTCCAAGGAGAATAATGCCTACTTGTTGCATTTTTAGTGACCTTGGAGAGCCTATTAAATTTGTGTTTCACAAACTCACTACTACTAATCTGATTAGTTGGTTTATACCAAAACATTATCCCCAGGGCATTTCTTATCTTGATTGGTAACATGAAAATGAATTCTATGAATATCACTAGGTCAATGGGCATAATTTGCAAAGATATGTGAAAATTAAATATTTGATTTAGAATATGTTAGAGAATGGGGAGATGACATTGGATAATTTTGTTTCCACTTTCAATCGAACCCTTTTAATCTATCAAAATCCCTTTCCCCAATATAAGAACTAACAACAACACCAACTAGTGCAACAACAAAATCAATAGTATCAAAATCAAAGGTTGAATCAACAGAACCAATAAAACCAATAATTCCAAAATAATAGATATAAATAAGGTCAAAATGGTAACAACCAACAAACCTACCATGCAATTTCACATGACTGAAATAGAGTTTTAGCCCATATTGTAAGAGGTATCATTAATACCATCTCCATTAATCCTAGACCAAATTCTAATCAAATGAGACAATTGTGAACCATACCAAACCAATCCAATCACTTTGGCAATCCTTCCTTAACCTGGGACCACACAGAAGTGAACTAGCAAACAAGGATTCTTTTTAGACCTTATACCAATAACTTGTCCTTGCCTCATGACCACACACAAGTACATCAACAACTGAGACTTGTCTTATTTAGTCCCACACCATAACCATCATTTATTACAAATCATGATCCTAAATTTAATCCCAATTATGAAATCACAACTTAGAGGTCAAATATTACCATCTCAGGCCCACAACCATATGCCATTTCACCCATTATCCAAATCATCATTCAACCTTAGAACAAGCCATTTACCACTGACTAAGAGAATAAATTTGACATTGTGGAATAATTACAAAAGATGCCCACAAAAATATATCTTTTAGATTTCTTGCATATGTCAACAATCCATAAAAACATTTTTAATGATTTCCTAAGCCAATCCACTATTTCAAGTGACATATCCCCTAATAAATTCCAAGATTTGGTTGGACACCTAGCTCCAGCCCAACAAGTCACTTTCAACCAAAGTGATATGTCATCCGTTAGACCACTACATAATAACCCATTATACATTGAAGTTTGCATAAAGTGGAATAAATTGAAATGTGTCCCTATATACAATGGATCAGGTCTAAACATAGTGTCTCTCAAGCTCATCAATCTTCTCAGGTACACTATGACAGATCTTCAAGTAGAGACAATAACCATAAAATCCTATGACAATGAGGAATGAGAATTAGAGGGCACCATTTGTTTGCTAGTTATCCTTGGGTCCTTGACCCATGATACACTTTACCCTATGCTCAATATTTATTTGTCATACAATATGCTTTTGGGAAGACCTTGGTTACATGAAATTTGTGTAGTCCCATCAACATTGTACAAGTGTATCAAGTTCTCCCATTTAGTGATGGAATTTTGTATACCAAGAGATTTACATCTATACGAGCACTGCAAGCACCTAAAGGTCAAGTTAAAGAGTTATAACTATCACTTTGACATGAATCCAGTGGCCAAGTAGGATAAAAGAGAATCAATACTCCTTAATCCATTGGAGGATGACTACATTGATCCTAATACCCTTGATTCCCTTTCTCACATGACACCTCTTGAAGTATCCAATAATTTTACTATCTCACCTAATGCCCCAGGGGAGTATGTAACCCATGATACCTTTCATATTGCAAAACTTCCATAGAATCCAAAGTCCTTTAGAAAACCTAAAGTTAAGCCACTTTATCCAAAATGACAACAAAAGAGCAAAGATAAAGGACCTATCACATTTGTACCAACATCTAGCCTAGAACCAAACCCTCTTGAAGGGGATGAATCATGGTTATTTAATGTCAATCAAGCTAATTGTTATGAGAATGCAAATTATCTTATTCCCAATAGGATCATGAAGAATCAAGACTATGAAGGAAGAGGCCTAAAACCTAATCAACAAGGAACACTTAAGCCAATTTCCATGACCAAATACAAAAGACCCTATGGACTTAGATTTAAACTAGTTGAGGGTGACTCCATATTCCTTACTCATGTTCCATCACCATTGGATAGTGATGAAGATGTTAGCAGTGAAATAGAGTGTGATCATAGCCTTTTTGATGACCTAGCCAAAACCAACCTATTTAACCCTCATTTTATTTATACCCTTATCCCAATCATTTATCATGACCCACTGCATTGTATTATCCCCATCTGATAGATTGGGATTAGAAAGAGTCCAACATACTAATTGATTCATTTAAAAATGATGAGGCTTTCTATGATTTTTGTAGCCTTATAGATAATGTTCTATTAGGGGACCATAAATTAGGGTTCTAAATTAAGTTGAATCCTTCAACATATTTTTGAGAGTAGGTGAATACCCTTAGCCAAAAGTAAATAATTAAAATATTGAGGTCCCAAAGTGATAACCTCTTTGACGCACTTCTTGACTAGGGTAAAAGTAAAGAAAAAGGCTAGTCTAGTGGTGAAAACCTATTTTAGGTGCCATTAGATGGGGGTGTTCAACCTTCTTCAACCATAGCTCAAGAAACCACCAATGAAAAACTTCTCTATGAGTCTAAGTTCAGTTTTGAAGAAAAACAACATTTTGATTGAATCACTTAGGAGTTTCTAATAGTTTTTGTTCAATGGCCAAAACTTCTATTAGGGGAATTTGATTCATCATGCCGAAGGGAACTTGAAGAGCCAGCCCTAGCGAGGACTCTATTATTGCCAACCAATTTAAATCTTTACCCACTGTCCTTGAAGATGGTTCGATCCTTTTGGTGTAAGATATGATAGAGTTTAACATCGGGTCCCCAGATGACCTAAAATGGATCAAGCTAGGCACTTCCCTTACTAAGAAGGAGCATGATGTCCTTACAACCCTTTTGAGGAAGTTTGTAGATATTTTTTCATGGGCATATTTTGACATGCCAGGTTTGGACCCCACCATGGTTATGTACCACCTTATAGTCAATCCTGATGCCAAACCAATACAATAGAAGCTACATAGGATGCATCCTTACATTGTTGTATTAGTAAATAAAGAGTTTGAAAAACTCTTTGAAGAGGGATGTATTTGATCCATTGACTATTTAGATTACATATCCAATCTTGTATTAGTTAGCGAAAGGCCAGAAGGAATCAAAATTTGTACTAAATTCCATGATATAAACAAAGCTTGCCCTAAGGATGACTTTCTATTACCAAAAATTGACATGATCATTGATTCCATAGTGGGTGATGAAATGCTTTCATTAATAGATGGATTTTTAGGATACAACAAAATCAGAATAACACCAAAAAACCAACATAAAATAGTATTTACCACTCCATAAGGAACATTCTATTATTAGGTTATGCCATTTGGTATTAATAACATAGGGGCCACCTACTAAAGAGCCATGACCATCATATTTCATGATGTGATGCATGATATTATTGAAAACTATGTCGATGACATTCTTGGAAAATCAAAGACCAGGGCTAATCACCCTGTAGTGCTACACATAATATTTGAAAGATTACATGAGTACAAAGTTAGACTTAATCCAAAGAAGTATGTATTTAGAGTCACATTAATAAAATTTTTAGGCTTCATTGTGTCTCATCAAGGAATTAAGGTTGATCTGGCCAAAGTCTAAGCTATAACAAATATGAAACCACCAACTACTTTGAAGTAGATCTACAGTTTGTAGGGCAATATCCAGTATATCTAATGCTTCATATCACAATTGGATAAGAAATGTCATCCTTTTAAATATATTCTAAAGAAGGGGGTCACATTTCACTAAGATGATCACTATCAAATAGATTTTCAACAACTCAAACACTATCTAGAAAATCCACCTATTTTATTGCCTCCTATGCTAGGAAAGCCATTCTTGTTGTATCTATCAGCTACTGACAATGCCTTGGGGGAAATTTTAGCTCAACATGATGACAATGGAAAAGAGCATGGAATTTAATATTTAAGTTACACACTAGTCACATATGAACATAATTATACACCCATACAAAAATCTTGTTTAGCCATGGTCTTCATAGCTCAAAAATTGTGCCATTACATGTTAAATAATAAGACCATGGTTATCTCAAAAGTAGATCCACTCAAGTATCTACTATATAATTTTTTTTAAAAGGCTACATGGCCAAATCGATCATGATTCTAAGTGAGTTTGACATTGAATACATCAATCAAAAAGCTATTAAGGGGAAAGTTCTTGTAGATCAGTTTGTTGAAGCACCCCTTACTGATACAGAGCCACTCACATTCCAATTTACCGATGAATCCATTATGACCATCATTGAAACACATCTTGAGGAGCATCAATGGAAGCTATAATTTGATGGATCATTCACAGTGCATGGATTGAGGGCATGCCTTTTATTTATTACACCATAGGGGGATCTAATCCCTAAGTTATTTAGGATCAATTTTTTTGTACAAATGACATGACCGAATATGAAGCACTTATTGTAGGGTTGTGAAAAGTAGTACAATAGAATGTATCTCATCTCAAGGTTTATGGTGATTCTTAGTTAATCATAAATTAGGTTACAAACCATTTTTAGACTAAAGATGATAAGTTGGTTCCATATAAAGACATGGTCGACAATCTCAAATGATAGATTATCGACATTCAATTTTAGCATATAACAAAGGCAAGTAATAGAACTATAGATGCTATGGCCACTATTATATATTTGAATTGACAAACAAACAAAGCTAAAGAGAATCAATTCCTTGTCAAAAACTTGCTATCACCAGTTCATGAACCTTAAATCATCATGATGATTTGTGATATTTTTGGTCCTAGTTCTATCTGGTACTTAGAACTTTACAACTACCTTCATGACCAAGTTTTACCACTTGACCTATCCCAAAAACAAACCAAATCCTTCATACACCAAACCACTCATTATATGGTACTTAGATCAACCCTCTACCACCATACTTTTGACAGAACTTTGCTTCATTTTTTAACTTCAATAAAATCTACACTAGCATTATAAGAAGTTCATGGAGTATGTGTAGTCCACATTAGTTGGGCCATCCTATCCAAAAAGCTCTTATGTATAGGTTATTATTGGCCAACGATGGATATATATGTAGCTGCATATGTAAATAATTACAACAAATGTCAACAACATGCCAATTTGATTCATGCCCCAACCAAAACTTTGAAACTAATATTGAAACCATAGATATTTGTTATATGGGGCCTTGACCTCATTGGGAAGATCAATCCCACCTCATCTAATGGCCATAAACATATCCTTATTACCATTGAATATTTCACTAAGTGGGTTAAAGTTATATCCCTCACTTATGTGACTGGAAAACAAATTTCCAAGTTCATCTTCAACCATCTCATTTGCTGCTATGGTATCCCCTCCAACATTATATATGATAATGGAAGATCATTCAAGAACAAGGATGTTGATAGGCTATGAATCAAAAACAACATCACATAACATTTTTCTATGGTATATTACCCTCAAAGTAATGGCTAGGCTGAAGAATCAAATAAAACCATTGTCAACATTCTAAAAAAGATTGTCAATGATGTCGGTCACGATTGGCACCTTCAGATATTTTATGCCCTTTGGGAATACCATACCAATCACCATACACTCATAAGAGCCACTGTATGTTCACTTGTTTATGGTAGATAAGCTATACTTCCTATTGAGGTTGAGTTGCCTTCTCTATAGATATCTTTTAAGCATATCCTAGATGATAATGATTGTTGAGTAGCTCGCCTACAAGAACTAGAGTTACTTGATGAGAAACACATGGATACAGTGAATAATCTCCAAACCTATCATAATTGAATTTGAGGCCACTACAATAGATGTGTGAAACATAGATAATTTTAACTTGGTGATCTTATCCTTAAACAAAACCAAAATAATACCATGGCTAAATAGAAGCATAAAGGTAAGTTTAAACCCAACTGGGTTGGTCCTTTCATCATTACAACAAACTTTGGAATGGGAGCATATAGGCTTGCAACACTAGATGGCCATGAACTTGATGAGCCAATGAATATTATCCACCTTAAGTGGTACTATGCTTGAGTGACTTAGTGTATTGTCTATGAGGACCATTTCAAATTATATCATTTTATCAAATCTTCTTTGTAATTTTATCATCCTACCAACTTATCATTTTTCATATCACATGTATGTTTTACCATAACTTCCCCGTCAAACAAGTTTATCTCTCCCTCCCTACCCGGCCCTATGACCTTGGTTTCATTTCATTTGGTTCCATCACCACTTTCAACAAGAAGATTCAAAATCAGTTTTAGTAGTTGTTTCACACATTCCAAATAGAGGTAGTATTTTGGAGTAATATAACAGACATTTGATAGTTTCATCCTTCATTTCTTGTTCTTGTTCTCTCTATCAAGTGTGCATGATTATAAATACCTATGGGCAAATCAATGTCTACCCAGTCTTGTCACTAATTATAATTGCCTATGGGAAAATTAGTGTCATTGAATGAAGCCATTGTTTCCTAAGTTATAACTGCCTATGGGTAAACTAGGGGAAACACTTGTTTATCATTCCTTGACATATTAACTAGCCCTTCTCTATGATGTATTATGCCTTTATACCAACTATAACTATTTTGTTTGAATTGACTGCTACACTAGTCATATTCCTCCATTGTAAGGCATAAATACAATGACTTGAGATCCTACTTTAGCAATATGTAGGCAATACTCAATACTTTTTGAGGTCAGCTCAATCACCCTTTACACCATGCTCTCATCATTTTGTGAGTAACCTAAGCCACACTCTTGCCATTTTATGATCAAACTAAGCCACATTCTTGCTATTTTGTGAGTAACTTAAGTAATGCTTTTTCCATTTTATGATCTTGAATCATTTATTGTCTCATCATTCTCAATCGAGTTGAGATACTCCAAAAAATAAAAAAATATTTGTAAAACCATTAAAAAAACCAAAAAAATTGACCACTTCTTTGCCTTAAGGATTCTAGGAACCCTTACTAAGTTGCAAGAAAATCACTTGTCACTTAGTTTTCCCATCATTTTTGGCCTTTTCTCCCATGCCCTTACCATTTTTCAAGACCATCCTATTATTCTATCACATCCATTCTGCTTGTTTTCATCAGTTATCATTTTATTCATATTCTTTGGGAGAACTACATTTGGCCCAAATTTTTTGTTAAATATTACATCCATGGAACTATGTAGGTCATGTCCACTTTCCTAGTGTATATAGAGACAACTCGACCACCCCCTTCCTTTTTTCCTATTCCCCCATCATGTTTATTTGCTAAGTTATCACCTATTTATAGGGGTAATGTTTATCATTTTTATGTCCTATTGTTTGTACTAACATTAGGACTAACTATTATTTGTCTCTTTATTTATTTGCTTGTTTGTTGTTTGTGTGCTTGTTTATTTACTTTTAGCATTGCCACCTTGATTTAGTTTATATGCATTCATTGGGTGATTCTTTACACATTTATACTTGAATTCATCTATATTCATGTGTTTACATTGTCATCATGGTTTTTATCATTGGTGCATTATTTTATATTGAGTATTAGATTTTAGGAGTCAATCCTTGTGCATATTTTGGCATAGTCCTTATGGTGTTCTATCATAAGGCTCACTGTCAAGTGCTACAATACAAATTATCTTCAAGAATCTACTCAGCAAGGGAAGTATCAACATCTCCTTGACATAAACATCCCAATCATATCCCAAATAGAGTAATTAATCATAAAATAATTTCAACCTTATTTAGTTTAGATGAGCATCTCCCTACTAGCAGGTTGTTCTAATTCACCATTACCCTCTATGTTAAGTTACCATCATCATCAACCAATCAATCATATTTTCTATAATCAGAGTCTAATGATTATAACCGCCTATGGGAAAATCATTGTACACCATCCCACCTATATTTCTCAATGATTATAACTACCTTTGGGTAAATCATTATGTTCTCACCAAACTTTACTTTCTTTTTACTCAAATAGGGGCATGTTTTTATCTTGTTTATCATCCTAATTGGGGTATCTCCATCTTCTCAATGATTATAACCACCTTTAGGCAAATCATTGTGTTTTCATGCCACATTTCCACTATCAGGATACAATGCTTATAACCACCTTTGGTAAATCCATTGTACACCGTTCCTCTTGCATTCTCAATGATTTTAACTACTTTCTAAAACTCATTATGTTTTCACACCATCATTTTCCTTTCTTTGGTCCCCTTGTTTCACTTCTTTCTTTTTGAGGGACAGTTTGTCGAACTACTTGAGCCAACCGTTCCCTTAAGGGTGCATCATACAGTTAGTTCATTATCATTGAAGCTGTAAACATACAAGACCTTTTCATTCTTCGAGAAGATGTTATTGTGTTTATATATTGCAAGGCCTTTCCAAACAAGGGCAAATTGTAGACACCTAAAATTGGCCACCGATAACCTCCAACCAAGATTTTGACTAATTTCCCACCAAAATGCATAATTTGGCCTACAAACACTAAAACACATTAAAAGCTTTGAAACCAACATATTAAAGTGCCAATTTTTTCTAGGGTATCATTAAATGGGGCAATGCAATTTATGAAGAAGCTAACTTTGATCAGATCATTTCAAGTCAAAATGCCAATTTTGTACTTTGGTGCCCTAGATTTCTCTTTTCTATCAAATCTCTTGCAAGAGACATGCGCCTTTGTTATTTGGTGGTGAAAACATCCTAAATGGGATAATGGATCTAATGTATTTGACATCACATTTTAATTCCAATCCAATCAAATTTTAGGCCAATAACAAGACATTCTAACCAATTTGATTAATTTGTTCATAAAGAGACAAGGTTTGCATCAAAGTACTTAATTATGCTTAAGAGCTAATTAAACCAAATCATGAGCCTAATTAATAAATCCATGGAACTTGTTGAATAATTTATTTTTAGAAATGAATATTTAATATCTACATTATGAGGTGACATCATTTCTTGGGAAGACATCCCTAGGCCATAAATGCATAAAATATTAGGATTTATGCCTCCCATGCCTTATAAAAGCCTTTCCATGCCTAGTTAGTGCCCCTCTATCCCAAATATTAATGGGGCTATTTGTAGATTGAATTTAATAATTGGATTTATTCATGGCCACACATCTCAATGTTGAGATGGATGGTCATGGTTGATCCTAAACAATTCCAAAAATCTATAAATAGGAGGCCTTGTCTATTGAATTTTTAAGTTTGAATAATGCAAAGTTATAATGCTAAATTGATTTCAAAGCTTCATGCAAATTAATATTTCAAGACAAGCCAAAGCCAAACATGGTGCTAAGGAGAGATGGAGGTAGCCACACTTCATTGATGCAAACTTCATGAGCACAAACCGAGCAAGCCACTTCAACAAGTTGTTTGGATCATCCAAAGAAGGTGAAAGAAGATTTATTTTGCATTTTAGTTGTGTTTTCCATTCTAATCTTGTTAACTAAGATCCCCATGGTAACTAGGCCTAGAGATGTTATGTTAGTGTGTTTATTTCATTTTGGGACTAACACAATACTAACCATCCTCTCTTGAGTCAAATTCGTAGTTCACATAGATCAACATTTTTATAAACAAAAAAAATTATAAACAAGATATAGATCAACATTTTTATTAGTGGCAAGTGATAAATATACAAGTTCAATAAGATCAAAATATTTTTTTTCAATGATATAAATTTATTTTAAAATAAAATTATTCATAAATATATATTAAGGAAGCTCAAAATAGTGAATATAAAAAATATTTTTGATTAAAATAAAAAATTATTATATAATTAAAAGGATTATATTCAAGTGATAAAGATGATATTTTATTAAAGTATAAATTCTTCTAAATTTATATTAGATACTCTTAGTTTCTTAAAAATTAAAATGGAAATATGAAACCTTGACAAAGTAAAAGAGGAAATTGTTGTATTGTAGGCTTTGGGTTATGAAGGTAAAAGGATTTAATAAAATTAAATTATAAAATTTACTCTTCAATAAATTTGACACCTAGGGATTTTTATAATTATTTATTTATATTAAAAAAACTTCCTACATTTTTTCTTGATGGAGTTCTTTGTGAAGTAACATTATCAATACACTTAATTTCTAGAGGATAAATAATATGTTCAAAAATAATAAAAGATAAGTGTTATATAGTGGTTTTTCCTCTTTTGTATTGAGAATTGTGTGTTAGGATTTACATGTATATATATAATACAAGCTTGATTTAATAATTTGAACTTGAAAATACAAGTTTAATATTTTGTAACTTCTTGTTCTAATTTGAATTTGATTAACAATAGTTCTTTTAGAGAGGTCCTATCAAATTAGTATTTAGCAAAACAAAAATTGAAATTTTTTTTTTTTTGTATAAACTATGTGAACACCTTCAAAGGCATTAAAATATTTATTTGTGGCTTTGAATTTTTTCTAAATGGGCACCCTTGGATTTTAATAGAATATAAAGAAAAATATTTTATTTCGACACTTCCAAAGTAAAATAATTAAACAAACCATTTTTTTTGCTTCAAATATAAGCTCTATCTTATTCATAAAATAGTGAACTAAAGCATTACTGAAGGCTCTACATGCCAACACTAATGAAGAATAACTATCAAAGAAAACTGGTGTTAACACGACATAGGATGATGACTATAAATTTATGATATATAGTGTAGGTAATACAAAAATTGATCCACAATATATGTTGTAAAGTTGTTTGCAGCCATAATCATTCCAAAAGTCTATAAAAGCAAGATTAAATGGCCATTATAGATAAGTTCTTTTCAAGTAAACTTACTATTCTAAAATCACATTAAAGTTTTAATTTCTCATGCCATGTGTCAAGTCAAACCACAAGTGAACAAGGGGAGATGCTACCCATGAGGACCTAGCATTGCCAAAGTATCGTAAATCATAAGCTAAGGTCAACATCTTCTAATTAGTCTTCAAATAAATAATCAAGATAGATATAAACATTAATTTTATCTTCTTATTTGTATTCATTAATTTTTAACCTCATAACTAAACCTAAAGATTATGCTTGAGATGTTATGTCTTCAAGTTGTTTTAAATTTGTTCACTAACAATTAACTAAACTTTCTCAGATTCTTGATTTACAGTCACAATATGGTAGAAAGAAGAAGATTTGTTCATGCACTCCCATTGGTATTTTATGATAATAGGTAGGATTTTATCATAAAAATTATACCAATAAGAGTCATGTAGGAATTTATTGGATTTAGAATGACCAAATTTGGAACCTCTTAAATATTTTACCAATTCCACATAACGACTAACATTTACTATGATACATTGGAAGATGAAATAACTAAGATATGTATCCATATTTAGAAAATTAAATCTGGTCTTTTTAAACTTGTGATATTGTTATTTACCATAAATTAGAAATAGAAAATTAGTTAACCCTAAATCAATATCTTGGGTTTTGGGGACCAAAGGTCAAGATCACTAAATATTTAACCCTAAATTGAGAAGGGTCAATATAGTATATGTTAAGAATATATAAATGAATAACCATAAGGGTGATAAAAATATCTATAAATGGAGAGATATGCTAAAAAATAGCAAGTAAAACTATTGATCAATATTACAATAAATTATAAATAAAAGTACTTAGCTAGTTTACTGTGCACATGTAGATTTAGGTTGAAATAGGCTAAAAGTGAAGTAGATCAGGATCTTAGAATAATCTTTAGATTTTGTAAATTTACATTTAATGACCTCAAACACTTGCATTCAATCTATATGGTTATGTTGACACTACTGTTTGACTTGGACATAGATGTCCAGTATGAAATATTGAATAGATTTGAGCGTTGCCACTTAGATCCCTTTGGGTTTTATTTCATCTTTATTATGATGTGTTCAAACATGTGCACATGTTATCTCTCTTTGTCAAATGGTCAAACCCTAGCTCTTCACCCTTGGATTGACTATAGGAAAAATGGGATAGTGGGCACTCGATGTCAAGCTTCCCTAAAGACCCTTTTGTCAATGTGAACTAACTACATAGTCAATAATTTAAAGAGGGCCTCAAACCTATGTAGTTATACCCTATGTGTTGGCTTGTATGTGTATCAAGATGCAACGTGTGATAAAAAAAAAGTAAATAGAATGGCATAGCTTATAACTTGACAAATATGGATCATAAAGTGCTTATTAAGTACATTAGACATATAGAAGCTGTAAAATGGTGATTCCATATCTAGGCTTAATCGCTTCCTATTTCAGATATTACTCTATTTGCCTTCTGTAATTAGGATATGAATTTGAAACTAACAGAAAGACTAACCTAGGGTTTGAGTGGTCTCTCATTTATGGTAGTTACAAGAAATTTGTGCACTCTATAGATCAAAAATAATCATAAGTGCTATTTTTTATGTTTTTTTATTTGCTTATAGACATTTTAAGTTTAGGTATTCGGTATTGTGTTTAAAGTTTAATTTTTGAATTATTTTATATTTATATGTTTTGGATTTTATTGATAAATTTATATTGAAAAATGTGCAAGTAAAATATTTATTCATCCTCTAAAGTTTTAAGATTACTTTTAATTATATATATGTTATTTTAAAAAATAGAAAAATAAAAAGATATTACTTTTTAAAACTATTTATTGGCTAAAAATATTAGTGGTACCATTTTCCTCAGTAAATTAATTAATTTATCAATCAAAAAATTAAAACATGAAGGTTTCAAAATATTTTATCAAGGAAGCTATAGGGATCTACGTTTTGTTATATTTTTTCCAATGTTGTTTAATATTTTTAAAGTATAAATTATCATTGATGTCATTGTTTTCATTGTTACTTTTGAAAAATAAGGTTATCAAATTTAACTATTCCAATTTCTAAAATACTACATAAATAATGATGTTTATGTGAATTTTGAACAATGGTAAGACAAATCCATACAAATATTCAGAGCCATCATGGGTTACATTAGACATAGATGGTTGGTTAAGAGCCAGATGTTAGTTTGCATAAGTTTGTACATGAATGTCATTATATACACTATACACCCATCCTTATTATTCTACCTAGAATTCCATTGAATTGTATTATGGTTATAATGTATCATCCTATATCTCTTTCCTTGATTACCTTAGCATATAATCTTGTCATAGAGGTCAGGGCATTCCTCAACCTTGTGTTCCCTTTGATGGTAGCCATAAGTGGGATAGGTAGGGAAGTCATGATAGATATGGTCCAATGCTCCATACCTAAATCTTGAGCATGGTGGAGACTGTCATCCTCTATGTCATGTGTTTCAATTAATGTTTCTCAATTATTGTCGATTGGTGGTATGTGGTGATGCACTTCTACCACACTATTGAGAAGGGTACCCACCATGATACTGAATCATCAAACCATTTCCATTCTTACAATTCTAAATGCATGAGCACATATGCATGTCACATCAATAATTTATATAGTAATCATCCTATAATTTAGTTATTTGCTTGACCAAAATATGTTGAAACATTAGTTCAATCATTACAATACACACTTCCAATCTAGTGTTAACCTTTATATCCATGGTGCCAATAACTTCATCTCTGATTGTATCCTTTAACGATTATCTAGGATCAATGAACATTATCATGGAGAGTTTGTGCTGAAGTAGCATAAGAAACCTACCAGCAAACCATTGGGCATGTTGTACAAGGTAAAGAGCATATGAGAGCTTAAGGATCAAGGTCCTTAACTGAACGTCATAGGAACATACATTCTTCATAATATATTTATTAATGTCTTTGAATGTGGAAATGCTCTATTTTTACAACTCTAGAATGTTAAATTTCCTTAGAAATGTGGCCTTAAGTAAATCATAATCCACAATTTCCTATGCTAGGTCGAGCTTCTAGTACCAAGTATACACATGGTATTACAGAGTGGTAGCAAATTAATGTGACTTTTTCTCTGAATGTGTGATCCATTTATCTCTCCATATGAGATAGCTAAAATTTATGCACATGTTCCATAAAATTTTCCACTCTGCAATATCTAGGAAGACTCAAAGACATGACATAGTAAATCTATTGTGCAAGTGTAAGTGTAACTGGTGTTTGGGTGACTTGTTGAGATGACATAATTGGAGTCTATGATAAAAGGGTATTTCCATGGGGGTGATCATAGGTTAGCCTCCCACTACAAGTGGTAAAACCATACCAATTAATTCTATATTTGATCCCATACCAAAGATCCTTAGCTGAAGCAATGCTCACACTATTTATGTTGCTTCTAGTTTAAACAGAGGATTATGAAACACTTCTTCTGGTAGTGTTCCTTCTCTCCCCTAGTTAGTGGATCATCAAACTACCTCTACACTCAATGGGTCTTAAAATTCTTCTTATAATTCATCCTATTATTAATAATATGCATGAGCATGCACTTAGATTAAGGGGGCATCATTTACTTCTCCAATAACCTCTTTCCATATATGTTGTCTTGTGGGTGCTTCAATTTCATCCTCCAAATTCTGACCCAACTTTATGGTGTATTTGTCTTCTTCCTCGTAGTACATTTCCTTTTCTTGAAATCCATCCTCTTTCCATTTTCATCCTTTGTGAGTCTTCCTAGCATCTCCTAAGTTAAACTCTATGGTCTTTCTTGGCCATCTCCATCTATCAAGTCTCATTATACCAATACCTCTTGAGTTATCATTTATCTGGTGTCTCAACACTAAATCTTGACCTACCTACTACTTAGAAATCAATTCTCTTCTTCATTACCATCTATGAATCTCAAAAGTGTCAAGGTTTTAGACATCTATTACCAAATTTCTCATGTACTTTTCACTTCCCATAACAATAATGAAATTTGACTGGTCCAAGTAATAGAAACAAAAATATTGCACATCTATATGGTCCTCGAGTGCAATAATTTTCCTAATGTCCATAGGAATTATAGAATCATATTTTTTGCTAGCATAACACATAAGGTAAGAACCTTGCATGCTCACTCAAGGTGTAGAGAGAGTGAAACTAGGAGCAGTCGGGGGTAGTTGCGTGTAATGGGATTCATCGTAAGCCATGGGGTGCACATGTTGGATAGTAAACTTTGTCATAATTAGCCAAAAAATGACTACATGGACTCCATATAATTATTAAGAAGAGAAAACACAAAATTTTATACAACTATGATTCAAAATATCATAATAGCATAATGTGATTAATAAGTGTTTGATAATACTTTGTCCATACAAAAGGTGGGACTTGGCCATACATGATTATCTAATAGTCCAAACTATCATTCTTACATATTTATAATTCTAAAATATAATTATACCTATATTAACATGATGAATCCATAAACTTTTTCAAACTAGTATCATCATGGAAATCTACATAATTTAAACTTCTATTAAATATCAGTGCCATGGTTAATACATTCTAATATACATTTATTCTTAAGGAAATACACTCTCTACTTCTTATATTTCTATCAATTACCACCACTAATACTCTTTATATCTTACTACCACTATTTTTCTCTCTCCTACTACTATCATTACTCCTCTATATCCGGTGCATTCTCTAGGTGATTCCTTTTTGGGCAAAAAAACCTTAACTAGAACTCCTAGTGGTTAATGCATTTTCTACCCTTTCCTTATTTGAATGTCAGCTTGTTATGAATCCAACCACCTTGTATTCCACCATCATTGCTTCATAACTCATTATCAGGATCTTACATCAGTGGAAACTCCTATTTCTTTCCCCCATAATTCCCATTATAGTTCATAGGTCCATGTGGTTGCTTGCCTGGATCCTATCATTTTATCATGTTGCACATGTCAGCATAGTTTTGGAAATCTATACTTATTTCATTGGTATTATATCATGGGCACGCACAATGATTATGGGTTTGGACTACATGCACTACATTGACTATCGATGTTGATCTCACATGTTATACACTTGTGCACACTAGTCTTGGACTTAACCAATTTTGGAGGTCAACATAACCTTCTGAATTTGAGTGCATGCTGATTTTCTCTACTCCCTTAGTGAAAATGTCAATTTTTTTTTTAATGCTCTAAAAGCCAAACCATGTGGATTATGGGACTAAGGAGTGTGTAGAGTCATGTGATGACATTTAATATAAACATATTTGTTTATGATAGTCCTCAAGTTATTTGAAACAAAATCCATTTTTCATTATTTATCCTTTTTGATGTGCCATTAAAGCATTAGTTCTTTCTCATGATTTCTTTACTAATACTATTTCATCTAGACATCCCAATACTAAGAAAGTATGAAGTGAGATTTGAACCAACTACCACCTTTTAGAAACGATAATAAAATAATATAATATAAATGAATTACATCCTCTCATATTCTTTGTGGGCCCTTATTATCTTCTTATAAAGCTAGTTTTTGTTACACTATCTACTTTAAACCATCCACCAAACAATTGTTTTAGTTGCATGGGGTACTAAAGCACATTTGATCAAAAAATAAGGCATCAAACATCCTTTTTTTGAGGGATTGTTAATTAACTTTGGAAAAATATTAAAACTATTCTTAGAATGATACATTTAAAGTGTAATTGATTTTAAGTACAACTTCTTTATAATTTTGAATGAAAGTGCACCCATATATCACCACCAACACCACCACCATATTATCATCACCATCACCACCGTGGCCATCATGGCCGTCGTCATATTTTAAAATTATGATTATTTTAATTTAATTTAAAAAGTGTGGAAAATGTGCATGGAAAGTTTATAACGCATGTGTATTTCCTTGGCACATGCCTAATTCCATTTAAAATAGAATCATGTGATCCAAATTCTAATTTATATATACCCCACTTGTGAGCCAATGCTACACAATCATATATGTGATTTAATTTGGAGATTTTAATGTCAATTTGTTTATATTTTTATTATCCTTGAAATGATTTTTATCTAGTTTGAATTTTTTATGTTTATTATCTTTTGAATTGTGTATTTGGGGTTCTAGGTGATTGACATTAAATTTATTAGTACCATACTTTTAAATCTATAACCTTTCCAAAAGAAAATATTTGGGTTTTTGTGATATATTTATTTTATTTTATTTTTATTATAGCCTCTCCCAGTTGGAGGTTTAAGTTTGTACCAACATAAGAAATAAAATATTATATTACTTGTAAATGTAAATTCACATAAATGATTTAGCCTAAATAATACATGAACCATCATTTTATTATTCATTAAAAATATTTTATCATTATTAGGAATGCACATGGCTATCCATCTATTTATAATTATTACAATAACCCTTTACACCATACACCACATAAACAAGATAGACATCTTTTTCTAATATAAATTTTTGTAAAGTATTTTCATATTGATATTGAGATGAATAAACTATTTCAATTATATGATTTACTTCCTCTACACTTTACATAACTATGCATACATATTCTATAGGTGAAAAATAGGGGAGGAAGGAAGGGATTACATATCTCCCATTATTTTTAGAAGTAATTGTTAGACATAAATTTACAGGATGATGACTATAAATATATGATATATCTAGTGTAGGTAATACAAAAATTCAACAACACTATATGCTGTAAAGTCATTGCATCCATAATCATTCCACAAGTCTATAAAAGCAAGGTTAAATGACCATTATAGACAAGATATTTTCAAGTACACTTACTTTTCCAAAATTACACTAAAGTTTCACTTTATCATGCCACGTGCCAAGCCAAGCTAAAAGTGAACAAGGGGAGATTATACCCATAAGGATGTAGCATTGCCAAAGAATCTTTGCTCATAAATTGAGCTCAACATCTTCTAACCAATATTCAAACAAATATTCAAGGGAGATATAAACATTGATTTTATCTTCTTATTTGGATTTATTGCTTGTTACCCTCATAACTCAACCTAGGGATTACGCTTGAGATGTTATGTATTCAAGTTTTTAATTTTTTTCACTAATAATTGACTAAACTCTCTCAGATTCTTGATCTACAGTCGTAGTATGGTAGAAAGAAGAAAATTACTACATGCACTCCCTTTGGCATTTTATGATAATAGGTAGGAGTTCATCTTAAACATTATACCAATAAGAGTCATGTAGGAACTTATTGGATTTATAATGACCAAGTTTGGAACCTCTTAAATATTTTACCAATTTCAAATAACAACTAACATCTACTATGATATATTGGAAGATGAAATAACTAAGATATGTATCCATAATAAAAAAAAATGAAATCTGATCTTTTTTAACTTGTGATATTTTTATTTACCATAAATTAGAAACAGAGAATTAGTAAATCCTAAATTAGTATCTAGGGTTTTGGGGACCAAAGGTCAAGATCACCAAATATTTAACCTTAAATTGAGATGGGTTAATATAGTATATGCTAAGAATATATAAATGAATAATCATAAGGTTGATAAAAATATCTATAGTAGGCCATTAATTGGTAAACTTAGATAAATGTAGAGATATGCTAAAAAATAGTAAGTGTAGACACCTAAAACTAGCCACTCATAACCTTTAACCATGCTTTTGACCAATATTTACCAAAGTGCACAATTTGACTTAAAAACACTAAAACACATTAAAAGATTTGAAATTGATATATTCAAGTGCCAATTTTTTCTAGGGTATCATTAAATTGGGAAATGTAATTTATGAAGTAGCTAACTTTGATCAGATCATTACGAGTCAAAATGCCAATTTTGTACCTAGGTGCCTTGGATTGATATTTTATATAAAATATCTTGCACAAGACATGTGCCCTTGTTATTTGGTGTTAACATCATCCTAAATGGGATAATGGATCTAACAGATCTAACATCGACTTCCAAATCTAATCCAGTCAAATTTTAGGCCAATAACATGACATTCTGACCAATTTGAGTAATTTGTGCACAAAGAGCCAAGGTTTGCATCAAAGTGCTTAATCATACGTAAGAGATAATTAAACCAAATAATGAGCCTAATTAATAACTCCATGGAAATTTTTGAATAATTTTTTTATTATAAATTTATTGTCATTAACTGCATCATCACATGTCATCATTTCTTGGGAAGACATCCCTAGGCCATAAATGCATAAAATATCAAGGTTAACCTCTCCCATGCATCATTAAGACACTCCATGCCTATTTAATTCCCATCTATCCCAAATATTTATGAGCCTATTTATGAATTTTAAATACATAATTAAATTAATCCCTAGCCACACATCTCCCTCTTGAGATGGATGGTTCAGGTTGATTCTTACCATTTTTGAAAATCTATAAATAGGAGGCCTTACTTATTGAATTCTAAGCTCTCATATGCTAAATTTATAATGCCCAAATGCATTCAAAATCATTGCATACGAGTGTTATAATGCCAAAGCCAAACATGGGTGTTAAGGAGAGATGGAGGTAGACACACTCCATTGATGCAAAATTTATGAGCACAAACATTTTAGAGCTTCAAAAGAAGGTGAAGGAAGGTCTTTCTTTTATGTTTTAATTGTGCTTTACATTTTTGTTTTGTTAACTAAGCTATCCCTTTGAGATAGGCTTAGGGTGTTAGTTTATTGTGTTTTTGATTAATTTTTTTAATTCACTAACACAGTACTAATCTCCCCTTATTATAATCCTATGTTCACAAATGGCACACACGATGGGATGACACCCCACAAATTTGGTCAAAAAGCTCTTTCAAGCAAACTACTAATCTTTTCCATGCAGGATCTTGGAGTTGGAGGCCAAAAAGAGTGAAATTTTAAGTTAAATTTCCATTTTTCCAATAGCATTTTTGTTTATGAAAACTTTGATTTTTCTCTCTGTTACGATATCATTGTTACATAGTAGCAATTTTGTGTAATGAAATTACTATTTACAAATAATGATTTTGTAGACCATAGCAGTGATATCATCATCTTGAGAAGTGATATCATTCTTTTTGGGTAGTGATATCATTATTTTGGCCAATTATTTCCTTTAAAATAATGATTTTGTTGAAAAATAATGATATCATCATTTCATGCAATTATTTTGTCATCTAAGTAATGATTTTGTGTTTTCTATTTAGTGAAAATGATATTGTTTGCCTATGTATCAATATCATCATTTGGAGCAATGATTTCATTGAAAAGCAATGATAACATTCCTCAGGTAATGATTTTTTTTAAATTTGATTTTGTAGGGAAACAATGGGATTGACTATGTAACAACAATTTTGAAATAAAGAGCTTATTTTGAGAGGTTGCTTCACTAATTTGCAAATTAGCTTCAAAGCTAAAGGATATACTGACTTTTTCATTATAGGATCAAGCTTGGATTTTGTTAAAACATGTTTTTAGAACTTTTTAAAAGTTTAAAATGGATTAGGAACCTTTTTTTTGGTGCTTAACAAATAATTTAGATGATTAGGTAAATCTTTGGATAAATTGTGCTTTCAAAGTTACAACTTAAGACCAAGGGGTCAAAAGAACACCACCTAATCTTTTATTTGGGAGTTAAAATTGAACTCACTCGTCAAATTTTATCTTCAATAGTTGTTTAAACTTGGAATTTTAATAGCAAAAAGATTGATGTTGCATGTATGCTCTTCTATCCATCCCCTTTAGGGAACTTTTGGAATCAAAAGCATCATCCTTATTATAAACATGCCTAGTCCAAGACATAGAAATAATGTCATCTAAATCACTCCCCAAAAACTTAAAATAGTTTGGGTGACCTTGAAATGACCATAAAGTCTTTATATTAAGTCATTTATTTTATGTAAACTTGGCTTATGAGGGGGACTTCATTACCTCTCGCAAGTTCTTTAGGGAAGATTTGACCTGGGGTTTCATCTCCTGGAACTAAATTCAATCACTCTCATTAAGATCATAGGTTTGAGAATTTAAACCGCCTTTTAGTGTTGGAGTTACACATGGGACATATCTACACTTTGGATAATCCACTACACTAAGCAAGTGATAGATGTAGTGGTTGAAAAAAGGACTGGACCTTTTTACAACAAGCCAAGTGTTGTGGACACCGAATTAAAGTGTTGCTTATTTTGTTTGCTAACTTGAAATTTGGTAGACATGGGATCCATATAAAAATGATTGAAAACCAATTAGTTTTAGTCAACCCCACTTTACCACACCCTTAATATAAATTTGGATGATTTACTTGTATTTTATCATTTTTTACTTGGTGTTTTGAGATTGAAATTACAATGTTTGTTTGTAAACCATGTCAAAAGCAATTTGTTTATACACTACTCTTTTGTCTAAAGAGGTGTTATGCTATCCATTTTACACCACACTTGTGCCTTGAAATTTTTGTTAAACATGTTTATGTTTGTTACTTGTTTGAGGGGGGGTAGTGTTATGCTGTCCAAAACATGTCAAACCATTTTTGCCTTTGGGTATTTGAAACATAACATTGATCACATCATTTGAGCATGTTGACACCATTAGGCTACTCAATTTGTTTTTAGGCTTATTTAAGATTGCACCAAAAACCATTTGTTTCAAACCATGTCACATTAGCTATTTGGACCTTGTTTATGCTCTGTCATGATGTCCAATCTTGTCTAGCTTGTTTGGTCAAATCCTAGTTTTTAATGTTGAGTTTTCAATTAATGTTGTCAAATTTTGGATTTAAATATTGATTGATTTTTGTTTAGGCCTCAATTTATGGGGCTGATACATAGATATTTCTCTTTTGGGTTGCATAACATTGATTAATTGATTACCCAAAATTGAAGACTATTGATTATTTGTTTGTTTAATGCCTATCCTCATCATTATTTGTGCCTTTGTTTGGGAGAACATAGCTTTTATCCAAGAGCCTTTTACTCTATGGCTTATACTAAATGATCACGTTTATGTGTGATTTTGTGTGATGGATTTATGTCAAAGTTGTTTCCAAACTTGTTAGATTAAATTAAATTCACATCAATCCTTTGTTTCAAGTCTAGTTTTTGATGTTGTTTGGCCAAAATTCCTATCATAGCCTATTTGATATTAGATTTTGACTCCACATTTAGACAAAAGACCTAGCAACTCTTTTTATTTTCCTTGTTTAGACCTTATTTGGAACACTTTAACCTAGGATTTGACATGCCATTTTTTATTCAGATGCTTGACCTTTTATGTGTATGACATTTGATATTAGACTAGTTTATGCCAAGTCTTAACACAAAACATTTTGGAGATACAACTCCATGATAAAATCATTTTTTAGAGATACAAATCCACTTTCAACCAAGTCAGACCTAGTTTGAACCATTTGTCCTTTGGATAGAGTTTTTAAGAGTTTATGGAACTCTAAGCCTTTTGATTTAGAGATTTCATCATTTATGTAGATATGTCTAGTTACATTTATGGTGAAGTCATGTACAATCCAAATTATGATAGAATGGCCACATAAAATCCCACTAGGAACTCCTACAGAGAGATTTTTTAAGAAGTTTTATTATTCTCCCTAAAATAATCCATATGGGGAATATAGTCAAAATCCACAAAATCCAAATCAAATTATAAATTAGGATGATATGGTTTATGAGGAGGACTTTGAAGACCTAACTAGATAATGTTGTTTGGGATATGGATCCATACCCTCTTTACAATAATTAGTACATAGAACACATTCAAGAACCATCTTATGATCCAACTCAAGATTGAGATGATATGGTTTATGAGGTAGACTTAGATGATTTGGATTGTGCAAGAAATCAAGATCCACAATGCTATTTCATCATTTTATGACCTCATCTTTTGACTTATGTGAGTAACCAAGCTCTACACCACCCTATCATTACCATTTCAAGATTTCATCATTTGGTTCATGTGAGAAATCATGCTCTCCAATGCCCTATCATTATCCAATCATAGGTCAGTCCTCATCATGTACCAATCTAATCAAAACCTCAACCCATCTAATCATTTGAAGATCAAGTGTTCAAAAATGGTATTTTCTAACTCATTGGAAACCAAGGCCAAGAAAACCAACCAATTTGAGATATTTTTGTTGAACCAAGTACTTATGATAATTTGACCTATGATGAATCACCTATTGATCCTATACCAGTTGTCGAGGAGTTTCAATCTAACAATCCAATCTTTGATGAGTCACTTCTTAATAATTATAACTGCCTTTGGGCAAATTATTACCTCAACCATATGCCTATTGTTCAAGAGCCTCTTATTGACAATCCAGTCTCTAAGGAGTTGTCTCTTGAACTTTTTCCCATATTAGTGGAGTCCCACTCTGACAAACCAATTTTCATGGATTCCATTATGCCATCACAGCCTATTACTTGTCTAATACCAAACATTCAACAAGACATCATTGTAACATATATCCATCCAATGAAGAATCAATATTAGAGTCAGGTTTTATTCTTGAAGTGACATTGGATTTAACATTAGAATCATAATCAACATTAGATTTAGAGTCCATTGAGTCAAAATTATATTTATAAATATAATACATTCATGATTGTTATAATAATGTGCCTCGTAGATCAATTTGAATACATTTATGATCCTTCTAAAGTTTTTGAGGATGAGTACTTTAGCTTTTGACGTGAGTTATCCTAGTATCTTTTATAAGGATTGTGTATCCTCTCCCCATTCCATTACCATTCCAAAGGCCATTACCATCAACCAAAAGAGCCATATTATTGACATTCCATCTCCCATAAGTGTCGATTGGGACTGATAGAAATCACACTTTTTTGAATTGCATCCATGGTGACATAGTAGTTGAAGAAGAACAAGAAGGCCAAGAACACATTCATATAGCAGAAGAACACTTTCCTAGTGAAACCTTTTTAGAGGTACTAGGGGACAAGTAAAGTTTAACCTCAATATCTTCTATTGAAACTTTTTTGGTAGTGCTAGAAGACAATCAAAGTCAAAAATAAACATTTCTTAGTGAAACCTTCTCAAAGGCATTATGGAAAAATTAAGACAACTTCATTGGTGAAAACCTCATCAAGGAACTAATAGTTGAGCACCAAAGTCCTTCAATGCTTGATGAAGATAATATCAAATATCAAATCAAAATAGCTTCTAATCTACAACCTAATCAGATGGTAACTAATCTCAAGATCAAACAACAAAAAAATCTAATGATCATATCAAGAGAATATTCAGAGGTCTTTGGCCCTGCCACATCCAAAGTTATGTCAAATCTAGCATCAACAACATTATGTATGAATAAACATCCCAATCCCATTACCCATTCCATTATCATTTACCATTCCATTTCACAATTAAACCTACCATCCATTATTTGTCACTATTTACCATCCATGACTGCACTTTTTTTTGTAGAGGCTACAAAGATAACTTGTCTCAAAATTTTAAGGAATCATAATCAATGACCAATGAAGATCACAAAAATATTCTTAACATCTAGATATGTAGCTAGTTCTTGATAGAGTAGTTATTTATATGAGGCGTGGGATAGAAATTAACATGATTGATTATTCTATTTGTATCATTTGTTGATCAAGATGTGCATCTCCACTTCAACATGAATAATAGAATCATATGCCATTTACCATACCCAAGCTAAATACATCCAACCTAAAAACCAATCATCAACCAAAAACATTTACCAAACCATTATTTTTTCCATTATCACATACCTAGCTATTTAGCCCATCACTTGGGTACAACCCTCTTATCATTTTATCCAATTTATCAAAAACTATCATTATCCTAAAACAAGACCATTTCAGTTTACCATACCATTCCTATCTAGACCAAAGATTATTTTTAGTCATCGTACCTAATCCTATTTTGATCTTGGTTTCTTTGGTTCTTCATTCACCTTTTGTGAGGGGATTCCAATTGAGTTTAAATAATCAATCGAATCTATGTTTATAAAGGTAGTTTAAGAAAGTAGTGTGATAGCTGATTTAACAATATATAGTTCATCTTCCATCCTATATTAAGTTAGTTTATGTGATCTTGATTATAATCACCTATGGGCAAATTAGTGTTCACCAGTCTTACTATTAATTATAACTACCTATGGTGAAATTAGTATCATTGACCTATGCAAATGTATCCTAGTTATAACCTCCTATGAGTAAACAAGGGGAAACATTTATTTATCATGCATTGCAACATCACCTTGCCATTGTTGTTTTCATTTGATTGTCCCTTTGTTCGATTTGAGAACTTGTTGTTAGCTGGTTAAGTTTTTCCTTGCCTTTTATGTGGGAAAAATTATTATGACTTGAGGTCATTTTGGGAGTATGTGGGCCATGCTCAATTCATGTTGAGGTCACCTCAGTCCCTCTTTCCATGCACTCTTGCCATTTTTCAAGAAACCTAAGCCACACTCTCACCATTTTATGAGTAGGTATATTATCATTCTCTAATGATTTGAGATACCTCAAAATTCCAAAAACATTAATAATATTTCAAAATCTAAAAACATTTGTCCTATCTAGGCTTAGTCAGTTATCCTTGATTTGCCCTACTGGGGTAAAGTCATTATTAGGATGCTTTCTTTTGCTTTTTCAAGATTTCTATTTGTTTGTTTATTTCAAGTTATTTGTTTGTTTTTTTATTTGATTCCTTGCATGTTTGTTTGCTTTCAACACTTTTGCCTTAATTCAGTCTCTATGTGTTCATTGGGTGATTCCTTACACACATTATACTTGAGTCCATCCATATTCATATGTCAACATTATCATCATGGTTTTTATTATTGGTGAATTATTTTTGAGTGTTTATTTTATCAAGAGTTAGTCCTTATGTATATTTTTGCTAAGTATTCATGATGTTCTATCATGATGCCCATCATCACATGCTATAATAAAAATTAGCTTTAAGAAGATCTATAATCAATGGAGCTATAGATATTTCTCCTTAGTACCTTGTCACATCTTCCCATCCCATTTTGATCAAATTAAATCATTTTACCATTCTACTTATATCATTAATAATTAGGACAAGCATTTCCTTGTTGGTAGATACAACTGAACCTTCTCTATTGATCAATCTTATTCTTCTATCTATCTCTTTATCATTTTTCATCCTCGTATGCCTGGTTGTTTATGGATTCTTTAGTCATTAGACCATTGCATCTATGTTTTCACCTATTCATCTTTAATTTATATTCTAGGTTATATCCTTGAGCTATGCTTGCTAATTAGTCCTAACTGGGGCACAATCATCTTTATAAAATAATCTAGGTCCTCTTAATGATTATAACTGCCTATGGGCAAATCAATACTTTTTAAATCAATGCATGCAAGAATTTTATTATTTGGATTAATCTCAACCATAGGTTAATCTCACATTTCTTCTTATTTCTTTTTGAGGGACCATCCATCCACATATGTGATGGCCAGTCCCTCAAGGGGGCATCATCATAGGCTTCCAAAACACTATTTGGATCTTTTTCTTCAGTCATCATCTTCCTTTTGGCATATAGACAATTTATAATTATTTGAGAAGACATTACTATGCCTATGGTTGGCAACATCTTCCTAAATAGGGGCAAATTATAGACACCTAAAACTACCCATCGATAACCTTCAACTAGGCTTTTGACCAATTTCTACTAAAGTGCACAATTAGGCTTAAAAACACTAAAACACATTAAAAGATTTGAAATTGATATATTCAAGTGCCAATTTTTGCTAGGGTATCATTAAATGGGGCAATGCAATTTATAAAGTATCTAACTTTGATCATATCATTTTGAGTTAAAATGTTAATTTTGCACCTAGGTGCCCTGGATTGCTCTTTTCTATCAAATATCTTGCATGAGACATGTGCCCTTGTTATTTGGTTTTGACAACATCCTAAATGGAATAACAGATCTAATGCATCTGACATCAACTTCCAATTCCAATATAATCAAATTTTGGGCCAATAATAGGACATTTTGATCAATTTGAGTAATTTGTGCACAAAGAACCAAGGTTTGCATCAAAGTTCTTAATCATGATTAAGAGATAATTAAAACAAATCATGAGCCTAATTAATAATTTCATGGAACTTGTTGAATAAATATTTATTAGAAATTGATTATCATTAACTATATCATCAAATGACATCATTTCTTGGGAAGATATCCCTAGGCCATAAATGCATAAAATATGAAGGTTAACCTCTTCCATGCCTCATTAAAAACCTCCATGCCTCAATGCCTCTCTATCACAAATATTGATGATCATATTTATGAATTTTAATTACATAATTGAATTAATCCTTACCCACACATATCCATCTTGAGATAAATGGTTCAGGTTGATTCTGACCATTTTTGAAAATCTATAAGTAGGAGGCCTTGCCTATTGAATTCCAAGCTCTCATATGTCAAAGTTATAATGCCCAAATTTATTCAAAATCATTTTATATTAGTGTTATATGATAGGACCAAGGCTCACAAAGCTCTGATACCACTTGTTAGGATCTTACAGATACAATTGATTACTTTTGTGTAAGCAACTAAACACGGAATTAAACCAAAATAATAAGTAACTAGAAATCAGAATCAACAAAGAATAAGAGATACAAGAAACAATGAAAATTTGTATTAAACTCTTCTAGAAGGAAATACAATTGAAGAAATCTCTCTTTCTTCCACACCTCTCAGATGTACAGATCTCTTTCCTTCAAGAGTTCTCTCTCACAATTACAAACACAATTTAGCTACTTGAATTGATTCACCCTTTTTCCTTATACCTTACAAGCTATGAAGATCTATCCCTATTATATAGAATTAGGGATCATGAGCTATGAATTCTCCACCATTAGATACACCTCTTAATCAAAGGTTCAAGTCAGTCCTGCCAAAAATAGAAACGTGGACTCAATACTAACAATTAAACTTATCATGCAAACAATTTGTTCATCCCATAAAAATAGACTTCTAGAACGCACTGGTGACTGACATCGGTCCCTGTCTACCTACATATGACCAAAATCAGCAGCATCCAGTTGATCCCTAAATGACGTCAGTGACTGTGTAAATATAGCAACTTTGCATTTGATCATTTGGTGTAGCTTTTAGCTCCACACCTCAACAATAATGCCTAAATATTGATCCAATCCAAGTCAAAGTTAAACATGGATCCAAGGAGAGATGGAGGTAGACACACTCCATTTATGTAGACTTCATGAGCACAAACTGAGCAATCTACTACAACAATTTTGGAGCATCCAAGGAAGGTGAAGGAAGGTCTTTCTTTCATGTTTTAGTTGTGTTTTCCATTTTTGTTTTATTAACTAAGATCCCCCTTTGAGATAGGCTTAGGGTGTTAATTTAGTGTGTTTTTAATTAATTTGTTTTATTCACTAAAACAATATTAATGTCCCCCTATTACAATCATATATTCATAGTAAGTACAATAATTGATTAATATTTTAATAAATTAAAAATAAGAGTACTTAGCTAGTTTACTATGCACATGTAGATATGGTTTGAAATAAGCTATAAGTGGAGTGGATATGATCTTAGAATAGTCTTTAGATTCTATAAATTTACATTATATGGCCTCAAACACTTGCATTAGATCTTGATGGATGTATCGACACTTTTGTTTGACTTAGATGCAGGTGTCCAATACTGAGTATTGAATAGATCTAAGTATGATCACCTAGATCCTTCTGGGTTTTATTTCACCTTTATTTTGATGTGTTTGAATTGTGTGTATAAGGTCTCTCTCTTTTTCAAATGGTCAAACCCTAACTCTTCAACCTTGGAGTGACTACAAGAAAAATGGGTTAGTGGACAGATAATGTCAAACTACCTTATAGACCCTTTTATTAATAGGCACTGCCTAAATAGTTGATACTTTAAAAAGGGACTCAAAATTTTGTAATTCTACCCTATGTGTTGGCTTGTATATGTATCAAGATGCAATGTGTGATAAAAAAGTACATATAATGACCTATCTTGATGTTAGGAACCCGTGCCTTATCCTTCTCTTTGCAGTATTAATGTAGTAATTGCTATGGATGCATATGCTTTGTAAGTCATCCCTTAGAGCATATTTGAATTGTCCCACATATAAGGGAAGTAGTAGTTGTTAGAATAGAGTTAGTATATAAGTAAGTGTTGAGGCTCAATGAAGGAATCTATGAATTCATTATATTGAGCTTGCCCAAAAGAGGTTGCCCCCTCGAAGTGGCCTGCGATCAATATAATCTTTTTGTGTTTTTGTTATTGGTAAGAGTTATTTTATTTTCACATATTTTGATTAAATATATTGTAGGAGGTAATCTGCTATAGGAGGTTCATCACATTTTGTATCAAAGCACTTTCTTGGCTTTGTGAGTAGATTTGGAGCAAATTTTTTTTCGAAGCAGGGCTTTCTAAGAGTTGCACCATTTTTGGCAAGATTTTTTTTCATTGCAGGTTCTGTCATTTCGGATTGGGTAAATACCTATACAATTAACTATGGGAAGTGCTTGGGCATAAGCCCTAAAATTCATTATGAGGAGTACCATAGGAATCCTGAAGTAGCTGGCCCATTGAGAGGACCTGCCAGTGAAAAGGGCAACAGCCCCATCTTGATTGACTAGTTCCCACCTATGAGGTAATCCAAAAGCTATCATTAAGGGGTAAACCCATGGCTATAAATTTTTGGAGAGTGGTACTCAATCAGATAGCTTTGGTGGTTAGAGAGAATTTAAAAATCCTTTAGGAAGCCAAACAAACCTAGGGTCCATATCCAACTTATCAGGTTTAGAGAGCAAACAATAGCATATCCACAGTCAAGGATATTTCCAACCACACAGTTGCAGACAATCCATTTTTGAAGTAACATTTAAAAAAAAAATAGCTATAAAAAAAAAGGAAATAGCCGCAAAAAAAAAAAAGTCCAAAAAAAATTTATGGTCACCACTCTATTAACAACTGGTTATGGTCAGCACTCGTGCAGGCACAAAAATCATGGAGGAAGAAATCACCACATTGAAATCTCAAGTTACAGAGTTAACCAATATGATGTATGGCTTGAATCAATAGAATAACATCTTGCTCAATAGAGTGTAGAAGGAGGAGTCTTCTTCAGAGCATCGCTCCTTTGCTTCCAACTTCTCCCATGGACCTAAGCTAGAATTTCCATGGTTCAATGGTATAGATCCTATAGGATGGATATATTGAGCTAAACAATTCTTCAACATCCACAATAATTATTCTACAAACAAAGTCCCAATTGCTTCCTTTCATCTAGAACAAGAAGCAATTTAGTGGTACCATTGGTATCTCAAGACAAATGATGAACCCGATTGGTCAAATTTTGCATCCTTAATTTTGGGTAGGTTTGGTCCCTCAGCATTTGAGGATTTCACAGGAGCTCTCACCAAACTCTGTCAAATAGGTATTGTTCGTGAATATCAGATTGAATTTGAAAAACTTGCTAATCACACTGAAGGGTTGTCAGATGACTTCTTCAAAAGTTGCTTTGTTAGTGGCCTCAGAGAGCTGATCCACTCAGAGGTAAAAATATTTCAACCTAAAAATATGATGGATGCTTTGGGTCTGGCTAAGTTAGCAGAAGATAAACTCTCCACACAATGTCGACCTCCCACCTTTTTACTAGCAAAGAACACAGTGAATCAACAGATAACCATAACCACACCAATCAAGCACCTGACTGAGGCAGAGATGTGGGCTCGCAAAGAGAAAGGATTATGTTACAACTATGATGAAAAATGGGTTAAGGGTCATAGGTGTATCCAATAAAAACTTTACTTGCTAGATGTGGAGTCACCACCAGAGCAGGATAGTGAGCTTGATATTCTAGAATTTCAAGATGCTCAAGAAGAACCCTGCACTGAAGAGGACCCAATGGTTCAAGAGACTCAACCTGAGATCTCAGTGCATGCACTAGCAGGTGTCACCACTCCCAAACCAAGAAGGTCGAAGGGTGCTTCAAAAATATCCCTCTCACAATCCTCATTGACTTAGGAAGTACTCAAAATTTCATCGATCCTCATATTGCTAAGGCGATAGACTGCTTTATATACCCTTGTTCTAGCTTTGAAGTCATGATTGCTAATGGGGCACATTTCCATGTAAAGGGAAGTGTCAAAATGTGCATATTTCAATCGGTGATTATAATTGTCGCTCTTATATGTTTGCCCTACCTTTAGGAGGGTGTGATGTGGTTTTAGGGGCACAATGGCTTCATACATTAGGACCTATTTTATGAGACTTCTCTAAGCTTTGGATGTAGTTCATAGATAATGGTCAAAAGCACACCTTAAAAGGGTTATTACCAAGATCTGCTAGCATCATTAGTTCTCATCGCATGGAAAACTTTTGAAGAAAGGCTCACATGGGGTCATTGCATAGCTGCATTCCATTCAACTCTAGCCCCCTGCATCTACTAACCACCCTAAAAATTTACAAGCCATACTCGACAATCATGCAACCATTTTTTTAAAACCATTAGGTTTTCCCCCTTTATGCCCTAAATATCACTACATTCCTCTCCTTTTAGTAAGCATCCCACCCAACATCCGGCCATACCGTTACCCCCATCAGCAAAAGACTGAAATTGAGAACTTAGTCTAGGAACTCCTCAAGTCTAGAGTTATTCGCCACAGTACCAACCCATATTCTTCCCCAGTGCTTCTTGTCCATAAAAAAGATGGGTCGTGGCACCTTTGCATTGACTTCCAAACCCTTAACCACCTCACTATCAAGGATAAATTCCCAATTCCTGTCATCGATGAGCTTCTTGATGAGCTCCATGGGGCCAAATTCTTCTCCAAGTTAGATCTGCATTTTGGCTATCATCAAATTCAAGTGCATCTTGATGCCATTCCTAAGACAAACTTCTATATGCATGAAGGTCACTATGAGTTTCTTGTCATGCCATTTGGCCTTACAAATGCTCCTTCCACTTTTCAAGCACTCATGAATAAAATCTTTCAGCCTTTTCTCTGTCAATTTATTTTAGTTTTCTTTGATGACATTTTGATCAACAGCTGCACATGGGTCGAGCATCTACAACATATTGACAGGGCATTACAACTATTAGCAGACAATCAATTATGTGCCAAGCAATCCAAGTGTTCATTTGGTCAAGAGGAAATTGACTATTTGGGGCACACTGTTTCAGCCAATGGGGTTCGCACAGACCCAAAAAAAATTAGTGCTATGCAAAATTGGCCTCAACCAACCACCCTCAAGAGCCTTCATGGTTTCTTAGGCCTGATAGGATACTATTGCAAGTTACTCAAAGATTATGGAAAGATCGTGGCTCCTTTGACTTCCTTATTGAAGAAGGATGCTTTCACCTAGGGTGCAACCGCTAATCAGGCATTTGTCCAACTCAAACAGGCTATGTGTAATACACCAGTTTTGGCACTGCTAGACTTCACCAAAACTTTCACCATCGAAATTGATGCATTTGCATCGGCTTGGGTGCTATTATTTTCCAAGAGGGCCGACCAATTGCCTTCACTAGCAAAGCCCTTTTTGGCCACAATTTAGCCTTATCTACATATGAAAAGGAAATGATGGAAATTTTACATGCAGTATAAAAATGGAGACCCTACTTACTGGGAAACCATTTTTTCATTAAAATTGATCATTAGAGTTTGAAATATTTCTTGGAAAAATGGGTCTCATCCCTAGCTCAGTAAAAGTGGGTCAACAAACTCATGGGTTACAATTATGAAATCACCTATAAGAAGGGAAAAGATAATGTTGTGGCTGATGCTCTCTCAAGAACCTTCGAGGACCAGCCTTCCCTCTCTACCATCTCCATGCCTATTTCGAAATGGTTAGAATCTATCTAGCAAGGGTATGCAAATGATCCCTCCTTATGACACCTCATTCATCAATTGACCACTAAACCCTCTGTAGTACCACATTATTCATGAGACAGTGCTTCTCTACGATACAAGGGTCATCTGGTGATTTCCCAAAGTCTAGACCTACATTAGGCTATCTTATATGAAATCCATGCTTCCCCCTCTGTAGGGCACTTAAGATTTCTCAAAACCTATGAGTGGGCACATCGACACTTCTTTTGGAAAGGCATGAAAGCTGAAATTAAATAGATGGTGGCCGAATGTGATACCTACCAATGAAACAAAGGTGAAACCACATTGACTCCTAGTTTGATCGAGCCTTTGCCCATTCCTACTAGGATCTACATAGATATTTCCATGGATTTCATTAAGGGCCTCCCTAAATCTGGGGGAAAGATAATGATCCTAGTCGTAGTCGATCGCCTCTCCAAATATAGTCATTTTTGTGCACTCAGCCACCCATACACAGCCTCCACAGTCGCACAAGTTTTTTTGGATCAGATCTTCTGTCTTCATGGCATTCCTTCTTTAATTGTCTCAGATCATGATGCCACTTTCACCAGCCATTTTTGGATAGAACTATTTTGTGGCATAGGCACACAGTTGAGAATGAGCTCTGGGTACCACCCAAAAATAGATGGCCAAATGGAAATAGTCAACAAATGCTTAGAAACCTTCCTTTGTTGCTTTTCTTTAGAACAACATCAATGGGCCAAGTGGCTTCCCCTAGTTGAATGGTGGTACAATACCTCATACCACACTTCCACCAAAATGACTCCCTATGAAGTATTTTATGGTCAAGCACCACCACCACTTCTTCCATATAATCCTATCAGCTCACCAGTTTAGGTAGTTGACACTACTCTCCAAAATTGGGATCAAATTCTCCACACCTTGTGGGACAATCTCCACATGGCACATAACTGAATGAAGCAGCAGGTTGATCAACACCACTCAAAGCGTACCTTTCAACTTGGTGATATGGTCTTTCTTTATCTGCAGCTATACAAGCAATCATCACTAAAACTAAAAGGGTGCCAAAAGCTTGCTCCAAAGTTTTATGGGCCATATAAGGTTCTCCAAAATATTGGGTCAGTTGATTACAAGTTAGAGCTTCCACCTTCCTCCCAAGTTCATCCCATCTTTCATGTCTACTATTTGAAACAAGTTCTTGGATCCAACATCTGAGTGTAGATAGTTTTACCAGCACTTGATAATGAAGCCTCCATCCTTCTCGAGCCAGAAGCAATCTTAGATAGGCGCACTCACCAACTTCGATCCCGCTCCATCACAGAGGTCTTAATCCAATGGCATGGCATGCAATCAGAAGATGCAACATGGAAACCACTCTTCTAGATTCAACAACAATTCCCACATTTGAAGCTTTGAGGGCAAAGCTTTTTCTAAGAGGGAGGGGATGTTAGGAACCCGTGCCTTACCCTTCTCTTTGCAGTATTAGTGTAGTAATTGCTATGGACGCATATGCTTTGTAAGTCATCCCTTAGAGCATATTTGAATTGTCCCACATATAAGGGAAGTAGTAGTTGTTAGAATAGAGTTAGTATATAAGTAAGTGTTGAGGCTCAATTAAGGCATCCAGGAATTCATTGTATTGAACTTGCTCAAAAAAGGTTGCCCCCTCAAAGTGGCCTGCAATCAATATAAGCTTTCTGTGTTTTTGTTATTGGTAAGAGTTATTTTATTTTCACATATTTTGATTAAATTTGTTGTAGGAGGTAATCTACTGTAGGAGGTTCATCAAACTTGTAACTTGACAAATATGGATCATGGAGTGCTTCTTAAGTACATTAGACCTATAGAAGGTGCATAATAGTGATTACATATCTAGGCTTAATCACTTCCTATTTTACATATTACTCTACCTACCTTCTGTAACTAGGCTATGAATTCAAAACTAACAGAAACATTGACCTAGGGTTTGAGGGGTCTCTCATTTATGGTATCTATGAAAAAGTTTGTGCACTCTATATTTTAAAAAATAATCTTAGGTGTTATTTTTTGTCTTTTTTATTTGTTTATAGGTATTTAAGTTTAGGTATTTGGTATTATTTTTAAAGTTTAATTTTTAAATTAGTTTATGTTTTTATGTTTTGGGTTTTATTTATAAATTTGTATGTAAAAATGTGCAAGTCAAATATTTCTCTATCTTCTAAATTTTTAAGATTACTTTTAATTATATATATATATGTTATTTTAAAAAATAGAAAAATAGAAAGATATTAATTTTTAAAACTATTTATTGGCTAAAAAATTAGTGGGACCATTTTCCTTTGTAAATTAAATGATTTATCAATTAGAAAAAATTAAAAATTAAAAGTTTAAGGTTTCAAAATATTAAATTAACTTTTAGAAAGGTCAAGACTTCTCAAGGAAGCTACAGGGATCTACATTTTGTTATATTTTTTATACTATTATTTAATATTTTTAAAGTATAAATTATTGTGATTGATGCCATTATAGTCATTATTGCCTTTAAAAAATAAGGTTCTTACATTGTAAGCGTTCCAATTTATAAAATACTACATAAATAATTACGTTTATGTGAATTTCTAATAATGAAAAGAAAAATGCATACAAATAGTCAGAGCCATCATGGGTTGTGCTGGACATGGATGGTTAATCAAGAGCAACATATCAATTTTCTTAGGTTTGTATGTCTCATGATAAACACTATACACCCATCCTTATTCTACCTAGAAGTTCATCAGCTTGTATTGTGGGCACAATGTGTTATCCTATCTCTCTTTCTTGGATTACCTTGGCATATAAGCTTGGCATAGAGGTCAGGGCATTCTTCGACCTTATGTTCCATTTAATAATAGACACAAATGGGATAGGTAGGGAAGTCATTATAGATGTGGTCTAGTGCTCCACACCTAAATCACAAGCATGATGTAAAATTCCATCCTCTGTGTCATCTTTTTTGAGTGACATTTCTCAGTTGTTGTTGGTTGGTCATATATGGTGATGCACTTCTACTGAACTATTTAGAAGGGTACCCAATATGATCATAACTCGTCAAACCATTTCACTTCTTGCACTTATGAATTCATGATAACCTATGCATATAACATCCATCCTCTATGTAGTCATCACCCTCTAACTTGGTTATTTGCTTGGCCAAAATATGTTAAAGCATTAGTTGAATCATTGAAATATGCAATTTTAATTCTATGTTGAGCTTTGTGTCCATGGTACCAATAAAATAATCTATAATTATAGCCTCTATCACTTACATTATCATGGAGAGGTTGTGCCAAAGTATCATAAGAAACCTACCAAAAAAATATTAGACATGTTATGCTAGGTGGAGAGTATATGAGAGCTTAGAGATCAAGGTCTTAGACTGAACGCCATAGGCACATACATTCATCATTACCTCTTTATTTGTATCTTATAATATGGTAATGATATATTATTCCAATTGTATAATTTTAAATTTCCTTAGAAATATGGCCTTGAGTAAATCACAATCCATAATTTCCTATGCTAGTTCTAGCTTTTAGTACTAGGGCTACACATGGTCTTGTAGAGTGGTAGCAAAATGATGTGCCTTTTGCTCTGAATAGGTGACCATTTTATCTCTCCATATGATCTTCACATTTATGCACATTTTATATAACATTTTAAACTCTACAATATCTAGGAAGAATCAAAGCCATGACATAGTAAATCTGTTATACAAGTGAAATTACAACTAGTGTCTAGGTGACTTGTTGAACTAACATGGTTGGAGTCTATGCTAAAGGGGTATTTACTTAGGGGAACTAATAGGTTAGACTCCCACTATAAGTTTTAAAACCATACCAATTATCCTTGGCTAATTCAACTTATATAGTTTATCCCATACCAAGGATCCTTGGCTAATTCAATGCTCACACTATTTGTGTTTCTTCTGGTTTGAACAAAATATTATGAAACACTTCTTTAGGTAGAGTTCCTTCTCTCTCCTAGTTAGTGGATCTTCTCACTACCTCTAAAGTTATTAAGTACTATAATTATTCATTTGATTCCTCCTATTATTATTAATATGCATGAGCATGTACTTAGATTAAGGGGACACCATTTACTTCTCCAATAGCCTCTTTTCATATATATTGTCTTGTGGGTGCTTCAGTTTCATCTTCTAAATTATAACCCAAATCCATGAAATATTTGTATTGTACCCCATAGTACATTTAATTCTATTAAAATCCATCCTCATCTCATTCTCTTTATCTATGAGTCCTTGCAACATTTCCTAAGTTAGACTTTATGGTCTTGCTTGGTCATTGCCATCCATCAAGTCTTATTATAGCAACACCTCTTAAGTTATCATTCATCTGGTGTCTCAATACCAAATCTTGACTTGCATACTACTTAGTGATCATGTCTATTCCTCATTAAAATCTACCTATCTCACACGTGTCAAGTTATTAAACATTTATTACCAAATTTCTCACTTACTTTTCACTTCCCATCACAATAATGAAATTTGACTAGTCCCAGTAATAAAAACAAAAATATTGCACATCTACTCAATCTTAAAGTGAAATAATTTCCCTTTGATCCAAAATAATTACATAATCATATTTTATGCCAGCATATCACATAAGTTAGTAACCTTTCACGCTCACCCGAGGTGTAGAGAGAGTGAAACCAGGAGCAGTTAGGGGTAGTTATGTGTAATTAGATTCAAATTAAGTGATGGGGTGCACATGTTGGCTAGTAAACTTCATCCTACTTATCCAAAAAATGACTTCATGAACTCCATATCATTATTTAGAAGAGAACACACAAAATCTTATACAACCATGATTCAAAATATCATAATAGCTTTTTATGTTTAATAATACTTTTTTCATACAAAAGGTGGGGCTTACCCATACATGATTATCTGATAGTCCAAAATATCATTCTCACATATGTGTAATGATACAATAAATGATAGTTATATTAACATGATGCATCCATAAACTTATTCAAACCAGTATCATCATGGAAATCTACATAATTTAAACTTCTATTAACAATCAAATCCATGGTTAATACATTCTAATATGCAGTTATTCTTTGGGAAATTGACTCCCTACTTCTTATATTTCTATTAGTTTCCACCACCACTACTCTTTATATCTTAAAACCACTCTTTTTTTCTCTCTTACCACTATCACTACTCCTTTATATCTGGTGCATTCTCTAGGTGATTCCTTTCTAGGTATAAAAACTCAATAGGAACTACTAGTAGTTAATACATTTTCTGTCCTTCCCTTATTTGAATGTCATCTAGGCATGAATCCAACCACCTAGTCTTCCACCACTATTACTTCATAAATCATTTTCAAGATATTCCATTAGTGAAAAATCTTGTTGCTTTCCCCCATAATTATAATTATAGTTCATAGGTCCATGTGCTTGCTTGTCTGGATCCTATCATTTTGTCATGTTACAGACATCAATTTTTTTTTAAAACATCTATGCTTATCTCATTGGCATTACATCATGGGAAAAATTGATTATTATGGGTTTGGACTGCATGCACCACTTTGACTATCAGTGTTGTTCTCACATGTTGTACTCTTGTACACACTGGTCTTGGACTTAACTGATTTTGGAGGTCAACAGAACCTTTTGAATTTGAGTGCATATTTATTTATATGTTTCCTTAGTGAAAATTTCAAAATAAATAAATTTTAATGTTGTGAAAAGCTAAACTATGTGGATGATGTGACTCAGGAGTGTGTAGAGTCATGTGATAACATTCAATATAAACATATTTCTTTATGATAATCCTCAAATTATTTGAAACAAAATACATTTTTAATTATTTATCCATTTTGATGTGCTACCAAATCATTGTTTCTTCCTTTATTTAATGACATCATTAGTTTTACTCTTCTTCCCTATGATTTTATGGATAATACTCAAACTTCTAGTTCTTTCTCATGATTTCCTTACTAATATTATTTCATCTACATGTCCTAAGACTAAGAAAGTATGAAGTGAGATTTGAACCAATTACTTGATTTTAGAATGATAATAAAATAATTCAAAATAAGTGGATTGCGTCCTCTCATATTTGTTGTGGGAGCTTATTATTTTCTTAAAAATCTAGTTTTTGTTACACTATCTAATGTAAACCATCCACAAAATAATTTTTTTAGTTGTAAGGGGCAATAAAGCACATTTGATTAGAAAATAAGGCATCAAACATAATTTTTTAAGGAGGGATTGTTAATTAACTTTGGAAAAATATTAAAATTATTCTTAAAATGATACATTTCAAGTGTACTTCATTTTAATTACAACTTCTTTATAATTTTGAATGAAAGTACACCCATGTATCACCACAACCACCACCATACCATCATCACCATCACCACCACCACAGCCATCGTGGCCATCATTATCATCATCATAATTTGAATTTTTGATTATTTGAATTACATTTCAAAAGTGTGGAAAATGTACATGGAAGTATATCTTTAAGGTTTATGACCCATGTGTATTTCCTTGGCACATGCCTAATTACTTTTAAAATAGAATCATGTGATCCAAACTCTAATTTCTAGATACCCCACTCACGAGCCAATGCAACACAATCATATATGTGCATTAATTTGGAGCTTTCAATGTAAATTTGTTTATATGTCTAGTATCTTTGAAATGATTTTTTATCTAGTTTTAATTTTTTATGCTTATTATCTTTAAAATTGCACATTTGGGTATTTAGGTGATTGACATTAAATTTAGTAGTACCATACTTTTAAATGTAAAATCTTTCCAAAAGAAAAGATTTGGGTTTTTGTGATATATTTATTTTATTTTATTTTTACTATAGCCTCTTTCAGTTGGAGGTTTAATTTTTTACCAACATAAGAAATAACAATGTTATATTACTTGTAAATTTAAATTCACACAAATAATTTAGCCTAAATAATACAATAACTATCATTTAAATATTCATTAAAAATATTTTATCATTATTAGGAATGCACATGGTTATCCATCTATCTATAATTATTACAATAACCCTTTACACCATACACCACATAAATAAGTTAGACATCTTTTTATAATATAATTTTTTGTAAAGTATTTTCATATTGATATTTAGATGAATAAACTATTTTACTTCTATGAGTTACTTCCTTTACACTTTACATAACTATGCATACATATTCTATAGATGCAGAATAAGGGAGGAAGGAAGGGATTCCATATCTCCCCTTCTTTTTAGAAGCAATTGGTAGTAATACAATAATTCTACATGCATTCCCTCATGCACACTTAAACATTAGATGTGTGCATAATGTCCATGCCAAATTTTTATATTTTTTAGTACATATACTTTATTTCAATACATACTTATGATAACATATATTTCTCTATACCAAAGTGTAGCATCATGTATTGACTCATGTAGGGATTTTACATTCAAAATAATACTATTTAGTTATGTGAAGGTGTACATAGTTATCTATACCAAATTATAGAATTATGTATCCAGCCATGTAGGGATTTTACATTCACAATAATATTTTTGAATTATGTGAAAAGAGAAATTTTAGGTTGTTATTAAGTATATAGTTTCAATTGTCTTAGGCACCAAATTTCTTTATTTTTTTAGTACATAAGATTAGCTTAGCTTCAACAAACTATATCATTGGTTTAGTGATAATAATTTATTTTAAAATAATGACATAAAAATTTGGGAATAGGAATGAAAAAGTATATACATGTATAAATTATAGTGAATGATAAAATTAAATAAATTTAGTGTTTGTTGAATACATGTAGAAAGTTTGATGGTTAGAGATAGAGTATCATGGGTAATAAATTTATTGAAAATATCCAAATATCCATAATTATACAAAGTGTGTCAAAACACATAAAAGACATGATTTAAAATGGTACTGTATCAAACTTGGGTGTTGACATTATGATGAATTCACTTTAAATACTATTTTTTAATAAAATTCAAATGCCATTGAAATATAATTTATCGGTAAATGTCAATGTCGCTATCACTCCTCAACATAACATACACAAGACTTTAGGTAACACCATAAAATAATATTATCTTGAAAAATGGATAGGATGACAAGTAAGGAAAATGATTCATTCATTGTGCATGGATGAATGGATAGGAAAGTACATGTAGATTAATGAATTATTAGTTGGTTAAATAAGAGTGAGTAGATGTTACTTCCATAACCAAAATTTAAATAAAACTTAATCATTGAAAAAATTCAATTTAAAGAACCATCTAATAGAATAATGACACATAGATGGATACTAACTACATAACTTAATGTTTAAGCAATGACACATGTGCTCTATAATAGGACATACCAATGTCATATTACTTGTAAATGTAAATTCACACAAAATTTTTAGCCTAAGAAATAAATGAATGAGGATTACAATCAAAAATTAAAAAAAAACTATAGATAAAATAATGTACATCATTATTATATCTTCTCTTTTATTATAAATTTAAAATTTAATATTAAATTTTAAAGGCTTTTAAATTATAAATTAAATCTAAACATATCATTAAAAAATCTAAGCAACAATAAATCTTCAAGTGAACTCTAAAATTCACCCACAAGGTCAATTAAAGGATGGACTTGCCTCATATCCATTTTACATCATTAGGTGACTGCCCTAGACACCTTTATGCCTAGTATTCCCAACTCTACACATATTCAAATCATTGTTGGAAGGTGCAATAAGTTGATAAGATGAGGTTTGGATGATAAATAAAACACAATAAGGTTAATTCACTAGGAAACACATATAGAAGGCTTAAAATTTCATTTATGTATAAGAGGAGTCCATACCAAACACAAGCATGCAAGGAAAAAAATACCATTTCAAAAAGCATGATGATAAAAATTCAGCCATAAACACATTCCAAATGCATAAGGCCTCCCAAAAGATAATAATAAAGTGGGGATGTCTCCCTCTTGTTCTACCATCTCTTGGCCATGGGAAAGCATTAGAACAATCAATCATGAAAAAATAACATTTATGAAGGCATAGGAATTATTGTTACACCAACTACTTCTGATACACAAATTAAAATCATGTAGGAGGGCATAATAACCTGGTTCCACTGACCACTACCACTACATAAAATAGAAAAACAAGGCAAGTAAATTCAATCCCATCCAGGTATCCAAACAACATCAAAATGAAACAAGAAATGGATTTTAAAAACATAAAATTAAATAGGAGATATTGGGAATATCCAAATCCTAAGTGGGTAGTAAAACCAACATGGTGGCAATAGGCATAACCATGGCAAGAAAAGGTAAAAAGAGGGTAGGCCAAGTGGATGTACACCTATTGTAAATAAGAAATAATACAAGGGAAAAACTTCTCATTTGAAAAATAATAACACGAAATGAAAACACAAGGTTACATGGAGTCCTATCATCATTATCCTTTGGGATATACAAAAATAATCCTTCACAAGTATAAGGTTATGTTTTTATTTTGACCAAGGTTCATTCCTTCTCTATTTAGCTTCCTCTTTCTTCTCTGACTCTCCTAAAATTTTAAAATATCAAAATGGATAAAATTTGACTCAAGGAAGGATTCAATTCTTCAAATAGGATAATCATTCTCCTCTAAAGGCTAATGGATATGAGAGATGTGTCCCTTCCCATTCCTTGCCACAAGTCAACAGGTCTCCCCTAGAAATAACTTCTATTACAAACACACGTGGGAAAGCAAGTTCATCCATAATTAAGTATCCCACTATCCCATGCCATAAATGGCACATGAGCTGGTCCTTTAGCTTCATATACATTTCAAACATGGTTTCAATCTACATATACTTAATAAGGGACTTAAATTCACCTCTAATCACTTTTAGAACACTCAAAATCCACATGCATAGTTGGTTGAATGTGTCCATGAAAGTTTTTTTTATCAATAGGGACACTTATGTGGCTTAAAATTAGAATTTATGAATGAAATACAAAGTAAAGGATACTCCTAAGGTTTATAATAAGGGCTATGAATATTATACATGGGTTTGAATATGGATACAAGGGTTAATGAAGTCTACAACCTCTGACTAGGTCAACACATGACACAAGAAATAGTTTGTAGAAAGGTCATATACACATGCCACCATTTTACCAATGATGTAATCATGCCCAACCTAGTCCTAATTCCCTTGTTGGCCTCCCATGTCACCTACACAATAATACACATGTAAAATTCCCTACCCTATATATCTGAAGTAGTTGAATGAGACAGATAATAAAAGTTATTCTAATCATACAAAGCATATACGAGCATATACCAAGCATAACATCTCAAAAATTAACTTAGATAAATACATATGAATGTCATAGACATCATAATAAATATAATAATCATCTAATCTAAGCATATAATTTCTTTTGTGTAAGCAAATCATGAACATGACATAATGTATATAATAATTATCTTAGACATATGGAACCAATAACATCCTGTGTCTCAATAGTACATAAATCACTTCTCAATAGGACGTGTGTACAACATAAAATGTCTAAAAATATGAACTATGAAAATAGGTATATCACATCCCCCTCCCCTGATGAAGGCTTCTTACTAGAAGTCAAATTAAGTCAAAAGTATAATTTTTAGAAGACTTTAGAAATATTGAGTAATCTTGCTGGCTCAACTTACCAATCTCTCTAGAGGGAGCAAGTGAGACAATATATCCCAATTTTCCCAAACAATTACACAATAAGTCTTAATCTAATATCATACATTAATGATAAAAATATACTTCTCACCTACTACTCCCACACTCACACAAGGGAATTGGTACACAATAAGGTTCATCCAAATAACACACTTTAACAAGTTGAAAATTCACCAACCCAATCAAGGAGTAAATTTAAATCAGGTAAAAAGCCCATCTCAATCCACAAAGGAAAAAAAATGAAAAGGTTAAAAAAATTAATATAATTCAAAAAATAATTAAGGTGAAATTGATAAATAATCCAATTAAATAAAAAACTAAATATAAGAAATAAAAGTAGGATCTCTAACATTTAAAAAAGGTTCAAAATAATAAATGGCTAAATAACCTCAAAATCCATAGCAAGGAAAGCCATAAAAATATGATAACAATCAACTTAAAAATCCCAATTAAATCTTGGAAAAAATTCAATGTTCACCACATCATGTTGTAAAATCTCACAAGTTTAGATACATTAATACTAAATAGTGTGGCTCTAGAAGGCCACAAGTGGGGAGTGTTGGCTATCTTAGCTACCCTTGGTCCCTTAGACACCTGCATACTTGGATAATGTTATTTTTAAAAAGAATTAGGTATGTTCAGGATTGTTCTTGCTTCTTAAGTAGATTGATCTTCATTGAGGCCTAATAGGCTTTTTTGAGGTCTAAATTTCATGTTTAGCAATTAAAATGGCCTAGTTTCATAGTTATAAATGTGTTGATTTACTTAACATCTTATATAAAATTCATACCAACATTGTTGGGTTCATTTCATGACTGGTGTCTTGAAAATCCATTATCAATGCAATCCTTCATTAGTGAAGGTATCCAAAAGTCATTATATGGGTCTTTTAAGGAGGAGTTAATGAATATGATTCATTATGACTTATTTTAGCCATGTGAGAGTGTTCCTCCCAATGAAAAACATGTTTAGAGTCTATGATTATATTATCTTTCTAGAGGGATAGTTTTGAATATTTCCTACTATGAGGTTGTGACAAGTTCAATAAACCAATCCATGATGAAGAGTGTAGTCATGAAAAGAGTCTTAAGAAGTCATCTTAGCCTCATAAAGGCTTGTGGAAAGCATGTTTTCAATGTTAAGAGAGTTTCAATGTTAAATAGAATTCCAAAGTTCACTATTAAAGTCATTTGTTCATATCTCAATGGTTCATGTATTCATATAATTCATGCATTACGGATCTTAAAGGGTCATCTTACACATTATTTGAGCATATGTGAATGTCTACCCATGTGAAGGACATGTTAAAAACCTACAGTTTCATGAGAGCCTTGTTAGGGACCTAAAGATGGTGATTTTCACTGAGAAAAGAAGTCAAAAAGCTCTAAAATATATTTCATCAAGTCTTTATGATGGGTGTAAAATTCAAAATATCATTTATTTAGGCCATTATTAGGTATTAAATCTCCTCTATTGTGTATAAAATCTCACACATGATGCTCAAGGAATAGGTTGACTTGGTTTAATTCCTTATTCTTCCATCCTTGGTTTGATCCTTTCAAACTAATAACGTAGGAAGGCTCCTCCATAAATACATGAATTGGTTTGTCTCTTCCTAATAACTAAAACATCCTTGACATGATTTATTACAAGTTTTAAGGCATAAACAATGTCATGGAATAATCCCCCAAGCCTTCTAGGTGTCTTAATATGTAATATAAGATATAAAAACTTTCAAATTTGAAGAAAAAGACATATGATATAGGGTTAGTAATGGATTATAAGCACAAAATGGGGTCCAAATATTCCTCCACATCCCCTAAAATAATATTCAAGCATGATAAGGCATATAAAGATATAACCGTTCATGAGCGAGGCTAAACACTAAAGTTGTAGGCTTTACAAACATATAAGAATCATGTGCTAATTTCTATGTGATGTTTCATGGATCAAATAAAATGTTGGAGTAGGTGAATAGGGCACATAAAATCTCATACAAACATTAATAGAGAGGGAATAAGAGTGAGAGAGATAGGAACAATCATCAAGAAGGCATATAATGTTTGTAGGTAGGTTTTGGACAAGTAGTTGAGATGTATTCACCCTTTTCCTATTGCATGGCTCATATCAGGTATTGGGAAAAGTAGAGAGGGTTATAAGGAATCATCCAATCAAATTTATACCAACCAAGGAGGATACCAATATTTCATTTTCTCAAGAATATTACAAATAGGTTTAACACCTTGCTTAAACTCTAGCTCAAGTTTGTGCATTCTTAAGTGTTTTCAGGGATCTAAACCATAAATATGGGTAATAACACTCCCCTAAAGATTTATAAACATCCATGACAAGTATTAAAACCTTAAATTTAAATAATCATAATACTTAAGAGCTTCAAACAAGGCATATATAGGCCTACACTACCTACCTAATGAACCTCAAGCATGATCTATTACCAATAAGCCTACAAGTCTGTGTATAAGTATGCAACAAGTTTCTCATAACTCTCAAGCCCTCCAAGTACCAATTTTTTTTCAAGAATAAATGATAAATTCTCCATGGTTATACAAGTTAGAACAAGTTTTCATGGACTCAACGATGAGGGTTTCATGATTGTTAAGAGCATGAATAATACATTACAATAGTCTTCAGGGATCTAGGCCCTTTCTAAAGCACCTATAGGTCTACATTTAAGATCCTAAGGGTCTAAATCAGAGTTTCAAAGGTTTTAAGCCTTCAATAAAAATAGAATAACCTTATAGACTAGGTTCATGGTCTTCAAGTTAGAAATGGACTCCTATAGTCTTGGTAGAAGATGAATGTAGGGTTCTCAAGAGTGGGATCGAGTCCCCTTTACAGAAAGACATAGTTAAAAGGATATTAAGACCTAAAAAGATCAATTAGAGGTATGAAATAAGGTATGATCATCTCTGTACATGCGTATAATAGTTTTAATACAAATATACAGCACTAAGAGTCTTTATAAAGGTTCAAAGCCTATATTAGATCCTTAAAGTAGGGTCTTCTTGATGATGCAAGGTTGAGTGGGTCATAATAATGAATAGAAATAGATTTAAGAGCCATTCAAGGGATCCAATATCACCTAAAATCCTGTCAGGTTTAGAGGATAATAATATGTGAGTTTAACAGTGACTTTTATGACCTTTTAAGAACACATGTAGGTTGCATATGGTTTCAAAGCCTAAGAGTAATGTCTTGGGTCAAATACAATGGTTTTAAAGAATAAATTAGAGCCATGTAGGTAGTTAATTAAATATTTTAAGGTTATTTTAAGGTGAGAAAAAACCTTAAATATATTCAAGTAAATACCTACAGGTCTTAAAGGAGTTATAAGCAAGGTTTATAAAGGTCTTCTAGGGCCTCATAGACCTTCTAAAGGTTAATCAAAAGCATATAATTGATCATGAATAATGTAAAAATTTAGACCTAGACTTATATTAGGTCTAAAATGATAGTTTATGGATCTTACTTGATGATATAGTGTCTAAACAAGTTTTATAGCATGATCAACATGTTACAGGCTTGTTTGAGAAAGTTCTAGACCCAAAACATGTAGGTTCATGAGCCTTCAATTTCTCTTGAAGGTTTCAAGATTGTCATGGGGAAGATAAATATATTCTTAGATCATGGATATGAATACTTTCATGTCTATACTAGACTTCTACCTCCCAAAGCATGTAGATAAGGAACACAAATACTAAACCTTGCCAATAGTGAATTTTGGTTCATTCAACGATAAGGAGATGGTGTAAATATGAGATACCAAGTGGGTAAATATAATTATGATGTTAATAATACTAAAAATTCCTATGCACTATAATGGGGTCCAATAATAGAGATACAATGTGTACTAAAACTCAAAATAGATTATAAACTTGTGTTTCCTCTTTCATAGAACAATTGATCATCAAGGCAAGAAGATTAATAAGTCTTGGTGTAGAAAGTGTTGGTTCAAGGTAATCACAAACCTAGAGAATCATGGGATAAGATGTATATGTTGGATATTGATGATGAAGGGTAATAGATCCATCATCAAGATCCTTGATGAAGGGCTGAACTTGAATAAAAGCTTATATAGCCTATAGGTTAAAAGTGAACTATCATTGTGTTTTGAGTTGCTTCTATTCTCATGAAGAGTCTTAAAATAAACATGAGAATATTTATTTATCCTAATAATCTTGAATATTTTTAAGAAGATATATTCCTTGATCCATAAGCAAGTTATAAGCTAAAATAAGACTTCTCACTTGGGTGAGATCAACACATTATCCTCAAATCTTACCAAAAGGGATAATTAATCAATCCTAATGTGGAGAAGATAAAACCAACATTAAATATGTCTTCAAATAGTGATGATAAAAGAAGTAAAAGGTTTTAGAGTATAAAATGCAAGTTTGATAACATCATAGTTTGGAAGGACATGAAACAAGGTTCCATAAAAGTCCTACAAAGTAAGCCTCATGATAGTATAAGGAGATTCAATAGACTCTAAGTCAATATTACAGGGCTATGTAAAAGTGATACTTTTAGTTCTAAGGATGCCACAATTCTCCTTAAGAGATTCTCTAACCATTACCATCTTGTGACAATAATGCATGTTCATATTTATGTTGTGATATCAGGTTATAAATAGGTTATAGGAACTTTGACATGATAAATCCTTTACATAACCAAGGAAGGATCATGATGGTTGTAACAGGGTATTCTCAAATCCATTGATAGTGCATGGAGTAGCATTAACTATTCCAAGAATGAGATCAAGAGTATAATTAAAAGTAAGTGAATGATTTCACAAGCTTCATGAATAGTGAGGAATGATTACTAGAATATGGAAGAGAGATAATAGGCCTATAGATGAAAAATACAAAGGATAGTTTATTCCCCAAAGAAAGTTACCATTAGTATTCAAGAGATTATTGGATTTGATAAGGTTCTTCAAGAACAAGGAAATCATAAGGAGTCAAATCACTCAAGAAGAATGCTAAGAGAATGAGAGTACAAAATGGAGGTGATCAATCTTGAAAATGTATGTTCAAACCTATCAAGGGACATCATTCCTTTTACATCTCTTATAAGTCACTATGTGACCTATAAGATGATTTTCAATTTGATATGCTCATGAGACTAGTCAGGGATGGCCATGATGGTAGTTTAGAGTCATGTAAGACCATAACAGATATTCAAAGCATTGTAAAGGTGATTCCACCACCATGTGACTACCCATTAGGTTCTCATTGATACAAGCTAACCATGATAAAGACATAAAAGTGGTATTAAAAATTACATTTGAAGAGGTAACTCCCATGAAGTAAAGTAGTGGTAAGCCCAAGTCAACCATTAAATAGAATTTTTACATCCATAAGGGGGTGGAAATGGGGTGAGTTAAGGCTAGAGTAAGGAGTTTCCAGAGTTTTGAGTACCCAGTTGACCAATCCATCCATGATCAATCACTTCAAGAGATAAATTTATAAAATATAAATCCCTCTCCTCCACTCCTATGCAACTCTCTTTAGAAGATTGTCATTATGATAGGTATAAAGGCATTGGAGAAAGCATAATGGACTAATATTTCAATTGTCTTTCTCTTGAATAGGTTGAATCCATATTGTAATAGATGCATTTATGCAGTGTAGTAGTGCTTCTCTTCTCATTATCTTATAAATTATGGTTGAAAGGCCTTTCTTTGTATCCCTCTATTGGTTATAATGAGACTCTACTCACTTGAAATTTTTTACTATTGGCTTTCAAGCCTTAGAATTAATAAAAAGACTAATTTTACCTTCTCATACTTGCATTTTCTATGTTATTATAGTATTATATATATTCATATATGTAGAAGTATTCTCTCTTGTATATGTCCTTTTCATTTCACCTTCATGTAAGAAATTTCATCTTTGCAGGTCACATGTTATGTTAGAGTTGGTTGTGTGGGTAACTAGCTGTAAAAGTTTGTTAATTGTGTCTCAAATAGGACCTTTTTTCTATCTTCAATCTAGTCCCAACATAGGCCATTGCCCTCATGTGAAATACTGATGCATGAAAACCTAATTATAAGAGTGTGAAAGATAAGTTTATCCTCTTTTTAGTCCTATTGTATTATCATAGGTAGGTAGAGTAGTCATAAAATTAGTGGTGCATCAACTCATGCTTATTTTTTAGTTTCTCCTTTCTCTCCTTTACCATCAAATCATAGCTTGGTGATTGACCAAAGGAACTAGACCTCTCTAGAGATACATACCTCATACAAGGTCACCCATAACTTGAGGGTTGTTTCCATTATATCGGTTGAAGGGAGAAGCCTTGAAACCACTTCTTCAAAGGGTGCACTTCAAACTGGTAACATGGAGTAGGGAGCTAATGCATTAACAAACTAGAAATATAATTAATTAATACCCTCAAGAAATATGAATAATTCATCACAACTCTAAGTTACCAAAACAAATACATGATTACCAACCTACAGGTGGTAAATACCACAACATGTTTCAAAAATATGAAAAAAGGTTAAATATAGAGGCATCAATCTACTCCATTTATATAAATTTATATATAACATAAAACATAGGACACTCAATGACATGTTGGACTTGCCTTTACCTAGTAACCATGCTAAACTAAGGGAATATTATCCAAAATTTATTGTGTTTACAGGTCTTACCGTTCTATGAATCTTATTTTTTTTATGTTATAAACTCTTTTAAAATGTCTTTATAACTTTTCTATCTTACATTTTTGTAGATGGATATGCTATTGTATAGGATATGATAATATTGCATATACATGGTGTAGAATATATTTAAATTTTATATGAGCTATTGATGTTATTACTTGTACATAATAGGTTAGACTTTTTTATTTTAATATGTATGACCCTTTCCCTTGCATGAAATTCCTTGAACATCTTTATGAGATTATTTTTTATTTTGTGCACCATTTGAACATGTATATTGCTTATATCCCTTAGACCTATATCTTGTTAGACATTTGAATGTGTTCCTTATTTTTTCCCTTGGAGTTATTGTATGATATATATTTTTTTGATTGTGTGCTTATTGAAATTATTGATTTTGATTGATTTGTGTTTTGAGTGCTTAGGACTAATCACACTAGGGGGTGAATATGAGTTATAGGTAAATCATAATTATATAGATTTAATGCAGACAAAAGAATTTAAATATACTAATAAAAACACATTAAATGGATCATAAGTATGATGATTTTATAAATGAAACTTCTATTCAATGTGAATGAATAGGGAAAATAATACATATACATATAATTCATGTTTGATATAGTAGATACATAGAGCATGATATCTATCACTATGATTGTGTATGCTATTGAACCTTGGCTAGATACATATGATACATATCTATACATAAAATAAAATAATTAGTTACAATTACCATTGGTTACAAATAATATGGTTATAATTCATTTCATCTTTCTTACTGAGCAATAGTTGAACTTTGTGGTTAGTAGTGGATAATTTCCCAAATAGATATTTTCTATGTCCAAAATTGAGAAACATAACTTGGAAATATACCTATTAAGGGAAATATGAAACATATATATGATGGAGGAAGGAAAATTTAAGAAAACATAAGTAGTGGTTGGATTGGTGTGGAGGAAAAGCATGCAATTATTTGATTAAGTATAAGTAAATCACATAGGACTATGATCAAGTATGAGTAAGGCACACGTGATTGTGATAGGATTTATATAGGTGAAAGGTGTGTGTGTTGTATATGTTTATATATGATAATAACAAACTAAACATGAGTTGTGCATGAATCATTAACCATTTATTGAAGAATAATGGTCTCCATTATGTCTTTGTGTTGTTGAAATAGTTGCACATGAAGTTTTTGAGAGTTATATCACCTAGTTTGATCTACATATTTCCCCACTTTGAACACTCTAAAAGTTTTATGTTTGTCACAAAACCTACATGTGTATACCACTTCACTAATTTAGTTCTTGTCTATTGGGCATAAGTGTTGGGGATCAAGATCAAAAGGATGTTATGCTATGATTAGCTCAATAATTGGAGGAACACAAGGATGGAAAAATTCCATGTTTAATATTGGGTGCATGCCTAAATATGGAGGAATATCAATAATTAATACATTATAACTAAATGTATGTATAATTGCATAAGGAACATAATGCATAGGCTTGATATTCCTATGAGGACCTTTGAAGTTCTCTTTATAAAAGTGCGACCTAATTTTTTTAAAACTCAAAATGTATGAGGTGTGTGATGTACATCATGCCACTCCTTATAATTTTATTGGGCATGATAAATAATATATTGATCCTACTTATGAATATATTGAATGTGACACACAAATTTATTAGCTTTGTCCATTTCCCATTCCTATGCACACAACTAAATTCCATCTAGTGCATGGTAGGGAATGTCTAGAAGTTTTATAGGATGAAATGAAAGACATGTCTAAAATGGACAAGGCTCCATAGAGTTGTGAAGGTCTCTATTATAGGCATGTTAAATGTTCAAAAATTTTCCATCCTATGTACGATCATACACATAATTGTACATTCATAAAATATGGATAGTGTTTGATTGGAAAATTTTATTTTCCCATCTATTTATGGATGAAATATTGTCAACTAATTCAAATATATACCCACTAAGTCCCACAATGTTTTTAAAAAATGACTCACAAAGTTTAGATCTTAAAGAAATATGATGGATCTATTGGGAATAAAAGGTGAATCCAAACATGGTTAAAGAAGGCTTGTGTAGTGAAATCTACATCAATTTCATTATTTTAAGTGACTATGATATATATATTTTAAAAACTATCAAATACAAAAAACATAATGTCATGCTATCATTTCATCACAAGAAACCCAATCATGACATCCATGATGATATATTCCCATGGCCTCAATGGAAACAATAGCGGTGTGTAAATTCATAGCTTCCTACTTATGGGCTTAACAATGCACAAAATAATGCAAGGCTTTAGATGGCCTTCCATGTATATATGCATGTGTGGCCAATAGAAGGGTGACTACAATGTATATAGATAATTTTTCATGCTGAAGTATCCTAAAGTGTTTTTATAGTGTATCTCCTTAATGTGATTTTAGTAAGGTGCTGCACCAAAAACATAGATATGCTTGAACTTGTACAAAAGTCAATCAAAAAATTATAAATCCTAAAATTACTTATCTTCCATGAGGCTTGTGCAATTTTATATGAAGTTTTGATCAAATAAGTAGAGAGATACCATATATATGAAGTTGTGGCATCACTTATCCAATACTATAATGGATACATGAACTGTCAGTCAACTAAGGCAATATGTTACCTTATTATCCTTCCATTTTTTATGTTTAATCCTGAGATGGAACTACTAACGATAAGTCATCCATTTCATGTGGTATGTGTAATCTAGTTTTCTTTCTCTTCAAGAACTGAAGTGGCTCATGATCGAAATGAAAAACTATTTCCTTCTAAAAGATGTAGTGAAATTGTTGTTTAGTTTATTATATAATAACATACAAATATTTTCATAAGAGGATTACCTTTATACTATTTTACTAAATGTTTTTGAATGATATGTGACTAGATGTCCATGTTGTATGAGTGTTACACCAAGTGTATATCAGATGCACTGGTGTGCAGTTTGAAGTAATGTAAGGTGTCAAACATTACAAGTATAAGCACTGTGCAAAGACATTACTAAGTGCCAAAAAAGTGTGTTGTTGTGTGGGACCCCATTCAAACTTATATTTTACACATGTCATCTAGATAAGTGAATAAGATATGTGTGAGAATCCAAGGATAAACCTATGGTATAAGTTTGAAAGTCTAAGAAATCTCATCAAATTTATGAAATTGCATATAATTAACCAATCTTTGATCACTTTGATATTTTTTAGTTCTACATATATTCTAGCATGGTCAGTCACATAGCCCAATTACTCAATATGTGCAACACTAATATAGAATTTATATGTTGGCCTAAAACTTGGGTTGACACAAAAATCCTAAGATATTGTGGAATGGTCTACATAGATCATACATAAAGCACATTTTTTTAGCATAGGATTGATAGAAATTCATAACTGACCATTCATATGATCTTTATCATGTCCTAAAGTTTGTCTTCAAGACATTTTTAGGATGGATTGGAGCCTAATGGTAATTTTAATTCAAGTGGATCTTGGTGAGGTACTATGTACCTCATATTTGATCCAAATGGTCATTAATGCATGACTATGGATAGTGATTATTCATTGGGATGTTGTTGATTACTGATTTAATTTTTTTGGGAGTATTGGTGTATTATTCCTAATTTAGTTAAAGGGCATGATTATTAAAATTAGTAAATACATATCTAATAATCAATCTAATAATTTGTGTAAATTAATAACAATTTGAACTTTTCTAAAAATAGTAATAAGGAGAAGAAACCAAAACTTAGATATAAATTGATTGAGCCAACTGAGATAAAGGCTAGAATTCACTATTAAAAACTAAGAATTAAACTTCATTTTGTGATTGGACATGAGCATTAGAACTAGACAGTAGTGGCACTAGCACTATAGTCCACCTCTACTACTATTGTCTTGAGGTTTTAATCTTTTTGGGTTTTGTTTGCTATCTGTGTGACCCTCTCCATGAAGTTTTGGTAGCTAAAAGTTTGTATATCTCCTTGTAGAGAAGATTATTTATTTAAACCCTATCTTCTATTATGCTTTGACAAATTTTGAGGAAGAGGGGGGGGGGGTTAGTGTGTGTAATATGCACTAGATGTGCTTCACACCCTATGTGTGGGCACACTACCTACATACCAATACTCTGAGAGGGATCAATCCATATGTAGTTTTCCCACTTGATGTGCTTTGTGCAATTTGTATATATGAAAATGTAAAATGCTAAATTGGATGTGTTTGAGGTGGCTAGGGACTATTGTAAAGACTTGAATGAGCTTTTAAGTGTGTTGGTTGGTTGTATGTAAAGAATAAGATTGCTTGATTAGTCTTGATTTTATTCTTTCTTGTTTAGTGATAATTTCCAACCCTTTCTAAATGATCTTTGAATGGGATTTTATAGGGATCTATTGGTCATGGGTTGAATGTACTCATGTTAGGATGACAAGGATATGGATGGGTAACTAGAATAAATTAACCATTATGGATAAAAATGGACCTAGAAAATAGTGTTGAAAGTGGATAGCTATGGCATTGACATTATAGTTCAAGTGTGGCACTACTATCTTCAGTAGACAAGATATAGGGGGATTGATTTATCTTGGAAAGGCCAGTCTGGGTGTGCTAAGAACAAGTTTGGAAGGCTATGAATGATTGGGAATTAGTGAAAATAAGCCTAAGAGGGTCATGAAAGCAAACAAGATGGACCTATGGGTTGGGTTTTATTAGCCACACTCAAGTTACCAATTTTTGCATTTTATATGACTACGTTTTCCCCCTCTTTATTTTAGAGATGTAGAAAAGAGAAATACTAGGATAAAGGAAAAATAGAAAATGTACCTAAACTTACCTACTAGGGTGAAGCTCATGAAGATGTGTGATGTTGGGTATACATAGAGAGAGCATGTTTTGAAGTATGAATCTACAAGAAAAACAAAGAGTAGATCAATTCTTACTAGATACACTATATCTAAATTAAGAATGTACAGAATTGGGTAAGAGAGAGATGAAGAGAAAGGAATGAATACACCTCACCAGGTATGTGAACTAATACAAAACCTATTATGATGCTAAGTGATGCTAGATTGTGCTGAGTAATGTTCTATGTGTGTTGAACCAAGAGTAATATCATGAACGGAGCTGAGTGTTCAATTCCCTAAGAGTGGCTCAAGAATACAAAGGCTAGCTCTTTGGATCCATCATCACTCACTAAGTGAAGCTAGGTGATCATGTATGTGTTGATATATGTTTGTACTATGTGTCTAATCCATCTGAATAGGTGGCTCAAGAATATAAAGGTTAGCTAGTCCTTTAGCTACATCATTGCCTTGTGAAGTGAAGCTATGAACTGATATCAATATAAAATGTATGTTGTATAAGATGGCTCTTAGAGCCCATGAATGTGACGTTATTTTAAAATTTTAGAATGGATATCCAAATGTATGCTAGAAACTAGGCTACTCTTAGCCACTTTGAAAGATAGAGATTAGGTTTGTATGAAAGCCACTCTGAACTGATGCACTACGCTTGTATGAAATCTACTTGAGAACTTGAGAACTATGTAAGTTAGGATTATATTAAAGTCATTCTAAAATGATACCAACCATCTACATATGGAATATGGTATGCAACTACTAGGAATGCCTAGGTAATATTGAACTCAGAAAGAAAAAAAAATAAATGTGCCATGCACATTGCCCCCAATCACTGGTGTCTAAAATATGGATTTTGATCTAGAATTTATATCAACTACCATATTTGAAACTAGAAGTGAGAGCCATCATGTCATGTATGATTCCCCCTATATCTAAATTATCTAAGTAGAAGTGTATTGAAAATTACTAATTCTAAACTAGTATAGCTGTCCAAAACTATAGCTAAACCTACTTTTTTGCCTGCTTCTAGAAAGTTTGTTTTTTCTATAGTTTGGATAAGAGAATTGAAATTGGAAACTAGTGGCATCGACACTATTGTCCAGGTTTGGCACTATTATCTATGGCCAAATCTAGTAACTATTCTAGATTCTTGACTGTCTACCTGGTTTCATGTCTAGTTATTATTTTAGGTATTTTGAAAATTATTATTTCGACCATTAGGATCTTTTATCTCTAGAACAAAATCCCTATTTATTTCTCCCTCTTTTAAGGGTAAGAATAAAGACCCTACAATGACTGCCCTTAGAAGAAAGAACCCTACAAGTGTGTTATGTTGTAAAGATACATGATATAGCAATGATAATCAACAAGATATCTCAAGATATAGCATTATTTATATTGAGAGATTATTATTTCAATAGGGATATGCCTAGATAGATATAAAAATGTAATGCAATGTACTAAAATGGAACTGGAATGAGAAGTCTGGTTAGTTGTTAGTTATTAGTTGGAGGGATGGAGTATGATGTCCATCATGGCATAAAAAAAGTAAGATAAATGCATAATTTGGATAATGGAATTGAAAAAAATGGGAATAAAATAAGAAAGAAACACACAAGGCAATAATTAAGAAGAATAAAAGGGTGGCCAAGGGGCCACACAAATAATGGATATTGGCACATGTCACTCAAACTAAAAAGCAAGCATACAAGGCATGTTCATATGTTCCATACACATATAATTGAAACAAGCAAGGGTTAACATGAGGGTCACAATAATATAAAAGAGTACAAAAAAGAGACATTGGCAAATGTCCAAATTCACATACATGAATAGAAGTGAAGGACATTGGCAAATGTCCTAAGACACATACAAGAACAAACATGAAAAGGAAAATACAATCACATCAATCTAATGCTAACGAATAAAAGAAAGCATGTAAGAACTGAAATACAATCATGATCTAACTAATTGAAACAAGAATGTGAATGTATGTAAGACATGTTAGTACAAGACTAGGTATATCTTAAGATATACATAAGTGTTATATACTAGTGAGTCTCGATAAAGTAATTTGTGTATGCTAGTAAGTAATGTACATCAACATGATAACTAAAGTGTGTGGTGTAGGAATGACATACCCTGGATGGTGTAGTCATCTAGAAGATTCCCCCAATGGGTATGTATATCAATGTATGTATTGATGTAGAAGTAGGATGGCCCCTCAATGGGTAGAGTGAAGAAATTAAAGAGCTAGATATCACTGCACACATTCAAATAAGATCAAGTGAAGCATGGTAATGTAGATAAATCAACAAATAATATCATAAAACAAAAGATGTAAGTCTATCATGATATTATAAATGTAAAGCATGGATAATGCATACAATCAAAATGTTTTTGGTGTTTTTGAATATTTGATTGTTTTTGTATTTTGAAATGTTATATTATTTTTAGGTATTTTGAGAATAATCTATGTATAATTAATCAAAAGAAAATTATGTAAAATATATTGAAGAGAATCTATATACAAGCAAGTAAAAGGAAACTATGTACAATTAAGCTTGAGAAGAGATGATACTAATCGATGGGTCTTATGAGAGACTCCCTGTCATGGTGTATTATATCAAACAAAGGAATCATGCATGATTTTAAAGCATGAGGTAATGGTTGTTAATATGACTCTGAATATTTGGATTCATTTTTGGTATCTTGGAAATCATATTAACTTGTATTGTTCTACTCATCATTATCATCTTGATTTTGAACCAATGGAATGCTAGTGTTGACTTGTGTTGTATCTAGATATTTTCCTTTAATAAATTATGTCTACGAATTATTTGCCTTAGGATGTTCAATAAATCCCAAACCTTGGTGACAAACATTATCAACTAATAGAATAGGAGTAGTGATGGCTTAAGCATGCTTGTCTAACCCTTGACTTTGATAATCAAACTATTGTAGATATTTTTTACCAAACCCATACTACTTTGAAGGTTCAGCCTCATTTTAGAGAGGTATATTTTCATATTTTTCATGCTTTACCTATGCTTTTGGTACTATTTGTTGCTCTAATTTTGATTTTTTATCCTTTTGTTGTTTTAAGTTATGCTTTAGTAACCACTTTTATACTATTTCTGAATTTGACCCTTTGTGAATGTGTTCCCATGTCACTATGGTTTGCTTGATTGATTTACCTTGTATAGGGTCCTCATTAGCAATTATCTATTGCATATGTTTTTTCAATTCCAAAAATGAATCTGTGTGATTCCCATGCATTCTATGATATGCACACTAATATCTAGATCTTCTTACTGGATGTAGAAGAGGTAGTTTGATCAACTTAGATTTAATTAGTTCCCTTAGTACCTCACTTGAACTCTTATTTGATCTTTGAATGCTTTTTGAATCACCAGTTGTAGAGTTACTTTGTTGTGATTTCTTGTTTTGATATGTAACATTGCTTGCAACCAATTGACTAGGTGAAGGTGTATATACATGATTGGAAGTAGAGTGCCTTTGAGGCTTTTGTATTATAATTTGATTTTCTAATGTTGTGATATTTTCATGTAATATTTGATTCTACATTTGTAAATATGAAATTAACTTGCTCATACTAGTGATTTGATCCTTTATATTCTTACAAGTATAAATCCTAGTTTCTTCTGATTGAACATGTAAGCACATATGTTGAAGATGGTTTGAAGAAGTTATAAGTTGAATGTATGCATTAAGAATAATAGTATATGCTGCCTCATCTTTTGGAGGGGTGATAACATGTACCTAGTTAGAGGGAAAGTAGCTATCACCCTCTTGGGGGAGAGGAGGAGAAGGAATTTCTTTCCTGTGCATAAGATATGACATTGAATCTTGACAGGTGGTTGTTAGTTTATGTAAAAACCATGTAGCTAAGGAGTTAGGTATATCTAGGTATAAACCATGTAAATGGGATGAAATGCATGTAGTGGAGTTATAAGTTGTATAGCAATATGATTATAAATAATATTCCACCTAAGAGAGAGCAAACACGGGATAGAGAGTATGAATGTATAGAAAATTTTGACATGAATCATAACCTTTCTAACATGTTTAGCATGATAAAATTGAAAAAATTTCCATATGGAAGATAGAAAGCAAGGGACAAAGAATATGAAATTGTGCATGAATGTATAGAAAATTTTGACATGAATCATAACCTTTCTAACATATTTACCATGATAAACTTGAAATTTTTTATGGGAGAGAGATAGTATGCAAAATAAATATTAAAATCTTGTGCATGTTTAGCAATAAATTTTGTAATATCATCTCTTATTATGAAAATTAAGAATGAAAGGGAAAGAATGAAACTTTTCATTAACATATGGAAAACTTCATCATTCATGTACGTGATAGGACCAAGTATGGTCTCATTATTTACAAGTAATGTAAGATGTATTTGGAAATAAGTGAGATCCATTTTTATTTTGATGTGCAATCTAAGTTTAGTTGTAAGGTGATACCTCAAGAAGAAATGGGACATAGTATATGTAACTAGCATTTGAAAGATGATTATTTGAAAAATTAGTATGAAAATTTGAAGTTTAAAGTGAATTTTTGAGTTAAGTATGTAAGTAAAAAATTAGAAATTTATTGGAAAATTTGTGATTTAATGGGATTTAGTAATGTAGCTAGGGTTTTGAAAAATAAAATATTTTTAAGAATTAATATTTATTTTTGAATTTTGAATGGATTTTTTTATTTAAATATGATATTAATTTTTTTAAAAATGATTGGAAAATTACTGGGACCTAGTATGGTCAACTAGGGTTTGAAAGAAAAATATTTTAAAATTTCTATTTTTAAAAAAAAATTAATGCTAATTTATGATTTTATTATTCAAGTAAAAAATAAAAAAATATATGAAAAATTAGTAGTAAAATTACCCTAGGGTTTCTAGGGTTTTTGTGTGCAAACGAAGTAAGTTGGGTTTACCAAATGATTTAACAATTTTGGGAATATTGGTGTATTATTCCTAATTTAGTTAAAGGGTCTAAGTATTAAAATAAGTAAATAAATAGACAATAATTAAGATATTGATTTTTTAAATTAATTGTAATTAAAAAATTTCTAAAAATATAAATAAAGAGAAGAAAACAAAACATAGCTAGAAATTGATTGATCTGACTAAGACATAGGCTAGAATTCACTGTGTAGGACTGAGACACTGTTGTAAACTAAGATTTGAACTTAATTTTATGTTTGGATAGGAGTATAAAAACTAGATATTAGTTTCATTGATGCTATATTCCACCTCTATTACTGTTATCTTGAGGTTCTAAGCTTTTTGGGTTTTATTTGTTATGTTTGTGTGACCCTGTCTATGAAGTTTTGGTAGTTAGAAGTATATATAGCTCCTTATAGAGTAGATTATTTATTAAAACCCTATCTTCCATTATGATTTGACCAATTTTGAGTAAGATGTGGGGGGGGGGGGTTAGTGTGTGTAAGATGCACTAGATGTGCTTCATACCCTGTGTGTGGGCACGCTACCTACATACCAATACTTCGAAGAGGGATCAAGCCATATGTATTTCTCCCACTTGATGTGCTTTGTGCAATTTGTGTATATGAAAATTCAAAATTCTAGATTAGATGTGCTTGAGGTGGCTAGGGATGGGTGTAAGGACTTGAATGTGCTTGTAAGTGTGTTAGTTGGCTTTATGTAGAGAATACGAAAAATTACTTACGTAGTCTTGCTTGCTTAGTGATAATTTCTAACCCTTTCTAAATGATATTTGAATGGGATTTTATAGGGATCTATTAGTCATGGGTTGAATGTACTCACGTTAGGCTGACAAAGATAAGAATGGAGAATTAGAATAAATTAACTATTGGGGCCAGAAATGAACTTGGACAATAGCACTGAAAGTGGATAGGAGTGGCACTAGTGCTATAGTCCAAGTGTGGTGCTATTGTCTTGAGCATATGGGACCTAGGGGGATTGATTTGTATTGGAAATATTAGTGTGGGTGAGCTAGGACCAAGTATGGAAGGCTATGGATGAGTGGGAATTAGTGAAAATAAGTCTAAGAGGTTTATGAAAGCAAGCAAGAGGGACCTATGGGTTGGGTTTCATTAGCCACACTCAAGTTACCATTTTTTGCATTTTATATGATTATGCAATAGTCTATGTAAATATTACAGGACCCATATTTATTTGATGTAAGGACTATCAGACTCCCACAAGGAGAAGGACTAGGATTGATCTTTAACTAATCAAGGATATCTTGTATTTGGTTATATATTTCATCATTATCCCAAATTCATCTATGTTATAGAGGTATGTTCAAAAATTGGGATTCAAAGACCAAATTACTGTAGTGTTTTATTGTATAGTGTGTGTGGGATCGAAGACCAAATTACTAAAGGCCTTTAGGATAAATGAAGACTTCACCATGATACTTCAGTAACTTGTCAATTTACTATTGTTGCAACATTATTTTCATGATGTGCACTGATAAATATTTATTTATCTCCTATATAGGTGTGTTAGGGAAGACCATGAACAACATAAATTTATGCATGTGAGAATTTTTTTTAAAACAATGCTTGGTAGAGACCAAGGTGACTTTGGTCACTGATGATGACATAAATATGTTTAAGAAATAATATTTTGTGTGGAAATTAAAATGTTTTGGCTTGGATTGATGTGTATCTTTAGTGTCATAAAAATGTATCCTCCCTAGAAATATTTTAAAAACCTCAAAAGGTGTGATATGTAACATACTATTTTTCTATGCCAAGATCTAGGAAACTTGTCGGTGATCAACAAAATAAAAAATATGTAAAAATGTTTACTTTCTATGTGATCATGGATTGATCTATTGATAATATTCATATGTGATAGTTCATTATTTTTATCATGCTTGTGTTAGTGATTTAAATCATATTGTCTTTACTATGCAACCATCATCATCTTATACCAATTGTGCCTATTGCATTTTAAGGAACATTTTCTCATTAAGAATAAGTTATAATAAAAAAATTTAGATGCATAAGAGTTATCAAGGTCCTTAGATTTTATTAGGTTTGAATTATTTAATTATTTTGATCGTAACATAAATGTTTGGAATTTTTAGTGTGTTGTTAAAAATAGTTTGTGTGTTCATTATTGTATACATTAGAAATGGTTTCTTTGTTGGATAAGATATTTTAATCCATATTAATGTTTTAAACTTTTGTTGGTTGAATATGTTGTGAATGCATTAACATATGGTTTTATTAGTGTATAACCTTTATAGTTAATTTTCTACTTGTATCTTATAAATTTGAAGAGCACACAAATGTTGATTAGTTACTTGTTAGTGAATCTCAATAAAATTCAAGTATAAAAATGCAATGAAATGAAACACTCTTGCCTAAGTACTAGGGGGAACATAAAACAATGGATAAAACCACAAATAAGAGATAAAAACACAATAGTTTTACCTCCTTTGTTGAAATTAGTGTCCACTTATTGGCATAGAATATGTTCTTGCTTAGTCAATGGCATTAGAGACTTTGATCAATGCTTTTATCCATCTTGGTAGAACTTCTCCAATGGACACATGTGATTTTACTTGGCTTGGCTTGGCTTGGTGTGAATCTTGATATCAATTAGGCATTATAACATTACTTTGATGGCTTTTTGAATGCATTCTTGTAGAATAACCTTACACACAAAATCTTGTTGGCATAGAGTGAGGGTACTTGTATTTATAGGTCTCAAAACTAAATCTAACCCATGGTTGAGTCTAAAATAACCTAGGCTAAGTTAGGCTAACCCTGGGTTGAGCCAAATCAATCATGAAGGCCTGACAACTCTTTTTTAGAAATTTATGAGCCTTGACAAATCATAGAAGATATTTATGAGGTTATGACTCACCTTTTATTGAATTTTAGGAATTAATAAAACATTTGATTAGTTCCCTTGAATTTGACCTCATGTTTATTGAAAAATTCCTTTTTAGATAAATGTAATTCACTAATTCAACATGGAATTTTTACTTAAGCAAGCTAATTGAGATTTGATTTTTAATTAATCTTGTTTAATGATTTTTGGATTTTATGAATTGCTTTAAATGTTTTTCATTAATATCTCAATAAGACAAGAATGTCAATTTGTTAGGTCATAATTTGACTAGGGTTGAATCTAAGTTAGGTTTTTGGTGCATACAAGGTAATACCCCAAATAAGCAAGCATCACCATAGTTAAGAGTAATTAAATCAAGTATGTGGACAAATTTGAGTAATTAAATTGATTTATAGGCTTAAATTATGTCATTTTCTAGAAATTGATTTGAATCCTAGTTTAGACATGAAAGTGGCTGAAAAAGAGTGTCTACAGTTTACCCCTATTTGAGAAGGTGTTGAAAGAATGAAAAATCCATTAAAATAAATGGTTCATACCCAAAAGGGTGGTCGATTAGCCATGGATGCCCCATTTAGGGAGTGAATATTAAAATAGAGTCATTGAGCATTCCCAAAAAATGAAGAAAATGACACGATCTAATAGCAATAGGGGTAGAACTACTAGTTTGCCTAAAGGTGGTAATAATCAGTAATGATAATGGAATCATGGATTTGCACAAAGGTGGTTATAATTAGTAATGAGTAGGATGATAATTTTTGTAAAGGAAGTTATAATAAGTAATGGAGGGGGAAACACTAATTTTCCCAAAGGTAGTTATGAAAAGTGGTAGATAAGTGAGATACATATTTACCCAAAGGCAGTTATAATCAGTGGCATAGGCATTTTCCCTAATAGGGTAGACATGTCAAAAATTAATGATTTTCCCCAAAGTCATTATAATCATTAAATTAGATGAAAAATAATGCTTTGACCAAAGGTGGTTATAATAATTCGTTCATCTAATCATGTGATTAAAAAAAGAGTTTGCTCTAGGAAGGCACAATATATCATTGATTGCTTAGAAAATAATTTGATACATCAGGAAAATGGGCAAGGGGAACTTATGTGAAAAACTTATAAAATGAATTTATGATGAGCTGACAAATAATAATAACACGTTTTTAGCCATAGTGTGAGTATGAAGATACACATTCAAAAAAACATGGTGTATGGGTAGAAAAATAATGTTGTTAAATGAGTCTTGAAAGAGGCCTAATCAAGATGGTATTTTTATAAAATAATGAAGAACTAAGGCATGTAAGATTAAATGATACATAAAATAGACACAAATGTGAAAGATACACCTCCTAGAGCAAGTAAATTGAACTTTAGGACTTAGGGGTAAAAATTCAAATTTCTAGGCTATATATTCACCCCTTCAGTGAAAAATAATTCATTTTCACCCTAGACTCTATGATTTTACCACTAGTTTTATGCATTAGCTAGCAGATAAAAATGGCATGTGGAGGAACATGACAATATTTTAGTGACTAGGTGAGAGAGGACATACAACCACCAAATGATGAGCCATTGGTATGTTTTCTAACTTTCTGATGCAGGAGCATCTACATATATATATTGGCAAGACATGGTTACAAGTCATGTTTAAATTCAAATTTCAAATTATTATATTTTCCCTCCAAATGAGGAGTAATTGTAAATAAAATAAAGGTAAAAAGTAAATTGTTGGGGCTGTTGAGGGAATAAAGGAGGAGTGGTTGAAAATATTTCAACTTGGGTATGTTGTTAGAAATTAAAAAGTATGTTTTGTCTTGAGCCCAAGATTGGGCATTAGTGTTAGAGAGGAGGTTATTAAAAACAAAATATAGCAAAAAGAAAATTCAGTCAAGAGTATGAAGAAGGACGAAGAGGAAAAATAGGGGAGGATCTCCTTAGGAAGAGGAAGAGTCAAGAAGGCAGGCTAGAATAGAGTTCACCATTGGAGGCCAAACATGAGCATATGAAGAAATTGCAAATACAGATTGAAAATGGATGGACTTTGGCTTCTTACCAGGAAGGTATTTTTTTTGTCTATGTAACTACCATTGTACACTGACATATTCTATAAATCCTTTGGCTGTATGAGATAACTATGTATTTGCAAATGCACTGAAATACTGAGAAGCTCATTATTGAATGCGTTGGGTAAGTGATATTTACTCATAGGATATGTACGTATGTCAGTTTAAATTTAAAAACATTACAATTATTTATAAGGTCATTAAGCCAAAGGGTGTTATTGCAAAATTGATTATGCCTATTTGAAAGCTTTATAGCCATGGATAAAAATAGTCTTGAGTTTAATCATGAAACCACCTATTTTGTGAGGTGAATGGTGTATATCTGCATAGTCCCAAATGTCTTTTATATTTTAGGACATTTGGAGATGTAATGGGATGCATAGACCTGAGCCTGTGAAAAGCCAGGAAGTAATGTGCCCTGAAATATGAGATTCTCCATTTATAGTTCAAGCCCTCCAACCATTAAGGTGCATCAAATGGAATCAACACTGAAACAACTAGTGTTCTTGCATTACGAGGTGCCCATGTAGTTCTGGCAATCAAAAACATTAATGCTGGTAATACTGTTAAAGAATTTATCATTAAGGAAACTGACAATGCTAAAGTGGATGTTCTGGAGCTAGATCTTAGCGTTATCTCATCAGTTCAAAATTTCATTTCCAACTTCAAATCTTTGAATCTTCCTCTAAACATTTTATTCTTTCTCAAGATGGCATAGAACTTCAGTTTGCTACAAACTACATTGTTCATTTTCTTCTCACAAATATTTTACTAGAGGATATGAGAACTACTGCTCATGAAACAGGAATCGAAGGGAGAATTGTTAAGGTTTCATCAGAAGGGCATAAGATCACTTATTCGGATGGCATCCGCTTTGATAAGATAAATGATAAATCAAGACACTCTTTTCTTAAGGAATGTTTGCAAAACATGGACTAAGGATGCTTTGAAAGAAGGGCTGAAAGACTTTGGTATTGAGAATATCAAGGATTTGACTCTAGTTGAATATTCACAAAATGAAGGAATGAACCACGGGTTTGCCTTTTTGAAGTTTTCAACACATTCTGATGCCATGAATGCTTCCAAATGGCTATAGAAATGGAAGTCCATTTGATTCAGCACCACTATTGTTTTGGTTTTTACTACCACAGAGACGCTTTGTTTTAAAAATGCATCAGAAGATATTAAGAGAACGCTGAATGGGAAGGGTCTTTTTTTTTCTTTCTCTCCAAGACTTGTCACCTAGTTCACATGCTGAGCTCATTACCAGAGATTACAGACATGGTGAGAGTGAGAAATTCTAATCTTTTGGGAATAACATAAGGCTTATTGTTTAAATCCATCCATATAAATCTTTCAAACAATTGTTGCAGGAACAACATTACTCGTGTGCAAGATGGTTACAAGCACCTAAATATAGCAAAAGGCTTGATGGAAGACTTTGTATAGACTCGATTTGTCTATATGTCAATAGCCCTATTTGTATGTTGAGTATAGTGCATCACTTTCATTATTAATTTTATTTATTATGGATTTATTACTAGTCTAGGTTAAAGATTAACTATGTGATCATTTGAAATTTAGGTAAAATGGTGGATTTTACAAGGAAATTAATGATTTTGAATGAAGTCACCATTCCTAAAAATGATGGTTTCATTGAAAAAGTGTTGAAATTGTCAAAGTGGCAATTTCACCCAAAAAGGTGTAAAAACACCAAAACAATGACTTTACTATTTGGGAAAAAGGAGACTTATCCATGAAAATAAAAGTAATTGGCTTAGGGGACCCAAAAAGGGTCCAACCTCTAGGAGAGAGGGGAAAATAGGTTTGGTAGGGTAGGCATAGGCTCAAAAAACAACATAGATATAGGTTAATATAAATCTATCTATGATTATATGAGTGAGTAGTGGTTTTGATGGCATGGGAGTGACACTCCCACTACTTACACACATTGTATATTTAGACGGTGGAGGTGACTATATTTATATAGGATTTGGGCTTGTATGATGTGGTATGAATGTCAATTATTCATGTAGATATATTTTACCTAAGTTTGTTACTAGAGTGGTGACACAATGAGACATCGATATTTCATCTACCCATTACAGAGGTGACTATCACTCTTAAGGATACCAAGAGTATCCTCAAGCTATCATGGCATCTTCTAGATTGATCCATCATAGTAGTAGGTTGTGCTTGATAACTTGGTTACCTATCATGGCATTCCCATGGTTCATAGGAATGTTGATATAGACATTCTTGAGACATATATAGATATATGACCTAACAACCTATCCCTTAGAGACCCTTCATCACCATCACTTATTGATAGGGAGGTTATGTTTTTGATGTCTGTTATTACTTACATATTGTTTCTTGATAAGAACAACATTTACTTCTATATGGGTCTTGAAGTCATCATTCACAACATGATGGATTAGGACACACCATTTTTATGGGGATAACTATCTCAACTTAGTTATATAGAGATCTTCACATGGTGGTATACAAAGGAGGACACAACATTAGAGCATCTACACTTTTGATGGTCTAGGGTTGGTAGCATATCTTCATTGAAGGAATAATGGTTCAAAGATAGATGTGGGAGCCATAGGAGCCATTGGCATATGGATAGGCATAGATTGGGGCAAGATGGCACCAATACTAGGGAGAGATATAGTTCTACCACCATATGTTAAATGAGCTCACCCCATAGTTATTCATCTAGAGATCATATCTTTTATATTAGTTCTAGTGGCTTAGGGATGGTTCATATACTACATATATAACATTTAGATGTTTTCTCATAAGCACGTAGTTTCACATCATTAGGGAGTACTAACCTAATTGGGTAATTTGATATTTTTTCATGACATAGGATGTGCAATAAGATCCTTAGTGGTTCACTCAAAGGACAAGAGAGATTATCCATGACACTCTAGTTATTCAGAGGCATGTAGTGATAAATAGTTATATGAGTGTTCCATCGATAGTTTGGGCCTATGTAGGGAGGATTAAACATGCACAAGTTACACCTGATTACATTCACTAGTGGGTACAAGTGTGTCATTTGAGGCTTACCATTCTATGTTAGGTAGGTGGGCAGATGCGTATGGATATAGACAATGTTGAGATTGAGACATCTAATAAAGACAATGATAATGATAGTAGCTAGTAAAACACTAGAGGGGATGGTGATGGGTTTCATAAAGGGGATGTTGGGGGTTATGATGGATTATATGATAGAGGGGCTAATGGAAAAGATGTTGGTTAAGCTATGATGGTGCTAGATCCTAGCATAATAGTTATAACTATTACTCATATTGATCTAGTCCAAATAGGGCCTTTAGGCACATGTAGGGCAGGTAGGGATGCTAGTATGCTAGAGGAGGATATCACAGCAAGGGTTGGGGAGATCATAGGTTTTGAGTGGTAGGTGGTAGAATTGAAAACTACACTAGACATACATAATGAGGATATGAATTGCCTTTAATCAAATATTACCTAGATGAAGGTTGAGGTGGATAGGATGATCTAGATACACACCCAAATCACTATAGAGTGAGATTAGGATATCACTGATAGGGACCAGGCATTTTTAGATGTTTAGAGGCTCTAATGAGCATGATAAGGTTCATAGAGCTATTACATAGGTAGGTTTTTTATAGACGATTCTTGTGAGCCTTCAGGCCAAGGATGTGGCCTTATATTACAATAGAGCATATGAGACTATTATTCTCAAGGACCAATAGGTAACCGCTTTTGAGGTATGGGATGATTAGAGAGTAGATAATAGATTAAGTCGATCAAGGACTAGGACACATGTTAAAGGATATTCAAGATAGTCCATTCATTAACCATGACCACTAGGGCCACCTCCATTTATTAGTCCCATGGATACTCAGAGCTAGAGTTGATCATTAGTGTTTTGGCATATTAACACATTGGCATTATTTTGACACCATGATGATATGTATATATTCTCAATGTATATGACATTTTTGAGATACATTATGATTTATATTGGGTCCTTTAATGACTGAGTATATGTACATATATTCATTTGAGATATATATATATATATATATATATATATATAATGGATCTATTTATTTCCATGTTGATCTCATTTTTTAGCTCATGTGTTAGCATTATGGATGTTAGCATTGTTTATGTTTATGTTCATTAAAACATGTATGTTCTATTCATTTATTACTTCGCCATGTATATGAGATTTTGCTATATTAAATTTTTTCTTATATTATATGACATATATATGCTTATTCATAGATGCATGTCTATATTAGCACATAATAAATTATATTTATTTATTTATTACTCATTAATTCAGTCTATGTTAGGTATTTGGATGGTTTGATGATTTCAGAGAAGTATTGTCATTTCATTGATTTGATAGTCTTTATTGGCTTGATGTTTGATATATCTTGTGATATGATGCATCATAGTTATGAACAACTATAATAAAAATGTATACCTTAAGCATGTAAAAGTTAGTATAAATGCAAATCTAAGCAACCTAGGAATAAGATATGAGCAATCAAATCACATGTGTAAATATAAGATAAAAAAACCAAGTGTATGACTATATAAAAACATTCACAAGACAAGTTTAAGATTTGATAAATCAAGACTTAAGTGTAAACAAAATGTAATAGACCTACGACAATTGGGGAAGGCATAAAAAGACAATAATAAAAAAAAACAAATCAAACAAAAAGATAAAAACAAAAAAAAAACAAAATAAATAAATAAATAAACAAATCAAACTAAACAAAATAAGTAAATAAACAAAGTATACAAATAAACAAAACAAACAAATAAAAGAAACAAACAAAAAAAACAAATAAATGGACCAACTAAACATAAACAAAACAAATAAACTATACAAACAAAATAAATAATCTAAGCTAAAACAAAGGACAATATACAAACAATGTTAGTCACAATGTTAGTAACAAATAGGATACAAGAAAACAAATTGTTCATGCATGTGTAATAGAGGTGTTACTCTTAGTGACAAGGTTTCCCTTAGGTTAGGTGGTAATGACACAAGTAAATAACACTAGAATAAATGACACAAGGTTACCCCTAGGCTATAGGGAAATAATGATAAAAAGCACAATGATAAATGGTTTTCCCTAGGCTATAGGAGACAATGATACAAATAATAAAAATGTGGGGACTAGAATAAATAGGAATGGTTAGTTGAGTTGACACTAGATGCACTAGGCAAGTGGACATTGCCTACATAATTCCATGGACATAAGGTCCAACATGAACTTCAATCCAAATGGAGATCTCCCAGGATATGGGATAGAATAAAATTGATCATAACAAAATATGATTAACTTATAGAGGAAAATAGGAATGGTTTCATAAAACTATGGATACATAGGAAAAGATGGGGGTGACACTCACAATCATGAAATTGTCAACACAAATAATTTTTTGCAAGTGTCAGAGCATGGTTTAGGATAAAATCACACTAAAAGATAAGAGATGAGTATCTTATAATGAAATGAATTGGGAATTCATAGTATTTACTACATTTGTGGCTTGGAATGAGCATGAGATTATAAAATGGTGAGATCATTGGTGAAGGGTGATCATAAAACTATGAGAGTGTTAGTTGAGGTTTCTCACAGAATGAAGAGAGTGTTCAAATATAAATTCTTCATAAAATGATGAGAACATTCAAACAAGGGTAGATGAGCTAACTTTGAAATACATTGAACACTACCTACATAGTCCAAATGGACCTCAAGCCACTATAGTTCTACCTATAACAATGAAATTGGGGAAAATATTTTTAATGTTTTGGTGTTTTTGATATCTCAACTCAATGGAGAATTATGAAATACAACATGATCTAAAGTCATAAAATAGTGAGAGTGTGGATTAAAAGTGCTCATAAAATGGCAAGAACATGGAAAAGGGGTGATTGAGCTAATCTCAATGTAAATTGAGTGCTTCCTACATAGTCCAAATGGACCGCAAGCCACTTTAGTTCTACCTATATTGGTGAAAGATGGGAAAATATTTATGATGTTTTGGTGTTTTTAGTATCTCAACTCAATGGAGAATTAAAATAAACAACATGGTTAAAACTCATAAAATGATGAGTGTGGATTAAAAATGCTCATAAAATGATGAGAGTGTGGTAAAGGGGTGACTAGGATGACCTCAATGTAAATTAAGTGTTGCCTACATAGTCTAAATGGACCTCAATACACTCTAGAAGCCACTCTAGTTTTGGCTATAGTGGTGAAAGCTGGGAAAATGTTTTTGATGTTTTCATTATCTCAACTCAATGGATAATTATAAAATACAACATGTTCCAAACTCATAAAATGGTGATAGTATGGATTGAAAATGCTTATAAAATAGAGAGAGTGTGTCAAAGGGGTGACTAAATCAACCTCAATGTAAATTGAGTGTTGTCTACAAAGTCCAAATAAACCTCAAGCCACTATAGTTATGCTCATAAAAAGACCTCTAACTAAGTACCAACAAGTTTAGGCATAATAAAATGATAAGATATGGTAAAGTGATGGAAAAATGATGCATAAATGCATTGTATATGGGTTGTTCCTAATTTTCCCGAAGGTGGTTATAATTAGGAAATAATGACAAAGGTCAATGATACTAATTTACCCAAAGGTGGTATAATTAGTAGCACAAGTAATTATATATAACATAACAACAAATGAAAGATGTAATTGATAGGACCATTTTCATACTACTTTCATATAATGCCATTCAAAATTTTGAACCTAAATTTATTTTTAGAACTGCATTTGATATCAACCACTAAACATTCTTGAAGTACAAATGAATCAAAACCAAGGCTAAAAGGTGATAGGGTTAGGTAAAAATAACTGGCTTACAAGAGGTTAAGGTATGATGGGAATGGTATAAAGAATGGGTATATTGTGGCATAACTTAAACAATCCTTGTAGATAATAATTTGAGTCTGTCAAGCATAAAAATGTTTGAGGTCCATTATGTTCATTGGTTCATCAATTTCCTCTCTTTTAGGCATGGTGAGCCTGTATGCTCCATAACCGTATTATAAATAACTATAAAAGGTCTTAATAAGTTATGTTAGAACTTTCCTTTCTTATTTATCTTAGGATTGACTTCTTATGATTTTATTTTAATACAAGGTCACCAAGCTTGAATTATTGATGTTTAATGCATAAATTATATTTGCATCATAATTTATTTTGATATGCTTGAAGGTTATTCAAGGAAACCATGCACTTTCCATAAAGTAAGTCTAGGTCTTACAAATGAGCTACTCTATAGTCCTCATCATCAATGATGTGCTGTAATGAAATCTTGAAATAAGGCAAGTTTTTTTTGACAAGACGAATGATCTCAATGCCATAAATAAGTAAATACAGGGTATGATAGGCCCAAAGAGTTTTAAATAGATAAAAGTGCCAATTACAACCAACATCATAGACCATCTTCTTCATTATATTGACAATGGTTTTATTAAAATCCTCAACTTGGCCATTTCTTTGTGCGTAATAGGTTGTAGAAAAATGTTATTTGATATGGTATTGGGCATAAAGGTATTTCACACATTTGTTTTTAAATGATCCACCATTATTAGATATAATATTGAAGGGTATACCATAGCAAAAAATGAGATGGTTAAATATGAATTTGGATATCTACTTGCTATGTAAGTGAGGGGAATGGTTTCCACCTACTTAGTGAAATATTTGGTAGCAATAAAGACATGTTTGTATCCATCTAAGGATGTAGGATTAATAATTATTATGAGATCAAGTCACCACATTAAGAATGAACATAGTGTTATTAGTGGTTTGATCATTTTAGTTGGATCATGAATCATATTAGCATGCTTCTGACACTTTACACACTTCTTCACATAGGCAGTTGCTTATATTTCCATAGTCAACCAATAATAACTAGTTTTAGTAATTTATTGGAAAATATAACTCCAATGGTGTGGGATCCACATAATTCTTTGTGAACTTCCTGTAACACTAATCTAAATCTTGTCGAAGATAAACAATAAAGTAGAGTTCCATTATAGATTCTATGATACAGGGTAGGTCCAAGTAAGGTATATCAGGAGGCTTTATGGATGAAATATTTTTGTTTATTATTTGAAATGTTAGGAGGAATAATTTAGTCTTGGAGGTAGGCATATATGTTAGAATACGAAGGATAAATGGGACCAAAAATATTGTAAACCATCTCAATGACTACTTGTTCATGTGTTGATGCTAGGAGATGTTTCATAAGAAACTAATTTTCCTTGGCCCTATCTATAATTTGAATCATGGAGCTAATTATGGCCATAACATTAGTTATTATATTATTGTCCCTATGTATTTGTTTAAACTAAATGTTGGTAATTTTCTATTTAAGAGTATTGACCATGTCTTTATATGGTACCAACTTCTCATCCTTCATTTGGTATTGGTCTCTTACCTAATTGATGATAAGTTGAGAATCACCATGAACCAATAAATGTTTGATGTTTCACTATATTACTTGGTGAAGATCTACAATTAATGTTTTGTACTTAGCTATGTTATTAATATAAGGAAAACTAATGTGAAAGGACTTAGGAATAAGGTCCACTTATGATGTAATAAATAATATTTTAGTACCTGATCCATGCACTATAAAGGAAACATCAAAGTAAATTTTATAGTGTTTTTCCCTAAGAGGTGTTTATAATTTAGCTACAATCATAATGGATTCATCTACAAATTTGAATGTAAGAGGTTGGGTATCATGAAGAGGAGTTTATTTAAGATGATTTATATATTCAATCTCAAACTCACTCAAAATCATGATCCACTTTGCCATGTGGCCTTAAAAAGTTGTTTTGGAAAGTAGATACTTGAGTGGATCTACTTTATCAATCACAATGGTCTTATTGTTCAGTATGTAGTGACACAACTTTTGGGCTGTGAAAACTATAAGTAAATAGGATTTTTTATTAGCATATAATTGTGCTTATATGAAACCAATGTTTAGCTTGGATAATAAACAACATGCTCTTTATCTTATTCATCATGTTGTTCCAAAAGTGACCCCAGTGCATTTTCAATCATTGAGAGATAAAGAAACAATGGCTTACTTAGCATAGGTGGTAATAAAATAGGTAGATTGGACAAATATTTCTTGAGATGTTTAAATACTTTGTGTCACTCTTCATTCCATGAGAAATTAATGCCCTTATTTAGTAAGTGTGTAAATAGATGGCATTTGGCCAATTATGATATGAAAAGTTAGATTGATTGTATTTTGCTCTACAAATTGCAGAGCTACTTCAAGGTAGATGGTAGTCACATTTTGATAATAATTCAAAATTTGGCTAGATCAAATTCAATGTCCCTAAAAGAGATAATGAATCCTAAAAACTTATAAGAAGTTACACCAAATACACACTTATTAGGGTTGATCCTAACTTTATACTCTCAAAGTCTCTAAAAAATTCTATGAAGTATGCTAGATGGTCAACATGCATCATAGATTTACATAGGTTGTTATTAGTATAGTCCTTAATGATGTCATGCACCATATCATGGAAAATAATTTTTGTTAGGTTGTGGAGCTAAAAGCTTCACTGATGCAGACATGGAGGAGGTTGCAGGATGAGTTGCTGAGTGTCAGAAGAAACTGGTGTTGGTCTGGCCAACTGACGTCGGCAGGATAAGACAGGAAGGCAACCGACGTCGGTCAGAGATCGGCCGGCATCGGCGACCCCCAGGCGGACAGGGATCGACATCGGTCACCTGTGTGGTTTGACTGTGAGCTTATTACGGGCAGTTAGCTAACGAACCAAGTGTTTGCATGATTAGAGCTATTTTTAGACTGAGAGCTGCGGATCTAATTATTGTAATTAGATGTCTAATCATTGTTTGGATGAGATCTATATAATAGACTCATGGTTGTATTGGAAAAGTGTTCTAGTTTGAGTTGAGCAAAGTTAGATCCTTCTGTGTGTGAGGTGAGAAAGGTTGTTCCTCCTAGTTCCACAGCAGTACCAAGGTGGGTGCTGGTTTTGGAGAGTCAGCAAGATTCTTCAGGTGTGTAGGATCTTGGTCACAAGTGCATGGCCTATATAGGAGATCTACATGGTAAGTAAGATCATTGATCTACAGGTGTATGTGTGTGCAAGGTCAAGGTTCATAGGTGTGCAAAACTAGGTTGATTTGTAGGTGTGCAAGATCAGATAGGACAGCAACACAATAGGGAGCAGTATCAGGCAGGATCTACTTGGAGTACAAGTGTGTACTCAGATAGAGCAGAGAGGAAGGCAAGGGAGTTCCTTCCATAAGTATGGTCTGTTGAATTGTAGGTTATTGCAGATTCATGGGAGATCTACTTGAAGTACTTTGAGTACTTGTGGAGTGCATGGAGCACTTGTGGTGTGCGTGGAGCATGGGAGGTGAACACCAACTCTGTATTTGAGATGTGTGTTGGGACCTGAGAGAGAGAGCTTAGAGGAGAGAATTACTGTTCACTTGAGGTGTGGGAAGCCTCTGAAGAGGTGGTGGAGAAGAAGTGGCATCTTATTTATTGTATTCTTTTATGTATAAGTATTAATACAAGTTGTGTATTGTCTCTCATATCATGTGTTATTTTGAATTCTAGTTACTTGTGATTCTGGTTGATTTCCGCATATAAAGTTGCTTGGTTTGGTAATCAACTGTATGCTTCCAGTGTTTTGCATCCTGACAAGTGGTATCAGAGCAAGGTTGTTGGCTCATAGCTTGATACCACTGACAAGTGGTATCAGAGCTAAGGTTGTAGGAAGCAGGTTTTGTGTTTGGTTACAGGTCACTCTCAGGGGTTTCTGATCGAGTGGGAGTAGAGCAATGGTAGATGAAAGTAAGCTAAGAATGGAGGAGTTGAAAAGCATAGATAGTCACTCACGGTCTTATGGAAAGAAAGAGCAGGTAAAAGATTATTGTTGGTTGGTAGCAGATTAGCATGAAGGAACTGAAGAAGCAGATGTTGCAGGTTATGTGGCACAGGATGCTCTGGGAGGTTTCTTGGATAAAGTTGAATCTTGGATAAAAGATTCGGTTGCCTCTTTCCTTGCAGCCCCAGGTGGAGGAGCTGGTAAGCCTTGCCAAAGAATTGGCAAAGGGGAAGTGAAGCTGAAATTGCAGGTGGCCAACACACAGGTGTTGATGAAGGTCATGCAGGTCCCAGGTTTGGAGATATGGCTAATTTCTTCAGAAAGATTAGGTGATGAGAGATGCATAAGAACTCTCACAGTGGATGCACTTGAATTAGCTGGTGGTAAGAAAATAGGTACTCTTTATCTACTTGTTTATATTACTGATTCTTCTTTTGTTGCGGAGACGTGGCTTCATAAGCTTGGTCACATGAGCAGGAAGGAGATGCATGTTCTTAAGCGGAAGACATATATATTTGATAGGCTTAAGAACTGGAAAGCCTTGGTGTACTTAGAGGAGATGGCGGACAGAAACTAGTGGATGGTGCTAGATACTTCTGAGCAGGGAAATTTGGACATGGGTTTTGATTCAAAGGTGCTCATAGGTAAAAAGTCATCACTCACAGGTGAACACAGGTACCGATGTCGGTCAGGAGGAACCGGCATCAAACAGACAAGTGTCGATGTTGGTCATGTGCAGACTGAAGCCGGTGATGTCAGGCAGAATAAGACCGACGTCGGTCAGCAGGATCGACATCGGCAGTAGGTAAGACTGATGTCGATCAGTAGGACCGACGTCGGCAACAGGGACATCGATGTCTACAGGGTCGGTAGTCAGGGACAGACGCATGGGAACTGATGTCGGTCAGATGTAGACTGTGGAGTGACTGAGGTCGGTCACTGTAACAGATTTTGGGTGGACAGTGAGCTGTCAAGGAGTCTCAAACACCCATACAGAGGACTGAAGATGTAAGTAGGCCCTCAAATTCATTGTTCCTCTGTTTTATACATGTTGCTGATTGTAGAGCAGGGAGGATCCAGGAAACAGGTGTGAGCTTGGCATGGATGAGGATGTGATTCCTTGGAGGAGAACCAAACAAGTGTTTTTTGGTAGGATTGCCAGCAGGAAGAAAGCACAGAGATGAATGGATACCTTAGTTGAAGAATAGAGAGAACGGATATGTGAGACAGAAGACCAGGTCATATGGTCTTGAGGAGTTGCAGGACAGTGGGACAGGACTGACAGGTGGTACCAGGTGGATGACAAAGCAGGGCTTTAGTCAATGTCAGTATAACCATTGTGTTTGTCTTACCAGGTGGATGATGGTCGCAACATTATCCTGTTGATGTATGTGGAGGATGAACTTGGTACAGGTTCAGACATATAGGGTTTTGATGAGCTAAGGGTAAGATTAGTTTAGTGTCATGTCATGAGGAATTTGGAGCAGCAAAATTATTTGACATGGGAGACATGGAGATCACAGGTTGATTTTGTCTCTAGTGGGAGCTGATGTGAATCAGGTGTTGGCAAGGTTCAGGATGTAGAGCCGGAGCACACTAAGGTCTGGACAGGTACAGTGTCCAAAATCACATGAGGTCTAGTATAGACCTGAGTATTCCCATGCAGTGGGAGATGTCAGAGAGTTAGGAGCCAATTCGGGGAAGTGGGTTCTCAGGTATTTGAGAGGGACCAGTAGTAGGTATACATGCAGGGTCAGGACTTCACTACATGTGTTTGTAGGTTCGAATGTGGTAGGGTACTTGGATGACAGGAGGTACATCACAGTGTGTGTGGTGGGTTGTCTTCAGGATTAATTTTGAAGAGGGATACAAACCAAGAAATAGATTAGACGGGGTATAGGTACAGGTATAGTGCAGTTGTTTATCTCCAAGTGGGAGATTGTTAGGTTGTGGAGCTAAAAGCTTCACTGATGTAGACATGGAGGAGGTTGTAGGATGAGTTGCTGAGTGTCAGAAGAAATTGGCGTTGGTCTGGCCAATTGACGTCGGCAGGATAAGATAGGAAGGCAACCGACGTCGATCAAAGATCGGCCAGCGTCAGCGACCCCCAGGCAGACAGGGACCGACGTCGGTTGCCTGTGTGGTTCGACTGCGAGCTTATTACGGGTAGTTAGCTAACGAACCAAGTGTTTGCATGATTAGAGCTATTTTTAGACTGAGAGCTGCGGATCTAATTATTGTAATTAGATGTCTAATCATTGTTTGGATGAGATCTATATAATAGACTCATGGTTGTATTGGAAAAGTGTTCTAGTTTGAGTTGAGAAAAGTTAGCTCCTTCTGTGTGTGAGGTGAGTAAGGTTGTTCCTCCTAGTTCCACAGCAGTACCAAGGTGGGTGCTGGTTTTGGAGAGTCAGCAAGATTCTTCAGGTGTGTAGGATCTTGGTCACAGGTGCATGGCCTATATAGGAGATCTACATGGTAAGTAAGATCGTTGATCTGCAGGTGTATGTGTGTGCAAGGTCAAGGTTCATAGGTGTGCAGAACCAGGTTGATTTACAGGTGTGCAAGATTAGATAGGACAATAACACAATAGGGAGCAGTATCAGGCAAGATCTACTTGGAGTACAGGTGTGTACTCAGATAGAGCAGAGAGGAAGGCAAGGGAGTTCCTTCCATAAGTATGGTCTGTTGAATTGCAGGTTGTTGCAGGTTCATGGGAGATCTACTTGAAGTACTTTGAGTACTTGTGGAGTGCATGGAGCACTTGTGGTGTGCGTGGAGCACGGGAGGTGAACACCAACTCTGTATTTGAGTTGTGTGTTGGGACCTGAGAGAGAGAGCTTAGAGGAGAGAATTACTGTTCACTTGAGGTGTGGGAAGCCTCTGAAGAGGTGGTGGAGAAGAAGTGGCATCTTCTTTATTGTATTCTTTTATGTATAAGTATTAATACAAGTTGTGTATTGTCTCTCATATCATGTGTTATTCTGAATTCTAGTTACTTGTGATTTTGGTTGATTTTCACATATAAAGTTGCTTGGTTTGGTAATCAACTGTATGCTTCTGGTGTTTCGCATCTTGACAATTTTCATGGATTGTTGGTAAGTGTCTCTTGCATTCTTGAGTCAAAATGGCATCACTTGATAACAAAACATTCCCCACATAGTGGTGAATGATATATTATGCTTATCTTCTGGTATGATTCTGATTTGGTTATATCCTTAAAATCCATCCATAATGGAAATAATTTCATATTCATCTGTATAATCAATAATCATGCCAATGTATGATAGATGAAAGTCATATTTTGGGTAGGCTTTGTTAATATCATAGAAATTAGTGCATAGTCTAATACCTTCTAGATTCTTTCTCATCAATACAATGTTATAAATCCAATCTAAATAATAAATTGGCCAAATACATTATACATCTAAGATTTTTTACAACTCTTTCTTGATGAACACAATAATATGAGGATGCATTTTCCATAGCTTTTGGTTAACTAGTTTATCATTAGGATGTAAAACAAGATGGTGTACAACCAAGGCAGGGTCTAAACCTGGCATATTTGAATAGGCCCATGAAAATGTATTTAAAAACTCTCCTACAAGGGCTATAAAGACTTAAAATTCTTCCTCAATGAGGGACATGCCTAGTTTGATCCATTTGAGGTCTTTTGGGGTCCTAATTTTAACCTCAAAAGTATCCTCCACAAGAAGTGTAGAACCATATTATAAAATAGTTGGCAAGGAGGTAAACTAGTTGGTAATGGAAAAGTCCTCTGGTTATACTAGCTTATCTAATTATATAAATTAGTATGAATATGAATATCCTAATACTGGTAAACGTCATGTAACAAATACCTTAGGGCACTCTTATACAATTTAACTAAAATATTTCTACTCCTTAGTACTAATCTTAGATCCATATATAAGCCTTGGACTATTGGTCTCTATGATTCATGAGAAGAGAGGTGAAAATCCACATTTAATGGCACCTAAAATAGGTTTTCACCAAGAGTCATGCCTTTTTATTTACTTTTACCCTGGTCTAAAAGTTCCTCAAAGAGTTTTTCTCTTTTAAACCTCAATATTTTTGATTTTGGCCAAGGAATTTTAACTGATCCATGAAATAGGTAATAGGAATAATATTATATAAAATTCTTTCTTATGATCTCTTAGAGGGATATGATCCCTCAAACCAAAAAAATCACAAATGGCCTCATCATTTTTGAACTCATCTAATGGCATTATCGACTCTTGTTGGTCTCAATGTATCAACTATGGGTGATAAAGGGTAAGTGGTGGAGGTAAATAAATATGATTCATGGTAAAAATGTCATAAGGGTTAAAAAATTATTGGCAAGGTCATTATAGATGCTATAATCAAACCATGCATCACTACTAGCATCATCTTCACTAGTCGATGGCGTAGGAACTCAAATAAAATATGTGGGGTCAACCCTAGGAAATTTATAATATTAATGGAAAAATAAAAACCATCCATAATATAATATCTATCATTACTTTTTATAATTTCATGAGGCCTAAAAAAAGAGAAAATGAAAAAATAAGAAGAAACAATAAAAAACAAGGGTTGCATAATGGCTAGTTCCTGTAATAAAAATTGTGTTGTTAATTGTCTTAGTTTTTTCCTTGTATCTAATATATCAATTATATTAAATTTTTAGGACATTTAAGAACAAGTAAAATCATTTAAAAATTAAATTGTAAAACAATAAAACAAAAATTTCATATTAGCAATGGGTAATCCTTATTACTAATTATAATGAATAATTAACATAATTGAACAAAATTACATATTAATATAAATATATTAGGTCCAAAAACGATTCATAAATATATAATCCACTTTAAAATTATAATATAACTTGACACATAACAAAACATAATTACATTTTAAATCCAATGGATAGAAACATCATTTTAACACCTGCGGAAAAAACTTCGATTACATGCTTGTAAAGGCATGGTATGATCGACAAAAATGGCATAATCATGAGAATATATAAGCAAAATAATAGTCTTTAAGGTGGTTGGATTTAAAAGGCATGGTATGATCAACATCAATGACATCATCTTGAGAATATCTAAGTAAAATAACAGTCTTGAAGGTGTCAAACAATGTTTTCACTTTGCTCTCTTCATAATGTGACAACTTGCTCATGGCCTCTTTAATAGCATGGTTGATAAATTAATACTTCCTTTCCTACATGACTTGATGCCTCAAATTATACATCAATGAGTTTTTCAAATTATTTTGTTGTTAGTGTTAAGGCTAATAATCAGGAAAGTCAATATGTCAACTTAAAATTAGCAATACTATAAACATTCTTGCATAAGTTTAGGGAGACTTTGAACATGAAGTGTATATGCATAAATTAAACTAATGATATAAAACCATACCAAATAATAAATTTGAAAATTGGATCAAAACACATAAGGATTTATGTGTTACCAAATCCACTAGTTGCATAGGTTGAGACTAATTTCATATTCATGATTCACAGAAATAATCTACAGAGACTAACCAAATGTACAATCCAAAAGAATCCTGATCCAATATTAGGTGGTTTGTTGACAATCATAATTTTCTCATTTTTCATGTTTGAATTTTGTACATTACAATATGTGTTGTATGTATGGATAAAAAAGTAGATCTTACAATTGTTATATCCAATCTGCAGGATTGACATTTAGAAGATTGAATGAAAGTATGACACTAGTACTACCATCTACATACCCCCTTGGTAAATTAATTAACCATAATATCTATAATGAATGGAACCATGACCAATTTTGACACCTATCCAAGCATGAAAATGCTTCTCAATCATACATCTATGAAAATCTACAATTCTATCTGATATATTCCCTGTAACTAAAATAATGTATATGCCACTAGTACCATCTAAATCACTTGATGCCCTACATGAATAATAATGTAACAAGTCACCAAAACCATTTTCATAAAAATAAAATTTGACTGAATAAATAATAATGTAACAAGTCATCCACAACACTATCATTATAAAAAATGTCAAGTGACCAAAGATAAGTGCTCAATCCAAAAGGCAAATTCAAATATGAAGAATGCTAGATTAATCTAGCTCCTAATCACATATCCTTTGAATATAAGGTCATTTTAATAACATAATAAACATGGTCAATTTAATTTAGTAGTTTTATATTGAAGTTTTCAATATTTCCAAGTAATGGTTAAGGGCAAAGTCATCCTCCGGTTGAATTTGGGAGTTAAAGTGAACAAGTATGACATTAAAATGGTAGGGAAGAAATGACTGAGACTTGGTTAAGAGAGAACCTATAGCCTCATATGGAAGACACATTATTTACATCTTTGTTGACTTTAATCAAATGGTGCACCTAAAAATCTTACCATTAGTAAATTTAAAAGTGAATTAATTATGTGAATGCAAAAGATAGATAGGGAGTTTACTAATATCAAATCATATAATGACAAAGAGTGTGAGATACAAATTTTTGAATCCTAGCCCTCACCTTACCCATTTTCCTATGTTATTTCCCTCCAACATCTCCGACTTAAACTTGTACAATAATTCAACTTTGGTGAAGCAGTGGACATACAACTGAGCATGGGCATCACTGTAGAACATTTGGCTCACCAATTCAATTTATTGTTCTAATATCAATTTTTTAGAGATAAATTAAAATGGGAGTATCTCTAATGAAAATTAGTTGTATAAATATTCAAACTATATGTGTGTGTGTGTGTGGTTACAAACTTTTATTCAAAAATTTCTTTCTAAGACTACATGTGTTTTTGTGTTTTTTATTTTCTTGTATTCTTCTATTCCAAGTTGTTATACTAGTGAATCTATTGTTCTAGTAGAAGAGGCTTTCACGCTTTTATATGATTCCATGCATCATTTGTAAAATTTGAATCTACCTCCTTTATAACATGAGGAACACAAAGGGAGAGAAACATTAATATATACAATGTGTTTAAGTAAAATTTAGATCTACCATCATTATTTACCTTGTTTAACTTTTATAAACATATTTCACATATAGCTATTCTCATTGGAAACCAATAATATATTATCATCATTGAATTAAACATGAAAACCCTTCAAAACATTTAGGGTCACCCCACATAGATTCCATTATCCAAACATATGTTTTTTGGGTATGATTTATAAATAGTACAAACAAATGCATCCAACTCACTTAAACATTTTATAGTATCCACCATAGGTGAATTCTCAATGCTAAAATTTTCACATAAACATGTTAACCATATTTTTTTTGATGGTATCTATAATCTATCTCATCATAATAATTATGATGACTTAAAAAACTTAGCAACATTACATATAGGCAAATCTTTTAACCTTGTATCTAGAGTGTCAATAATCTTCACTTTAAATTTTTTTCCCATAAACAAATCATCTAGTGTCATTGATATTTATGAGTTATGTAAACTCTAAAACCTCATTGGTTTTAAACTACATGTATCGTACATGCTCTATTTGTAAACTCATGAGTTCTTCCTTGTATTTTATTTTAAAAGATGAAATATGTATTGTATCTACCTTGAATATGTCTCTTTGAAATATCTTATGAAGCATGCCTAGTAATATCTAAAGTAGTGTCAATGGATGCCAAATTGTAATTGAGAAATTATTTCCAAATCATGCATTATTTTCTCCTCTAACTCCCTTTCTTTCAATAAAGAAAAAATGAGGTTGACAAACCTTTCCATGACCTTTCATATAGAGATCCACCCAATTTGATGAATTTGCATCACCTCTAGTCTCCTAATTTTAAACTATTTCATTAACTCTCTTAATGCTCCATGGATTTTAAAATATTTCTCAAGCCATGAATAAAATTTATTTGTAATTTTTCAGTAAATTGTAGCTCTTCAAAATAAGATGAAGAATCATTTACTTCTAATTCTTATCGATGAGATATGCAATGGATATCTAAATCTTGAAAGGCATCTCAATGAATCTTAGTAGATAGACCTTCATGTATGTACCTCTCATGGTATAATCCCCATCATATTAAAATCTAACTAACTTCATTAAGGATAAATCCATCTCTGCTAAAAGTGTTATCATGACATCATACATAGATTGAGTTCTTCCATACTTTATTTTAATGAGGTGCATAAATTTTATTACACATTGACCTCTTCCTTCATTTGTCAAATATGTAATATAAACTATCAATTGTTGTTCCATTATTTTATCAAATATTTCATAAACTAAAATTGATTAAAATAAAATACGTAAAATCTCATCTTTGAATTTTATATAAATACCTCATTCACATCTTATAGAAACTCTTTTCTAGATGTGGTATTTGTATATTTATAGTACTCATCCATTAGAGGCATCTATGGAGTGCCCTTATGTATGTCAAATCATAAATTGGCTTATATAATTCTAAAGGTAAATCATGTGTAGCAAACAAATACATATTTTTAATCATTGATATGATTTTCTCCTTCTCAGCATCTACCATCAGTTTTATATGTTTGATAATTTGAATACAAATTCATTTGTTTTCTCCCTCAAAAAGTGATAAATCAAATTTATGAGTCTTTGATTTTTCATGGATTCTTAGACCATTGAATTGAAGGGTGGTACTCTCATTTTAGTGAATAAAGTTTCTCTCTTATATTTTACACACTAAGAACACTTTATCCTTTCAAAAACATTGCAATGTTTTATAGCATAAGCCTATGGATATATTATTTTTTATTTGGACTTGAATGTTCTTTTTATTTCTTTGATGCTTGTTTCTCTTCTTGAATTTTTTGATCGTATGATTCATATTTTTCTTCATGTGAATGAACATCAAAGTCTTCATTTTGGGAGTGCAATTGGTGATTAGAATCTTGAGGTATACTAAATAATAAGCAGGTGATATTTGTCTCTTACCCTTCTTAGGATGATCAACGAAAGTCATTTTCTCACAATTTATATCCATTCAATGAAAAAAATAAAATAAATATAAAATCATAAAATAAATATAAAATTACAAAATAAATAAGTGCCTGGATTTATTAGAGACATTTTGAAATACTTAAAAATTGAGTTGAACATTCTTGAGGTAAATAACAAGAAATATGTGAAACCTATTACAAATTATATTAGAACCATATTAAAATGTAACTTTGTGAAAATAAGCTTTCTAACTTTATCACCTAGATTGCTTATGAAAGTGTAAATCATAATCAATCTATATATTTAAAATTAGTATTATAAAATTAATTTTATATTTTTAAGATTACAAAATGATAGAATAAGATGAAATTAAATCCAAATGTAAATATATTTTAATAATAAAATTAAAAATTAAAAAAAAAATTAATAATATATAAATCCATATTTTTATTAGTAGCAAGTGATAGATACAAAAGTTTAATGGTAAAAAGATCAAAATATTTCTTTGCAATGATATAAATTTATTTTAAAATAAAATTATTCATAAATATATATTAAGGGAACTCAAAATAGTGAAAATAAAAATTATTTTCAATTAAAAAAAAAATATTTTATAATTAAAATGATTATAATCAAGTGATAATGATGATATTTTATTAAACTATAAATTCTTCTAAACATATATCAGATACTCTCAATTTCTTAAAAGTTAAAATGGAAATATGAAACCTTAACAAAGCACTTGTTTGATAAAGTAATAGAGGAAATTGTTGTATGGGAGGCTTTGGGTTTGGAAGGTAAATGATTTAATAAAACTAAATCATAAAATTTACTCTTCAATAAATTTGACACCTAGGGATTTTTATAATTATTTATTTATCTTTAAAAAACCCTCATTTTTTTATTGGTGGAGTTCTTGGAAAGAAACATTATCAATACACTTAGCTTGTGGAGTATAAAATTTACATGTATATTTGCAATACAAGCTTGATTTAATAATTTAAACTTGAAAATACAAGTTTAATATTTTATAACTTCTTGTTTTAATTTCAATTTGATTAACAATGGTTATTTTAGAGAGGTCCTATCAAACTAGTATTTAGCTAAATACAAATTGAAATAAAAATTATATTTTGTGTAAACCGTGTGATCACCTTCAAAAGCATTAAAAGATTTATTTTCTGAATTTGAATTTTTTCTAAATGGGCACCCTTGGATTTTAATATAATAAAAAGAAAAATATTTTATTTTGACACTACCAAAATAAAATAATTAAAGAAATTGTTCCTTTCTGCTTCAAATATAAGCTCTATCTTATTCATAAAATAGTGAACTAAATCATTACTAAAGGCACTACATGCCAACACTAATGAAGAAGAACTATCAAAGAAATTTGGTGTTAACATAGCATAGCATGATGGCTGTAAATTTATGATATATCTAATGTAGGTAATACAAAAATTCAATAACACTATATGCTATAAATTCGTTGCATCCATAATCATTCCAAAAGTCTATAAAAGCAAGGTTAAATGGCCATTATAGACAAACTATTTTATAGTAAACTTACTATGCCAAAATTAAACTAAAGTTTCACTTTCTCATGCCACGTGCCAAGCCAAGCTACAAGTGAACAAGGGGAGATGCTACCCATCATCAGACCTTAGCATTGCCAAAGAATCATAACTCATAAGTTGAACTCAACATCTTCTAACTGATCTTCAAACAAATATTCAAGGGAGATATAAATTTTGATTTTATCTTCTTATTTGCATTTATTGCTTATTACCCTCATAATTCATCCTAGGGATTATGCTTGAGATGTTATGTATTCAAGTTTTTATAAATTTATTCACTAATAATTGACTAAATTCTATCAAATTCTTGATCTATAATCACAGTATGGTATAAAGAAGATGATTGCTTCATGCACTCCATTTGGCATTTTATGATAATAGCTAGGTTTTCATAGTAAAAATTATACCAATAAGATTCATATAAGAACTTATTGTATTTAGAATGACCAAGTTTGGAACCTCTTAAATATTTTACCAATTTCACATAACAACTAACATCTACTATGATACATTGGAAGATGAAGTAATTAAGATATGTATCCATAATAAAAAAAATGAAATATGATCTTTTTTAACTTGTGATATTTTTATTTACCATAAATTAGAAGAAAATAATTAGTAAACCCTAAATCAATATTTAGGGTTTTGGGGACTAAAGGTCAGGATCACCAAATATTTAACCTTAAATTGAGATGGGTTAATATAGTATATATGTTAAGAATATATAAATGAATAATCATAAGGGTGATAAAAATATCTATAGAATGCGAATTAATTGGTAAACTTAGATAAATGTAGAGATATGCTAAAAAATAATAAGCACAACTATTGATCAATATTTCAATAAATTATAAATAAGAGTACTTAGATGGTTTACTATGTGCATGTAGATCTAGTTTGAAACAAGTTGTAAGTGGAGTGGATAGGATCTTATAACAATCTTTAGATTCTATAAATTTACATTCTATTGTCTCAAAAACTTACATTGGATCCGGATGTTTGCATTGACACTTTTGTTTAACTTAAACACAGGTGTCCAGTATTGAATATTGAATAGATCTAAGTGTGACCACCTAGATCCTTCTGGGTTTTATTTCACCTTTATTATGATGTTTTTGGATCATGTGCACAAGGTCTCACTCTTTTTCAAATGGTCAAACCCTAACTCTTCAATATTGGAGTGACTGGAAGAAAAATGGGTTAGTGGACACATAATGTCAAGCTGTCTCAAGGACTGATCTATCAATGGGCACTACCTACATAGTTGATACTTTAAAAATGGGCCCAAAATTTTATACTTATATATTGTGTTTTGTCTTGTATGTATATCAAGATGTAATCTGTGATAAAAAATTACATAGAATGACCTATCTTGTAATTTGACAAATATGGATCATGGAGGGCTTCTTAAGTACATTAGACCTATAGAAGCTATATAATGGTGATTCTATATCTAGGCTTAATCACTTCCTATTTAAAATATTACTCTACCTGCCTTCTATGCCTTGGCTATACATTATAATGAGTGGTTTCTCATTTATGGTATCTATGAGAAAGTCTGTGCTCTCTATAGATCAAGAAATAATCATATGTACTTATTTTTATGTCTTTTTTATTTGCTTATAGGTATTTAAGTTTAGGTATTTGGTATTGCTTTTAAAGTTTAATTTTTGAATTAGTTTATGTTTTAGGTTTTATTTATAAATTTTTATGTAAAAATGTGTAAGTCAAATATTTCTCCATCTTCTAAATTTTTAAGATTACTTTTAATTATATTTATATGCTATTTTAAAAATTAGAAAAATAGAAAGATATCAATTTTTAGTACTATTTATTGGCTAAAAAAATTATTGAGGCCATTTTCCTTGGTAAATTCAATGATTTATAAATTATAAAAAATTAAAAATTAAAATGTGAAGGTTTCAAAATATTAAATTAGCTTTTAGAAAGGTCGAGACTTCTCAAGGAAACTATAGGGATCTACATTTTGTTATATTTTTATACTACTGTTTAATATTTCTAAAGTATAAATTATTGTCATTGATGTTATTATTGTCACTGATGCCTTTGAAAAATAAGGTTATTACATTGTAAGTGTTACAATTTCTAAAATACTACATAAATAATTTCATTTATGTGAATTTATAACAATGAAAAGATAAAGGCATAAAAATAGTCAAAGCCATCATGGGTTACACTAGACATGGATGGTTGGTCAAGAGCCACATGTTAGTCTGCATAGGTTTGTATGTGTCATGATATATAATATACACCCATCCTTCTTCTTCTACCTAAAAGTCCATTGGCTAGTATTGTGGGCACAATGTATCATCTTATATCTCTTTCTTGGATTACTTTGGCATAAAGGTCAGGGCTTTCCTCGACCTTGTGTTCCAATTGATAGTAGGCAACAATATGATAGATAGGGAAGTCATAATAGATATGGTCTAGTGTTCCACACATAAATCATAAGCATGGTGGAAAAATTCATCGTCTACATCATCTTTTTTGAGTTACATTTCTCAGTTGTTGTTGGTTGGTCATATGTGGTGATGCACTTCCACCGCACTATTGAGAAGGGTACCCACCATCATCCTAAATCATAAAACCATTTAACTTCTTCCACTTATGAATGCATGAGAACCTATGTATGTCACATCAATCTTCTATGTCATCATCACCCTCTAAATTGGTTGTTTGCTTGGCCAAAATATGTTAAAGCATTAGTTTAATCATTGAAATATGCACTTCCAATCTTGTATTGACCTTTTTGTCCATGGTGCCAATAACTGCATCTCTAATTTCAGCCTCTATCACTTCTCTAGGATCAATAAACGTTATCATGGATAGGTTATACTGAAGTATCATAAGAAACCTACCAACAAACCATTGGGCATGTTGTACTAGGTGGAGAGTATATGAGAGCTTAGAGATCAAGGTCTTAAATTGAATGTCATAGGCATGTACATTCATTGTAACCTCTTTATTGATGTCTTTTAATGTGGTAATTCTTTATTGTTCTAACTCTATAATTTTAAATTTCCTTAGAAATGTGGCCTTGAGTAAATCATAATCTATAATTTCCTATGTTGGGTCTAGCTTATGGTACCATGTCTACACATGGTCTTGCATAGTGGTAGCAAACTAATCTACCTTTTACTTTGACTAGGTGATCCCTTTAGATCTATATATTATCTCACATTTATGCACATGTTCCTAAAATTTTTCACTCTACAATATCTAGGAAGACTCAAAGCCATGGCATAGTAAATCTATTATGCAAGTGCAAGTACAACTAGTGTTTAGGTGACTTGTTAAATTAACATGGTTGGAGTCTATGATAAAGGGGTATTTACATGGGGGAACTTCTAGTTTGAATAGAGGATTATGAAACACTTATTTGGTAGAGCTCCTTCTCTTTCCTAATATGTGGATCCTCCCACTACCTCTACACTCAGTAGGTCCTAGAATGATTCATCTGATTCCTCCTATTATTATTAAGATGCATGAGCATGTAATTTAATTAAGGGTACATAATTCACTTCTCCAATAGCATCTTTTCATATATCTTGTCTTCAGGGTGCTTTAGATTCATCCTTTGGATTTTGACCCAACTCCATGGCATATTTGTCATCTTCCCCATAGTATAGTTTCTTCTCTTAAAATCCATCTGTTGACCAATTTGACCTTACAGGTTAAAAGAGGACCCTTATAGGTATTATCTTGATTTTTAGGTGTTTTATGGGTCTAATATTTTATCATGGGCTATATTAGAAGTCTTTTGATGTCATTTTATGCCTTATTAGCATTATTCTTGATCTAATTAGTCAATATGTCAATTTGAGTCATTTAAAAGCCATTTAGGGGTCATAAATGCAAGTAGCATGATTTTTAATGTGTCAAGGTGTCCTAAGTTCATTACAAACATCCAATAAGTTATATTCCCTATCAGGAATGTCAATTCATCTAAAACTTTCAAGTTATCTAACTGAAAATCTAGAAATCAACTGAAAAAGGAAGAGTTTGGCACTTGTACAACCCATGAGGGAGTGTGACATGTGGGAGAAGGTTTTTAAATGACTCTTCAACTTCCTAAGACTCATTTTCATGCTTTACATACTTTGTATTATCAATTTTTGAGCAAAAACCATTCTATTACTTATTTACCCTTTTAGATACATAAAAGTGGTTACTAGGCTTGTGCTTGGTATGGTCAGTATAAGAAGTTTCAGGTCAAACACATTTGGTAGGTGGTAATAAACTTAGATAGATACTTTTACATAATAAAATTTTGAACATTTGTTAACCATGCTCTATGAACCATATCTAACAAGTCGACTATTTTTTTTTGTCACTATTTCTTATACCCTATAGGTTTTTCTCTATTTTAAATAGGTCTGTATAATCTAGTTGGTGATGTTAACTCCAAATTATGTTGGATCTATTATTATATTCTATTCATTTTTCATGGTGTTTTGATGAGAAAGTTATCTCATGTTGTAGGAAGGTATCACTATATGAAGCTTTAGTCAAGTTTTCCTTATTGGACAATGTGTGTTTCTCTATAGAGGTCTCATGGGAATGGGATATGATGTTTCACATATCTCAATTCCATAACATTTCCTCTCTTCCTATTTGGTTTCATCACTCGTGTAGACGTTAGGAGGCCGAGGGGGACCATCACTTATACTTCACATCATGCTTTGAGCAAATCTTAGTCTTGTCATTCCTCATAGTCAACTCTTCACCCATTCCCACTTGTAGTCACATGTATAAAGCTTATTTAGCTTGTTCATGGAATTGTAATAAAGTTGTATCAAATTTTTCATGTCATCAATAATTGAGGAGAGTTAATTTTAATTTTTTAAAGAGATGAAAGGTTGGTTTCTATCTCATGCACCATACAAATAGTCACTAGCTCCCCTGCCTACTCTGTAACAAGTTTTTACAAGAATATGTCACGTTGGAACAAAAGGTTTTGAGACTTGTTTAAAGATTATAATAAGGCCAAAAATAAATTTTAGGGATTTAAAATTATTTTAAGTTGTTCATGAGACCATTCATCAACACATATTACTCCATTTCATGTTCACTTCCTGCATACAACACATACACACCTACAAGAGTCTCCTTGATGATGACATGTTAAGATGGAAAGTTGGATAGGTGTTTAAATATTTTAAGAATGGTAGGAGTCCATTTAAACACTTGGTGAGGGTTTTGAATTGATCATAAACTTTTTTTTCTTCCATACTATCCAATGTTCATGCTCACTACCTGTATATGCAAATGGCCATCTACAGGTGGTACCACATAGCTATTAAGGTATTTGAATGGGGAATTTGAAATATGGTAAGCACTATCTTGAATCCTAACATGTGGGTTGAACATTTCAGACATTTTTGAGGTATCAAATGTATAAATAATAGTGTAGATCATCTTTCAAGAAGCAAGGACTAAACTCAGGGGCTTTTTCCCTAAAAAGTAAAGATAGAGATCCAAGCCCTTTTATAGATATCCTATAATAAGGTTAAGAAGATTTATAGAGAATATAGATAGGTAAAAATTATAGACTATAACATAGATAATATCTATGCTGAATATGAATCCAAGAGGATTGATGGAGCTTGATTATATGGGGCCTCAAAGATGCCTTTTAAAGCACTAAAACCCTATATTCATATCTATATAAATTCACTTTTAGGTGACCATTAACATCCTAAGGTTTTAAATAGAACATAATATCATGTTGGCATGGTCCTATTAATTTATGGTGTATAAATTATCATAAATATCACTAGTATGATGTTGATATGTGTTTTTTAATCCTCATGAACACATATAGGTGTCCCTTCATAGGAAAATGAGCACCTACAACTAAGTAGGAAGATAGTGACCTAGGCATGGTGTCTTGGTGATTATTTATCCCATACAAGGTGAATACAAGTAAAATAAAATACTAAGTGACCTTTAATATTTAATAAGGGTCTCTATACATCATGATCAAGGTCCTATTAGAGAGATATGCATCTATAGAAATCAAAGAGGTAGAATACATAGTTAAGTGTGACTAGCCTTGGGAGAAATTTAAACCCCAAAGTGTGAAGTTAAGAAAGGCCAGAGATGAATTTAATATTTGGAGGCTTTAAGAAGTCTTATATACTATCTTTAAATCCTAATACATTTAGGGTCACCTACAGGTGTCTCCTCTAAGATAGGAAATACAGTCAAGGTTATACTCAATCTTGTCTAAGAAGGGTGTATGGAAGAGTATGTAAGTGCTTAGAGAGGTGAATGAAGATTGTGACATCTAAATAAAAATCCTAATAGTCTCATAGAACTGTCAATCTAGATACAAAGCAAATAAAGGACTCTAAACAAGCAACACACAGTCCATTAGAGAAAACCCTGCATATAATCCATTTCACACAGGTCTATCTTGGGTTTTAAAGATTTTGGAAGGTCTAATGACTGATAAAAGGATAATTTTTTTTATATATGCTATATAGTACTTTTATAATCCCATAAAACCTTCAAATTATCTAATTAAATATGCGAAGTACCCTCTATTTTATCTTAGACATAGGGTACTTCCCTTTATGCACAAACTGGTAGTTTTGAGGAATACAGATAAAGGGATGAGCCAAGAGTTGATTGAAAATTTAAGATAGGTTTGGAAAGTTGAATGAAAAATAATTAAATATTAAGAACCAATCACAAAATAATTAACCTGAATAGGGTGCTATAAACCCTCAAACTTGCAGCCAAACATATTAGGCATGGTTAGGCTTAGATTATGATAGGTAACTTTCATTTCTAGCCTTAAGAAAGCATTAAAATGGATTTTGGTATGTTTATAGGGTAATTATAATTATGTTAAAGCTTTCAAATTGTATAGGAAACATAATGAATCCATCTTTTGGCTCAAAGACAACATTAGGCTTGTGCAAAGCAAAGGAAGGGTTTGAGTAAACAACTTGAGATGCTCACATCTCCATTGAGGATGTACACGGGAATATAAGAAGTTTGGAAGTGTTTAAAAAGTACTTAACCTTGTGTTTTTTTAATTTTTTGTCAGTTCCAATGTCAGGGCTTTATGAACAAAGCCTAAGAGCCTAAAGGACTCAAAACCCTTGCAAACCTAGTTAAGAACTTGATTGGGAAACCAATGAAATAAATGCATCCAAATGGACTAGAATGACATGGGAAGTGATTGGATGTTGTATAAGAATCTTCAGATCTTCCTCCCATAAATTTTAGTTCTGACCTATCTATACAAACAAGGTAGAAAATAGGTTCTTTTGATAATTTTGTGCATTATGTAGGTTCTAGGATGGTTTTGTGCATTGTGTAGGTTATAGGAGGTTTCAAGAGATGAAATTAATTTTGGAAGGAATATTGGGACTTAAGATAAATATAAATTTCCATTTCATGCCTTGTAAAAACTCCTAAGGGTGTGTATTAGAGCTCTCATCTTAGCCAGTCAAAACTAGCATAATGAACATGATTGTGAGAAGGGTGAGAACTTCAAGTGGATGGATTTTTAAGGTTTGCCTAATGCCTCTAAGGCCATGGAGGGTATTTAAAAGTTTCATTAACTCCATTTTATGGATTTCATGAGAAAATAAATCAATTTTGGAAGCCAAGTGTGCAAGTTGTGTGAAAGAGGATTTTTCTTTGAGTACAGTCAGTGATGGCTCACTTTTAGAGGAATCCATGTGATTAAGACTGAATCCAATACATGGAGAAGCATGTTTGAAATACCTATCTCTTAGTACAATAATTAGACCTATCCATAATTAATTTTGGGATGTTCAAATATGGATAAATCATGAAGGTAGTTTTTTGAGATAACAAAGGGAATTTCATGCCACATTGCAAGAGTTTCATGACTTGGGGTGACACTTGTGATTCTTTAAATTGCATGATCAGTTTCACATTCCCTTATCATGCACAAGCAACTCATTTTCTCATCTTGACAAGTGTCTTTGTGACCTTTTGGCTTATTTATTCTCTTCTCTCTCTTAAGTTCTATAAGAACTAGCCATTTTGGCCTTTCTAAAGAATGATCCACCTGAGTATGGAAAATAAATGATCATTTTCATACCATGGATAAATAAATATTACTAATTTTACCTCTTATATGACTATTCATAATGTGTTCACTTTGATGATTAATCTTACTTAGTGATGACTATTGTTTCATTAGCATAGTTATCTCATTCTCTCACTTATTTGTAGATGGAAAGCTTCTTCTTGCAGGTCATGTGAAGTGTTATATTTATGTGTCAAGGTTGAGTGAGTTAGTCCATTGAAATAGTGCCATTGTAGGCCTCTTGTTTAGTCTTCCTATCCTAAACATTCATCACAACCTCATAATGAAATATTGATGTGAGAATATTTAGATTAGAAATGTGTATGTTTAGTTAGTTTCTTGGTCTCATGTGTGACATGAAGTTGGTTGGTAGTAATCAATCAATTTTTAGTATAACCACATTTAGGATAGTTTACTTTTAGTTTTCTCTCTCTTTTTCCTCATAAGCATAGGTGTAGTAGTGGTCTACAAGTGTTACATCAAGGGAGATAGCCTTATATAGATATTCACCTCATTCTTAGGCTACCCATAGCCTAGAGGTGTTTCACTTGTGAAACTTATATGAGGATATATTATACATCTACTCAAAGGGTGAAAATCCAAGTGAAAACATGCTAAATAGGATTCTTACTCCAAGAAGTTGAAATACTTTTTATGTTGTCTTTCAACACATCAACCTTTGGAGGCATCTATCTAAGCATCAATGGTGACTCCAAAGTTACATCAACTGGTCAAGTAGCCTAGGTATTCCTTTTAAATATTGTTGATAATAATTCCTTGTGTTCTTTCTTCCTAATGAAGTTCCATGGCTGACTGTGGTGTTCAGTATTATTTTATAGAAGTTGGTGAGGTTTATCAAGCTTATGGAATTCCTTATTAGCCTTGTCATGATCTTTACTAGCTCTAATATGATCTTTACCAGCTCCAATATGATTCTTACCAGCTTGTTCATGAGTTTTATTATTCCTATAACCAACCTTCTCAATATCTTGCTCTTCCTAGTCAACCTAGTCACTTATATAATCAGTCCATTTCTACTTTCATGCAAACTCTCTTAGGTTATGAGAAGTACATGATAGAGATTGATACACTAATGAGATATGGTCAAGATATTCCAAGTAATTTTATTCATAATGTGAGAGATGCATTAGAGCTATTTAAGAGAGAGTGGGTACCTATTGAGAGAGTAGATCAGCAAAGGCTCCCAAGTGAGATACTAGATGTGGGTGGATTGATTTCATATTTTGAAGATAGGTAAAGAATTCATGAAGAATAACCTCACAAATTCTATTATGCCTCATATTCACCTCCCCAAAATTTATATAAGTCCTACTTAACCCCTATTCATGAGCCAAATCAAGCTTATCAAAGTCATCTTTTTCTTAATCAGCTGGAAGAGAGAGTTGGAAAGACAAACCTTATTTTTGAAGCAAATCTTGAAATGAAAATTGAGTTGGCCAATAGGCAGATGAATCAATCCAGCTTATCAGCAAATGATGTGGAATCTAATATCTAATTTACCTATCCCATTAAATCCCCACCTCAAGAAGAGATTCCTAGATATGAAATCCCAAGTTGGAGACAAGGTGGAGAATACAAGCCTAAAGAGATCCCAAGTTTCTTAAGCACTTCATCCACTCCTCAAATTTCATCACCATCTCAACAAAATACCCTAATACTAACATCATAAGCTAGAATAATATAGTGGAATAATGGGGAAAGAAAGAGGATAGAAGCCTTTATAAGGAGTGTGAAGTTGAGTAAGAGCTTGATCTTATGCAAGTCCTTCCCACCCTTCTTCAAGAGACCTCTTGTGTTCCATGTCAGCCCTCTTGTCTCATCCTCATGAAGATGCCTATCAAATTCAAGAGATACTTTTTCAAAATAACCTAGCCAAGAGATTGAAGAGTTAGAGTTGAGAATGAAATTGTTGAGTCAAGGTGTGATGGAAGGTTTAGAGCCAAAATAAGATCCTATGCCTAAACACACCCCATCTAACCTTACTCAAGAGAGTTTTTCAATTTAGATCATATTTTAATGAAGTTATTTTCAATTGGAAGGAAGATAACCAAGATATTTTATCCCAAGGTTTGCCTCCCCTTCCTCAATAACTCCCAAAAGGATCCATTACAATTCACCCTCATCCTAGTTTTGAATCCTATGTTCCACCTCCACCAACTAGTTCATCTTGTCCTCCCCCCATCACCTTTTTACTTGATGGAATTTTTATATGGGAACCTAAAGAAGAGAATTTGGTTGAGGAAAATTCAAAATGCTTGCTTGAAGAAAGTGTATCTCCTTAGCAGCCTCATTGGACAAAGTCACCTGATTTCAAGATGCCTAGTCTTGGCATCACCAAGAAGGAGAATTAGATTGATGATATTACAACCATTGAGAAGAAAATTCAAGTTATGTTAGCTGAGATACAGATTGAGATCCCTCAAGAGGTCCTAAATGTTGAGGAAGAGGTGAGTCCTTGTGTTGAGTCTTCTTGTTTGGTTGATAATGAAGAATGTCTTCCTTATGTCAAAGAAGAAATATTGGATAAAGTCCTTTTGGATTATAAATAAGAGGATGAAGGAGATTATTTTGTTGTTAACCTTCATGATGTTGATAAAAGAGAAGATGAGGACTTATGGTAGAAGTTTGAAAACATTTATGATGTGTTTGAGTCTCTCAAGGGGTCTACAACTTCCTTAGAGTTGATTACAAGTGATGGTAAGCAAGATGAAAATTTTCAAAATGTCATAGATGAGACAAATAAAAGTTCACCTTAAATTTTAGAGGTCAAAACAAGATTCTATTGGGCTAACATTCCAACGAACAAGAAACTACTCCTCTTGAAATCATACCTACAAAGAAGATACAAGTTGATCATGAGATAAAGAGTTTGCAGCAATATGAGGTATGTATATAAGGCCAAGAGGAAAAAATTTACATTGGAGACCTATTTGAATATGGTATACTTAAAATCATAGCAAGTGAAGTGCCAAGAAGTAGATTTGATCCATCAAGTATCCAATCTAAAGAGCAACATGCTTGGCACTATGATTCATCTCATGAAGAAGGAGATGCAAGTAACTTTCCTTTTGATCCTAGAAAGGGAGGTATGCTTAATTTTTAGTTGTATATAGTGATTTTTTTAAATAATTTACCTAAGTTATTTGAGCACATGTGTGTGTGTGTCTTCGTATTTTGTTTGCTTTGTTTTATGTGTGTCCTTTATTTTGTCTAGTTGAGGTAGTCAATTGGTCTTGTCTTGATCAAATCTTATTTTCAATGGTCAAAGTCCTCTTATTGTGTTTATGACTTCAGATGACTCCCTAAGCCCAATGGATTGATAAGGTTATTGATCTTTAGTATAGCAGGCATATTACCCTTATGAGTCACTAATTTATTGACCAAATTTGAGCTTTTAGGTCAAATGGGGGTCCTTATAGGTAAAATATTGAGTTTTAGGTGTTTTAGGGGTCTAATATTTTTTCATGGGGTATATTATAAGTCTTTTTATGTTATTTTATACCTTATTAGCCTTATTCTTGGTATAATTAGTCAATATATAATTTTAAGTCATTTAGAATCCATTTAGGGGTCATAAATGCAAGTAGCATGGTTTTCAAGGTTTCCAAGTGTCCTAATTTCCTTTCAAACATACAAGATGTCAGATTCCATATCAATAATGTTAGTTCATCTGATTATTACATCTTATCTACCTAAAAATTTAGAAATCAATTGAAAAAGGAAGAGTTTGGCACTTTTACAACCCATGAGGAGGTGTGACACATGGGAGAAGGTTGTGAAATGACTCTTAAGCTTCTTCAAACTCATTTCCATGCTTAACATACTCTATAGGTGCCAATTTTGAGCTAAAACTATTTTGCTCCTTCTTTACCCTTCTAGACACATAGAAGTGGTCAGTAGGCTTGTGCTTGGTATGGCCAGTAGAAGAATTTTTAGGTCAAACACCTTTGGTAAGTAGTAGTAAACTCGGTTAGCTCCTTTTCCATAACAAGAGTTTGAATATTAGTCAACCATGATTTATGAACCATCTCTAACAAATTGACTATTTTTTTACTCACTATTTTATATATTCTATAGGTTTTACTCTATTTTGGATAGGTCCATACAATATAGTTGGTGATATTGGATCTAGAGGATGTTGGATATCTTCTAAAATTATATTCATTCTTTGTTTCATGTTTAGTGGTGTTTTTATGAGCAAGTTATCTTATGTTTCTGGAAGGTGTTATCATATGAAGCTCTAGTCAAGTTTTCCTTTTTGCAGAATGTGTGTTTCTCTACAGAGGTCACATGGGAATGGGATGTGATGTTTATAATATATCAATGCCATAATACTTCCTCTCTTCATGTTTGGTTTCATAACATCATTCTTTGAGCATCTTTTAATCTTATCATTCCTCATAGTCAACTCTTCACCCATTCCTACTTGTAGTCACATGTATAGAGATTGTTTAAATTGTTCATGTAATTATAATGAAGTTGTATCAATTTGTTTAGGTCATTAAGTGTTTTATAGAGATGAAAGTTTAGTTTCTAGCTCATGCACCATACAAATAGTCACTAGCTATCCTGCCTACTCTATAACAATTGTTTGCAAGAAGATGTCACATTAGAACAAAAGGTTTTGAGACTTGTATAAAGATTATCATAAGGCCAAACATGAATTTGAGGGATTGAAAATGATTTTAAGTTTTTTATGAGACCATTAATCAACACATATTTCTCCATTTCATGTTCATTGCCTGCATATAGCTCATACACACCTACAAGAGTATCTTTGATGATGTCATGTTGAGATGGAAAGTTGGATAGGTGTTTCAATATTTTAAGAATTATAGGAGTTGATTTGAATAATTGGTGAGGGTCTTAAATTGATCATAAGCCTTTTCACCTTACATACTATCCAAAGTTCATGCTCACTACCTATATATGTAAATGCCTACCTACAGGTGGATACCATAGAGCTATTAAGGTCTTTGAATGGGGAATTTGGAATATGGTAAGCCCTTATCTTGAATCCTAAAATGTAGGTTGAACATTTCAGACCTATTTGAGGTGTCAAATGTACAAATGGTAGTGTAGATCATCTTTCAAGAAGCAAAGACTGAACTTAGGGACTTTTTCCCTAAAAAGTAAAAATAGAGATCTAAACCCTTTTATAGATATCCTATAATAAGGTTGTAAAGAGTTATAGACAATTTAGATAGGTAAAACTATAGACTCTAGCATGGAGAAGAGATATGACAAAGATGAAGCCAAGATTATTTATAGATATTGATTTTTTGGGGCCTCAAATATGCCTTTTAAAGCACTAAAACCCTGCATTCATATCTTTAGGAATTCACTTTTGGGTGACCATTGACATCCTAAGGTTGTAAATAGAACATAATATCATGTTGGCATGGTCCTATTGATTAAATGGTGTAAAAATGAGCATGAATATCACTAGGATGATGTTTACATGTGGTGTTTATTCCTCATGAACACCTACAGGTGTCCCTTCACAATAAAGCAAGCACCTACAACTCAGTAGGTAAATAGTGACCTAGGCATGGTGTCTTGGTGATGATTTAGCCCATACAAGGTGAATGCAGGTAAAATTAGATATTGGGTGACATTTAATATTCAATAAGGGTCTCTAAACATCATGATCAATGTCCTATTAAAGAGATATGCACCCATAGAAATCAAAGAGGTAAAATACACAATTAGCTAACTGTGACTAGCCTTGGGAGTAATTCAAACCTCAAAGTGTGAAGATAAGAAAGGGATTAGATGAAATTAATATTGGGAGGTTTAGATAATTATTATATATTATCCTAAAATCCTAATACATACAATGTTACCTACAATTGTCCCCTTGAAATCAGGAAATACAAGCAGAGTTATACTCAGTCTTATCTAAGCAGGGTGTATGGAGGAGTATGTGAGTGGTTGGAGAGGTGAATGAATATTGGAACATATTCATCATAATAATAATAGTATAATATTAGTATTAAGGTAGACACAAATCAAAAAAGGACTCTAAACAAGCAACACACAGTCCATCGGAGAAAACCCTACATACAATCCATTTCACACAGGTTTATCTTAGGTTTTAAAGCTTTTAAAAGGTCTAATGACCTGATAAAATGATAATTTTTCGTTTATAGGGTATTTAATAATTTTTTAATCCCATAAAACCTTCAAATTATCTGATTAAATAGTGTAATTACCCTCTATTTTATTTCAGACATAGGGTACTTCCTTTTATGCACAAATTGGTAGTTTTGGAGAATAGAGACAAAGGGATGAGCCAAGAGATGATTGATAATTTAGGAGAGGTTTGGAAAGTTTTATTAAAACTAATACAACATTAATAAACAATCACAAAATAATTAACCTAAATAGGGTGCTCTAAACCCTCAAACTTGTAGGTAGACATATTAGGCATGGTTAGGCCTAGATTTCAAATGATAAGTCACTTTCATTTATATCCTTAGGAAATAATTATAGTGGATTATGTCATGTTTTTATGGTCATTAAAATTGTGTTAAATCTTTAAACTTGTATATGAAACACAAGGAATCTATCTTTTGTTTCAAAGGCAACATTAGGCCTGTGTAAAGCAAAAGAAGGGTTTGAATAAGCAAATTGAGATGATCACATCTCCCTTAAGGTTATGAATGGCATTATAATAAGATTATAGGTATTGAAAAGGATATTTAACATTTTATTTTTCTAACTTGTTTGAATTTACATTGTTGGGACTTTTTAAACAAAGCCTAAGATCCTAAAGCACTCAAAACCCTTGCAAACCCTGGTTAAGAACCTAATTTGGAAAATAATGAAATAAATAAATGAAAATGGACCATAATGGCATGTGAAGTGATTATATTTTTCATATGAATATTCAAATATTCCCCCATAAATTTTGTTGTTGATCTATTTATACGAATAAGGTACAAAATGGGTTCTTTTGATAGTTTTATACATTGTGCATGTTCTAGGAGGTTTCAAGAGATGAAATAAACTTTGGAAGGAATTTTGGGACACAAAATAAATCCCCATGTACATTTAATTCCTTTAAAAAACTCCTAAGTTTTCCTACTAGAGCTCTCATCTTATCTAGTCAAAATTGGCATAGTGAACATAATAGTGAGAAGGGTGAGAACTTCAAGTGGATGGATTTTGAAGGTGTGCCTAATGACTCTAATGACATGGAGGGTATTTTAAAGTGTCATTAACCCCATTTTATATATTTTCATGAGAAAATAAATCCATTTTTGAATCCATGTGTGCAAGGTGTGTGATAGAGGAGTTTTCTTTGAGTGTAGGTAGTGATGGTCCACTTTTAGAAGAATCCATGTGATCTAGACTAAAACCAATGCATGGAGAGAAATGTATGAAATTAATCCCTCTTATTAGAATAATTAGAACTATCCCTAATCAATTTTTGGATGTTAAAATATTGTTAAATAATGCAGGTAATTTTTTGAGCCATCAAAGGGAATTTCATGCCACATTTCAAGAGTTTTATGACTTGGGGTGACAATTGTGCTTCCTAAATTTGCATGATAAATTTAACATTCCATTCTCATTCAAAATTAACTCATTTTATAATCTTTAAAATTTTACTTGTGACCTTTGGATTTATTTTTTCTCCTCTCTCTCTCAAGTTCTATAAGAACTAGCCATTTTGGCCCTTATAAAGAATGCTTCACCTGAGTATGGCAAAGCACTGCTCATTTTCATACCATGGATCAATAAATACTACTGATTTTACCTATTATATGATTTTTAATTATGTGTTCACATGGATTATTAATATTTTTTAGTGATGATTATTGTTTCCTTAACATTGTTATCTCATTCTCTCACCTATTTATAGATGGAAAGCTTCTTCTTGCAGGTTATGTAAAGTGTTTTATTTATGTATCAAGGTTGAGTGAGTTAGTATATTAAAATAGTGCCATTATAGGCCTCTTATTTATTCCCCATAGCCTAAATATTCATCACAACATCATAATGAAATACTAATGTGAAAATATTCAGATTAGAGAAGTGTATGTTTAGCTAGTTTCTTGGTCTCATGTGTGACATGCAACTAGTTGGTATTCATCAATAAATTTGGTGTATCACTGCCTTTAGGATAGTTTAATTTTATTTTTGTCTCCCTTTTCCCTCACAATCATAGGTGTATTAGTGGTTTACAAGTGGTACATCAAGGGAGAAAGCCCTATATAGAGATTTACCTCATTATTAGGATACCCATAACCTAGAGGTATTTCAATTATGTAACTTATATGAAGATATATTATAAATCTCCTCAAAGGGTTCAAATAAAAGTGAAAATATTTTTTGGCACATTATATAGGATTCTTAGTCCAATAAGTTGAAATATTTTTTGTGTTATCTTTCAACACATCAGCCTTTGGAGGCATCTATCTAAGCATCAATGGTGACTCTAAAGTTACATCAGCTAATCAAGAAGCCTAGGTATTCATTTTTAATATTTTTTATAATCATTCATTGTGTTATTTATTCCTAATGAAATTCCATGGATGAATTTGGTGTTGAGTATTGTTTTACACAAGTTGGTGAGGTTTATCAAGCTTATGACATTCCCTATCAGCATTGTCATGATCCTTACCAGCTCCAATAAGATCTTTACCAAATCCAATATGATCCTTACCACTCTGCTCATGAGTTGTATCAGTATTATAAATAGCCTTCTCAATATCTTGCTCCTCCTAGTCAACATAATCACTTCTCTAATTAGTCCATTTCTACTTTCAAGAAAAATATCTTGGGTTATGAAAAGTACATGATAAAGCTTGATACACTAATGGGATATGGTCAAGAAGTTCCTAGTCAATTCATTCATAATGTGAGATATGCATTAGAGATAGTTAAAAGAGAGTGGGCACCTATTAAGAGAGTAGATTGACAAAGGCTCCTAAGTGAGATGCTAGATATGGGTGGATTGATTACATATTTAGAAGATAGGCTAAGAATTCATAAGGAACAACCTCACCAAGTCTATCATCCCTAATATCCACCTCCCCAAGATTGCTATCATCCCTAATTGACCCCTAATCATGATCTAAATCAAGGTTATCAGGGTCATCTTTTTCCTAATCAATTGGAAGAGAGAGTAAAAAAGATAAACCTTATTTTTGAAGCAAATATTGATACAAAAATTGATTTGGCCAATAGGAAGATGAATCTTTCCATATTATCAGAAAAGGAAGTGGAATATAAGCTCTTATTTCCCTCTCCCATTACATCCCAACCTCAAGAAGAGACTCCTAGATATGAAATACCAAGTTGGAGACAAGGTGAAGATTTTAAGACTAAAGAGATCCCAAGTTTATTGAGTACTTCATCCAATCCTCAAATTGTATCACCATCTCAAGAAGAGACTCCTAATCTTACCATCCTAAGATAGAATAAGATAGTGGAATCATGGGGAAAGAAAGAGGATAGATGTCTTGATAAGGAGTGTGAAGTTGAGAAAGATCTTGATCCTATGCAAGTCTTTCCCATCCTTCCTTAAGAGACCTCTTGTGTTCCATGTCATACCTCTTGTACTTCTCATCCTCATTAAGATGCCTATCAAATTCAAGAAATATTTTTCCAAGAAAACCTAGCCAATTAAATTTAAGAGTTAGAGTTGAGAATGAAATTGATAAGTCAAGGTGTAATGGAAGGTTTAGAGCCAAAAGAAGATCTTATGCCTAAACACACCCCATCTAACCTTCCTCAAGAGAGTGTTTAAGTTGGATTAGATTTAAATGAAGTGATTATTAAGTGGAAGGAAGATAACCAAGTTATTTTATCCCAAGGTCTGCCTCTCCTTCCTAGATAACTCCCAAAAGGATCCCCTACAATTCATCATCAACCTGATTTTGAATCCTATGTTCCACCTCCACCAATTAGTTCATATTGTCCTCACCCCAACACCCTTTGACTTGATGGACCTATTGTATGAGAACCTAAAGGAGAGGTTTTGGTTGAGGAAAATTTAGAACTTTTGCTTGAATAAAGTGTAGTTCCTTGGTAGCCTCATTGGGCTAAGTCACCTAATTTTAAGATGCCTAATTTTGGCATCACCAAGAAGGAGATTAAAGATCTTTCAGACCTTGAGAAACAAGAGTTAGGTTATGATAACTAAAATGCAACTTGAGATCCCTTAAGAGGTCCTAAATGCTAAGGAAGAGGTGAGTCCTTTAGTTGAATCTTCTTGTTTGGTTGATAATGAAGAATGCCTTCCTTATGTCAAAGAATAAATATTGGATGAAGTCTTTTTAGATTAAAAATAAGAGGATGAAGGATCTTATCTTATTTTTCCCCTTTATGGTGCTGATCAAAGAGAACATGAGGACTTGTGGCTTTAGTTTTAAAATATTTACAATGAGTTCAAGTCTCTCAAGGGGTCTACAACTTCCTTAGAGATGATTATAAGTGATGGTAAGTAAGATGACAATTTTCAAAATGTCATATATGAGCCAAAGCAATCTTTAACTCAGCCTTTGGAGGTCAAAAAAATCTTCTATTGGCCCCAACCTTCCAAGGAATAAGAAAATACTCGTCTTGAAATCATGCCTATAAATAAGATGCAAGTTGATCATGAGATGAAGAGTGGGAATCAATATGAGGTATGTGTACAAGGCCAAGAGGAATACATTCACATTAGAAACCTATTTGAAGATGGACTACTTGAAAACATAGCAAGTGAAGTGTCAAGAAATCGGTGTGATCCATCAAGTATCCAATCCAAAGAGTAATATGCTTGGCACTATGATTCATCTCATGAAGAAGGAGATGAAAAGAACTTTCATGTTGATCCTGAAAAGGGAGGTATGTTTAATTGTTAGTTATACATAGTGGTTTATTTTTTCTATTTACCTAAGTGATTTGAGCACATGTGTATGTGTGCATTGTTAGTTTGTTTGCTTTGTTTTGCATGTGTCCATTGTTTTGTGTGGTTTAGGTAGTCAATTGGTCTTGTCTTGATCAAAGATTGTTGTCAATGGTCAAAGTCCTATTGTAGTGTTTTAGACTTTAGATGACTCCCTAAGCCCAATGGATTAATAAGGCTACTGATCTTTAGTATAACAAACATACTACCCCTATGAGTCACAAATTTGTTGACCAAATTTGATCCTACAAGTCAAATGGGGACCCCTATAGGTAAAATCTTGATTTTTAGGTGTTTTAGGGGTATAATATTTTGTCATGGGGTATATTATAAGTATTTTGATGTCATTTTATTCCTTATTATCCTTGTTCTTGGTCTAACTATTCAATATGTCATTTTGAGTCATTTAGAAGCCATTTAGGGGTCATAAATGCAAGTGAAACAATTTTAAAGGTGTATAAGTGTCCTTAGTTCATTTAAAATGTCCAATAAGTTAGATTACATATCAATAATGTCAGTTCATCTAAAAATTGTAGGTTATCTAATAGAAAATTAAGAAATCAACTAAAAAAGGAAGATTTTGGCTGTATGGCCCATGAGGGAGTGTGACATCTGGGAGAAGGTTTTAAAATGACTCTTCAACTTACTAAGACTAATGTACATGTTTGACATAATATCAAAATGCCATTTTTGAGGTAAAACCATTATGCTCCTTCTTTGCCCTTTTAAACAGACAAAAGTGGTTAGTAGGTTTGTGTTTGGTATGGTCAACAGATGAATTTTAAATTAAAATGACTTTGGGAGGTATTATTACACTCGTAGATATCATTTTACCTAACAAAAGTTTGAATATTGGTCAACCATTATTTATGAATCATCTCTAACAAGTTGACTACGTTTTTCTTCTCACTATTTCTTGTACCCTATAGGTTTTACTCTATTTTGGATAGGTCCATAAAATCCAATAGGTGATGTTGACTATATAGGATGTTGGCTCTCTTATTATGTGATATTAATTATTTTTTTCATGTTTAATGGTGTTTTGATGATCAATTTATCTCATGCTGCAGGAAGGTGTCACCATATGAAGCTCCAATCATGTTCTAAGTAACTTCCAGTCTTGTCATTCCTCATAGTCAACTCTTCACCCATTCCCACTTACAGTCACATGTATAGAGCTTATTTAGATTATTCATGGAATTTTAATGAAGTTGTATCAATTTTTTTAGGTCATTAGGAGATGAGGAGAGCTAATTTTAATTTTTAAATTATATTCAAGGTTGGTTGCTAGATCATGCACCATACAAATAGTCACTAGCTACCTTGCCTGCTCTATAACAAGTGTTTGCAATAAGATGTCACATTGGAACAAAAGGTTTTGAGACTTGTATCAATATTTTCATAGTTATAAACATGAATTTAAGTGATTTAAAACTATTTTAATTTTTTCATGAGACCATTCATTAACACATATTTCGCCATTTCATGTTCACTACCTACATATAACACATACACACCTACATGAGTCTCCTTGATGACGACATGCTGTGATGGAAAGTTGGATAGGTGTTAAAATATTTTAAGAATGATAGGATTTAATTTGAGCACTTGGTAAGGGCTTTGAATTAATCATAAAACTTTGTATCTTGTATATATCAAAATTTCATGTTCACTACATGTATATGCAAATGCCCACCTATAGGTGGTACTGCATAGCTATTAAGGTCTTTGAATGGGGAATTTGGACTATGTTAAGGCCTTCTCTTGAATCATAACATGTGGGTTGAACATTTTAGACTTGTTTTAGGTGTAAAATGTGTTGGTTGAATATTTTGTCGATTAGTGTACTGATAAACAAAATAGGTCTGATCATCCAAAGTAAGAAGATTGGTTAGCCAAATGTGTAGTTTTACCACATCAAAATGGGACTAATCTCTCCTCTCATCAAGGGGAGGTTCCCTATAGATATTATATATATATATATATATATATATATATATATATATATAGAAAGTAATACTCAAGGGTAGGATAAACCATCCATCTCTCTTTTTTCAAAGATGATGCATGCAAATCAAAAGAGAAATCTTAGGGGTAATTATATAAAGCACTCCTCTTCTTTTAGATGTACTATTCAGTAAACCACAAGAAACTTCCTAGTAATAATCACAAAATGTAACCAAGGACATAATAACCAACAAATCGAGATGTAACAAAAAATCTCCATCTAAATTGCATAAGAGTGAGATACGAAGGACAATGAGGGCACCAAGTCATCCCAAGGTCCTTTACATAGAAACAAAAAGAAAACACACTAAAGACAATTATGGAGGCACAAAGTCTCTCCACAGTTGGATTCAGGACACCTTCCTGACTACTTTCACTAATTTTGCTTGTTGAATTAAAGAAACAAAAAATATATTAAGGAAAAAGACATAAGAACAATTTCCAAAACAACAAAGATATCATAGCACAAAGTCTAAAAAGTCACTTGTTTTCTTATTCCAATAACAAAATATGATCAACAATCTGAGCTCAAAGTCTCAGTAATGCCTTTCAATTTGGGTAGAGTTTTGTTTCTGATAATCCGAGAGAGAGATATCCCCAACAACAAGACAGTCCCTTATATAGCCTCTTAAAGGACTTGGGAATAGTAACACATCATGTTGCATTAAATTTTGTTAAGAAGACATGCTAGAATTTAGGGGCATTTACCCATTTGCTTTTCTCAATGTAGAGAAATGGGTCACGTTATCGAAAGTTTGCATCTTTCAATATCCACCTGGTGGTCTACTTTTAGAAACATATCTGATACACAAATGTTTTTGGTCATTCCTACTCATTCCTCCTTTTTTGGTTATTTGAATCGGGTCCTTGATTCAGTTTGATGTTTTGTTCCTTAGTCACTTCTTGATGGTCTTTTGAGAACCCTATGGATGATGACACTTGGTAGTTTTCACTACATTTGATTCTGTGTCTCAATAGATGACACATGGTGGCTTCTGCTGTGACTTTGAAGATGACACACAGTAGCATAGCAAGTTTTTTGTTTCTTCAGACTTTTCTTTCAAAGGAAAAAGTCTGGAGGAATTCTTTTAGAGAAAAAAGTTTGAAAGAATTCTTTCAGATAATTTGTCTGAAGGAATTGTCTCTTTGTCACTTTTAATGGGGGAAATTTTTCGAAGGAAATCCCTTTGCTCTTTTGGCCTTTAAATTGGTCCATTTTCCCCCTTCTAGCCCTTTGTAAGGGCTGTTTGAGTTCTAAATTAGTCTTTCAGGTTTTTTCAATGGTTCACTTTGGCTTCTGAGTGTCCTCCACAAGGGCTGTTTGAGCTCCAAATTAGCCTTTCAAGTTTTTGCAATGGTTCACTTCAGCTTTTGAGTGTCCTCTGCAATGGTTGTTTGTCCCTTGGAAATTTGCCTTAGTCGATTTTATGTGAATCTCAAATTGTGACACATGGCAACATCTGCTGCTCTTAGAAACAAAGTGAAATGAGGCTCAGAAGATGACACTTGGCAGCATCCACTGAGGTCTGTCAGGTTTTTATTTCCTTCTTTAGTCACTTTTGCCACAAAAATTCCCTCCACAATGGTACTTGTGTCTTTGACATTTGGGGCACTCCTTTGAACTTGTCGCTTGAACCGATCAATTGAACCAATTTTGGTTCAATGGTTCATTCCCTTGTTTCTATTGACCACTTGAACCAAGATTCTTTGAAACAAGCCTCATTTAACCCATTGAACCTTTAAACCAAAGTGGTTCAATAGTTCAATGGTTTAATGATTCAAGCATCAAAAACTTATTCTTTTGATTAAACCTACTTGTAGAAGCCTTTGAACCTGTTGAACCATTAGTCTGTCACTTCCTTGTTCTTTCTAAGCTCTTTGATGTTCATTGTACTGGTTGAACCTTTGAACCTGTGAACTCATTGAACCCTTTGGTTCAAGGTTCAATGGTTCAATCAGTTCATTCTTTTTATTTGGCTAAGTCCTTTTGATCTTTTTGAACCAAATGCATTGAACCATTTGGTCATTGAACTTGTTAAACCATTGAACTCGTTGAACCTTTGAACCAAAGTGGTTTAATGGTTCAACAGTTTAATGATTCAAGCCTTCTTTTTGATAAGTGTTTTGAAGCCATTGAACCTTGAAGCGGTTGAACTTTGAACCTTGAAAATGCACTTAACTCTTACTACTAATGTTGAACCTTTGAACACATTGAACCCATTGAACCAAAATGGTTCAAGGTTCAACGGTTCAATGGCTCAATCCTTGCTTAAAAGCTTGTTGATGAACTCTTTTGGTTGAACCTTATTGTTGAACCAACTTTGAAATCACCTAAGTATTGACAGCTTGCTTCTTTCCTATAGAGTCCATAGAAATCAACCTATGAAGCCCGTAGAACTTGGCGTACAGTGTCCATAGATTTTCTTCCTACATAGTCTGTAGACTTAACCCTATAGAGTCTATAGATTCAAGCATGTAGAGTCCATAGATTCAATCCTGCAGAGTCCATAGATTTTCTTCTTGTAGAGTCTGTAGATTTTTGAGAAGCTTGAAAAATGAGGAATTTGAATGCTCAGAACAAATTTTGAGAAGGGAAGAGATTATTTTGGTATGTTGAACCAAAATAGTTCACATGTTGTCTCAAAAATGAGGGGTCTATTTTTGGGGACAACAGCTGGCTCTAGTTGGGGAACTTCTATCAATTGTAAAAAAGAATTGAAGGGAGTAGAATCTAAAATCTCCAGTGTCTTCATGTGTACCATTGTGCTATGGAGTCATGTTACCCAAAACTGGAAGGCATCAAAAATGGAAACAAAAAAAACAAAATATAATTAAAAACTATACAAATATACATATGTATAGATGAAATGATCTGATACTTCAAGAGTTGAAGTGTTTCAGATGTTGCCAATTATGAGGCAGAGAAAAGAGTGTGTCATCTTGATATTTCAGTAGAAAGATATTTTCACCATTGTGTTGATGAATTATAAATGGGCCTCTCCAAAGGGAGTCAAACTTTCCATGCATCCCTTTTGGTTCTCTCCTTTTGTCCCACAGCAGGACTTGATCCCTAATCCTGAAATCATGATTTTTGGCCTTTTGGTCAAAGAGTTTCTTTACCAAACTTTGATGAGTAGCAATTTGGTCCACCACCATGGTTCTCTATTCATCCAACTCAGTCAGGCACATGATTTTATTATCAAGAGAGCTTTCATATGTCTGATCTTCAATTGCCTTTGCCAATTTCAAGGCTGGCAATTCAAAGGTGATTGGTATCTCAGCATTGATACCATAAATAAGTTGAAAAGGAGACATACCAATTGCTCTCTTTGGTGTGGTTCTATCTGCCCATAGAGCATCAACCAATGCTTTATGCCATGTCTTTTGATTGTCATCTGCTAACTTCTTGATGATATTTACCAGGTTCTTATTGCTTGATTCAGCTTGTCCATTCCCTTGTGGAAAATAATCAAAAGAGTGAGAGAGTGCAATTCCATAATGGAAATAGAATTGTGTAATCTCTTGGGAGGTGAAACAAGCTACATTGTTAGTAACAATTTTGGTTGGAACTCCAAACCTAGAAATGATATTCTCCTTGAGAAAATTGTATACAACTTCTAAAGTAACATGCTTAGTTGGGATTGCTTCTACCCACTTGGTGAAATAGTCAGTTGTTGTAATGACATAATCATGTCTAGCACTTGAAAATGGGTTTATAGTCCCAATAAAATCAATTCCCCATTGCTAGAAAGGTTCTTCTATGATCATTGGCTTGAGAGGCAGGGCAACTAACTTGGGTCTTCCAACAAATTGCTGGCATAGTTCACATTTTCTCACCCACTTATATGCATCTTGGAAAATAGTTGGCCAGTAATACCTGGCTCACAAAATCTTGTGAGCAGTTATAAGAGTAGAAAAATGTCCTCCACGAGCTAGATTGTGGAAAGATTTCAAAAGTTGGCTTTGTTTCTCTTTGTCTACATAGAAAAGGAATACTCCATCTATGCTTCTCTTGTACAAGCCATTGTCCCAAAGGACAAAATTAGAAGCTTTCAACTTGATAGTCCTCCTTTTTCTATAAGACAAATGAGCAGGACATTCACCATAAGTAAGGAAATGAGTAATACCTGAATACCACTCATTGGTAGTGGAGATAAAAAGGAATGTTGGTGTGTCTTCCACTTCAGCTTCTACATGCTGTGTATCTTCTAGCTCATTGTCAGTAATTAATTAGCATAGGCCTTTTCCCCTGACCAACTTTGTTGGCTTGATGTCTAGATTAAAATCTTAGATCTTTGTAATCCAATTGCCTCTTTTTGTCCCAAACTCTTGCTGAGTTAATATGGACTTGACTGTAGTGTCAGGAACTAAGGCATTAGTGTGTGAATTCATGATATAAAAGTGAAAATGTTTGACTGCTTTCACTACTGCATAAGCATGCTTCTCTACATTTGAATACTTCATCTCATGGGTTATGAGAGGGCAATTCATGAAAAAAATAGGAGATTCCATACCTTCCTTGTCCTGTTGAACAAGAATTGCTAAAAGCATGTGTTTAAAAGCATAGCTGTATATGATGAAATCTTTGTTGTAATATGGACAAACCAAGGTAGGGGCATGGGCAATGGCAGTCTTGATATCCTGAAATGCTGACTTGCCTTCTTTAGTCTAGCTGAAGGTGGTCTTCCCTTTCATCATGTTCACAATGTGTCTAGTCTTCTCACCAAAATTGGGGATGAATCTCCATAAGAAATTCACCTTTTCGAAGAAAGAGTGAACAAAATTTTTACTTGTAGGCAAATTAAGCTCTTGAATAGACTTGACTCTATCTGAGTCAATCTTTATGCCTTCTTTAGACACAATGTGTCTAAGGAGTTTCCCCTCTATTACTCCAAAAATAGACTTCTTAGGGTTCAAATAAATACCATTCTGGTGGCAGCGCTCCAACACTTATTGTAAGTGGCATACATGATCAAAACAATGCTTTGAAAAGATAGTTAAGTCATCAAGGTATACCGCTATGAATTTACCCATCTCATCTTTGAAAGCTAGGTCCATTATTCTTTAAAAGGTGGCACCAACATTTATCAAGCCAAAAGGCATTCTTCTATATGCAAATGTACCCCAAGGTGTGGTGTGTAATCTTGTGTTGGTGTGCTTCACTAACTTCAACTTGATTATATCCTGAGAAGCCATCTAGCATTGATAACATCTCTGAACCTGTCACTGTTTGAAGCACTTGATCCATGATTGGCAAAGGGTAATTATCTTTCAAAGATGACTAATTCAGATTCCTAAAATATACACAAATGCAAATTTTGCCACTCTTCTTCCTTACAAGCACCATGTTTGCAATCCATGTGGAATGATGGATTGGGAAGATGATTCTAGCATTTAACATTTTTTGTATCTCAGATAGAATAGTACCTAATATTTTTGGATTGTACTATCTGGATTTTTGCTTATAAGGCATTGAGTCAGCCTTGACAAGAATGTCATGGCAGATTTGATTAGGTCTGAGAGACTTCAAGTCATCATAAGAATATTCTAAGACATCCATGTATTGACAGAGTAAAGTGGTGAGCTTGAATATTTCTTCAGGGGTTTAACACTTACCAATGTTAACCATCTTGGGATTTTCTTTAGTAGTCAGATTTACTTGATTGAATCCCTGAGAGAATCTTTAATTTGTTTGCTATTGTTTGATGAATCTATCATGCTTGTCAAATAGTTTCTCAAGAGAAACCAGGCCTTTGGGAATTTTATTTCCTTTTACTTGTAAGAATGCTTCATTTATATCTGAACTAGATTCAGAGGCTAATTCATACTTCTGAGATTCACTACCTTCAAAATGTAATTGTTCAAAATTGTATTTTCATTCTAGGAAGGCAATGATTTGATGATCATCATTGAATACTTGCCAATGATCAACATTGTTAGGAACACTTGGTCTACAGATGAGCTCAATAGTATACCTGTCTTCTTTGAAATTTGAATGAGGAACTAAGAGAGTTCCTAAAATAGCAAGTGCATCAGCTCTATCATTAGATTCCCTGGGTATGGTAAAAATGTTGAAAGCATCAAAAGTTTCAATTTGGTCCCAAACTAGGTTGTGATAGTGGCATAATATTTCATTCTTGGTTTGGTATAAGTTTCTCACCTGACAAACCACTAATTCAGGATCCCCTTTGGCATGAAAAAACTTGATGCTTTTGTCTTGAGCAGCCTTCAATCCAAGCAATAGAGATTCATATTCAATTGTATTGTTAGTGTTGCTAAATTGTAATTTGTAAGATGAAGGAAACATATCTCCTTGAGGAGATATCAACACAATCTCGGCTCCCAAACTAATAGAGGAGCAGCTGCCATCGAATTCCAGAGTCCATACCTCATCAGATACTAATTTTTCTTTAGACTTTCCTTCATTAGAGAGGGAGGGTCCTTCTTCATTTATATTGCAACCTACTAGATCTTCTACTATTCTAGTTGAACTGATTTCTAGGTTGACACTTTCAAGAATTTTATTAGATGTTTCATGCACTTCATCTATAGATAAAAAGTAGTTACCCATACCTGAGGATTCAAAAAGAATTTGAGCTTTAGGGGCTGATGTTTGGGTTACCACATATTTTTCTTCCTTTTCAGGGAGAAATCTCTTCATTATGCCTTTGACAGGGATTCTTGCCTTAGACAGGACCATGCTTAGTTCTCCTCCCACATCCTTGAAAAAATTTCAGCCAAGTAAAATGCCATAGGATGCTGGGACATCCGCTACCAAGACAATCATCTTGATTCTCTTGTCTGAAAACACTTCAAATGTAAATTAGGCATGTTTGATTTGCCCCAACAATGGTACTTACTTGTTTTCCATGGAGAAACATCTCCCAAATGTCTTGGTCAGTGTGAGGCCAAGAGATTCAGCTACTTTAGCAGGCATGACATTGTCAGATGCACTTGAGTCTATAATACAATTACTTATCTTGTGACCATTTATTAACAGGGACACATAGAAAGGTTCTATTTTCCCAGGGGTAGCTGAAGGAGTAATGACAAGATTATTCAGAATGGGCATGTTCTTTGGGAAATCAAGAGTTACCTTTTTATCTTCTTATCCTATAGGGACAGTTTGGTTCTTGACACATTGGACCAACTTATCCAATTGATCAGGATTGGACTGCAAATATTCAAATTTAGACATTTGTATTTTGGTATTTTTGACATGATCAATTATGTCAAATGGCTGAATTGGATTAGGAATAGAGGAAGGTATTTCAAACTTTTGGGTTTCAGGAGGAATGGGAGGAGGGCTAGTTTACAAAATTAAAGTAGAAGGTGAAGGTGAAATTGATGTACTTACCTTTTAGGTTATCACTGGATCCTTTGACTAGAAAGGCAGAGTGGTTCCATGCTTAGCAATTGTAATTGTTGGTTGAGGTTGCTCCTCTGTCTTCCCTTTATCAGCTTGCTGGACTGATTGGTTCTTAGACCTGGTAAACACTGCATATGATCCATCAAAAGTTTATCCTTTACAACTAGGTTCATCTTGGTAGTTCAAGAAACTAATGTGGGAGTCACCAGCTGATTCTTATTGATTTTATACAAGGATATTAGCATCATTTTCTTGATTCAATTAAGGTAGGAAAGATAACTCTGATTCTGCTTCAAGATATCTCATTGCTAAATTGGTTGGAGGAGCTTCTAGGGCAAGTTTCCCTTGTGGGGGAGGAAGATGATTTTGTTGCCCTTGATTCCTAGCAACATTGCCTTGATATGAATGATTTGAAAATGTCCTTTTTGGCATATCTCTGTATGAAGGAGCAGAAGATATTCCTTGTGCCATTTGCTTTTTGAGAGCAAGTAACTCATTTGCCAATTTTTGTACCATTGGATCTGTGGTGCCTGTAGATGAATATTCAAAAGATGATGAGGGTCTATTTTTATTTAGATCTCTTCTTATCTTCCCTACTAAGATGAGATCATCTTTTACCTCAGTGGAAAAATGTTGAGCTATAGTAAAATCTATTTGACCAACACGTCCCAAAATAAAACTTACTTCAGGTAACTGAGAATTAATGAAGAAGCATTTGAGATTCTCAGTTGTAGGTCGAGCAATTACAGGAATTTTCTTCCTCAATTTGTCAAACTTGGCTATGAAGTCCCTCATTGATTCATGAGGTTCTTTCTTCATCTATGTAAGTTGAGCTAGAAGTGCATGTGCATCTTATATAGGTTTAAATCAAGCTTTAAACTTAGCTTTGAGGGTATTCCAATTAGTTACTGACCGAGCTTGTAGATGATAAAACCAATCTGCAGTAGCACCTTGTAATGTTTCTATAAATAGCCTGACTGCTACATCTTCAAATTCTACTCCAATTATGCCATAGGCTATGCTGAAGGCTGCAATGTGTTCATCAGGATGAACTTTCCCATCACCATAGAATTTGGAGAAATTCTTCCTTGAACTGCGTGGAAGCTCATGTAGAGGTGGAGTAAGATTGAGAGGACCAAAAGAATTACCGTAGGGGCCTTGAGCTATCATTAAATGACTATTAAAAGAAGGAATAACAAATCTTAGAGGAGCAATCATTGGTAAAGCTTTATCAACAGTAGAAGTGGATACTTCGTTTGGCAATGGAGATCTGACTTTAGTAGGAGGAAACCTCTTGGTTCGTTGGAGGTGAGATGGCGAAGGAAATAGATCAAAATTACTTTACTATACCAACTCGAATACAGGGTCAACAATACCTTTAGCCCTTTGGCTTTGTGTATACCTTGAATCTGGTAGATTGTGAAACAAAAATTGAAAAGAATTGACCTTGCTTTAGTTTGAAGCTTGAGGCTTTAAACTATGTGTTCTTTCCCAGTTAGTGTGGAGGTGAATGGTAAGGTTATAATAATAATGGGTAAAACATAGAAATGGAATGGAGTCTATAATGGATAATGGTAGAGACTGATTCTATCTGAAACTTGAGGTTTTAGAATGCACATAACTATATCTCTAGTTGAGTCGCCAAAAACTGTTGGTTAAATATTTTGTCAATCAGTGTACTGATAAAAAAAATAGGTCTGATCATCCAAAGTACAAAGATTGGTCAGCCAAATGTGTAGTTTTACCACATCAAAAGGGGACTAATTTCTCCTCTCATCAAGGGGAGATTCCCTATAGATATGATATATATATATATACATATATATATATATATATATATATATATATATATATAAACAAAAAATAATACTCAAGGGTAGGATAAACCATCCATCTCTCTTCTTCAGAGATGATGCATGAAAATCAAAAGAGAAATCTTAGGGATAATGATAGAAAGCACTTCTCTTCTTTCAGAAGTACTATTCAGCAAACCACGAGAATCTTCCTGGTTGTAATCACAAAATGTAACCAAGGACATAATAACCAGCAAATTCGGATGTAGCACAAAGTCTCCACCTGAATTTCCCACGAGTGAGATATGAAGGACAATGAGGGCACCAAGTCATCCTAAGGTCCTTTACATAGAAACAAAAATAAAACACACTAAAGACAATTATGGAGGCACAAAGTCTCTCCACAGTTGGCTTCAGGACACCTTCCTGACTACTTTCACTAATTCTGCTTGTTGAATTAAAGGAATAGAAAATATATTAAGGAAAAAGACATAAGAACAATTTCCCCAACAACAAAGATATCATAGCACAAAGTCTGAAAAGTCACTTGCTTTCTTATTCCAATAACAAAATATGATCAACAGTCTGAGCTCAAAGTCTCAATAATGCCTTTCAATTTGGGCAGAGTTTTGTTTCTGATAATCTGAGAGAGAGATATCCCCAACAACAAGAGATTCCCTTATATAGCCTCTTCAAAAAGGACTTGGAAATAGTAACACATCATGTTGCATTGAATTTTTTTAAGAAGACATGCTAGAATTTAGGGGCAATTACCCATTTGCTTTTCTTAATGCAGAGAAACGGGTCACATTATTGAAAGTTTGCATCTTTCAATATCCACTTGGCAGTCTACTTTTAGAAACATATCTAATGCACAAATTTTTCTAGTTGTTCCTACTCGTTCCTCCTTTTCTGGTTATTTGAATTGGGTCCTTGATTTAGTTCGATGCTCTATTCCTTAGTCGCTTCCTGCTAGTCTTTTGAGAACCCTATAGAAGATGACACTTGGTAGTTTCTACTACATTTGATATTGTGTCTCAATATATGGCACATGGTGGCTTCCACTGTGACTTTGAAGATGACACACGGTAGCATAGCGGGTTTTCTATTTCTTCAGACTTTTCTTTTGGAGGAAAAAGTCTAGAGGAATTGTTTCAGAGAAAAAAGTCTGAAGGAATTCTTTCGGACAATTCGTCCAAAGGAATTGTCTCTTTATCACTTTTGCTAGGGAAAATTTTCAAAGGAAATGCCTTTGCTCTTTTGGCCTTTGAATTGGTCCATTTTCCCCCTTCCTACCCTTCACAAGGGATGTTTGAGCTCCAAATTAGCCTTTCAGGTTTTTGCAATGATTCACTTTAGCTTCTAAGTGTCCTTTACAAGGGATGTTTGAGCTCCAAATTAGCCTTTTGGGTTTTTACAATGGTTCACTTCAGCTTCTGAGTGTCCTCCGCAAGGGTTTTTTATCCCTTGGAAATTTTCCTTAGTTGATTTTATGTGAATCTCAAATTGTGACACGTGGCAGCATCCACTACTCTTAGAAACAAAGTGAAATGAGGCTCAGAAGATGACACTTGGTAGCATCCATTGAGGCCTATCGGGTTTTTGTTCCCTTCCTTAGTCACTTTTGCCATGGAAATTCCCTCTATAAGGTCACTCATGTCTTTGATATTTGGGGCACTCCTTTGAACTTGTCGCTTGAACCGACCGATTGAACCAATTTTGGTTCAATGGTTCAATGGTTCATTCCCTTGTTTTTATTGACCGCTTGAACCAAGATTCTTTGAAACAAGCCTCGTTGAACTTGTTGAACCTTGAACCTATTGAACCTATTGAACCTTGAATCCATTGAACCTTTGAAACAAAGTGGTTCAATTCTTTTGATTGAACCTGCCTGTAGAAGCCTTTGAACTTGTTGAACCATTAGTCCATCACTTCCTTGTTATTTCTAAGCTCTTTTATCTTCATTGTACTAGTTAAAACTTTGAACCTATGAAATAATTGAACCCTTTGGTTCAAGGTTCAACGGTTCAATCAGTTCATTCTTTTTATTTGGCTAAGTCCTTTTGATTTTTTTGAACCAAACGCGTTGATCCATTTGGTCATTGAACCTATTGAACTATTGAAACCATTAAACCTTTGAACCAAAGTGGTTTAATGGTTCAATGATTCAAGCCTTCTTCTTTTTGATAAGTGTTTTGAAGTCATTGAACCTTGAAGCGGTTGAACTTTGAACCTTGACAAATGCGCTTAACTCTTGCTACTGATGTTGAACCTTTGAACTCGTTGAACTTGTTGAACCAAAATGGTTCAAGGTTCAACAGTTCAATCCTTGCTTAGAAGCTTGCCAATGAACTCATTTGGTTTAACCTTGACATTGAACCAACTTTGAAATTGCCTAAGTATTGAGAGCTTGCTTCTTTCTTGCAGAGTATGTAGAAATCAACCTGTGAAGCCCATAGAAGTTGGCCTGCAGAGTCCGTAGATTTTATTCCTGTAGAGTCCGTAGATTCAACCCTGCAGAGTCCATAGATTCAAACTTGCAAAGTCCATAGATTCAACCCTGTAGAGTCCATAGATTAAAGCCTGTAAAGTCTATCGATTCAATCCTGCAGAGTCCATAGATTTTCTTCTTGCAGAGTTCATAGATTTTTGAGAAGCTTGAAAAATGAGGAATTTAAATGCTCAGAACAAATTTTGAGAAGGGAAGAGATTATTTTGGTCTATTGAACCAAAATAGTTCACATGTTGTCTCAAAAATGAGAGGTCTATTTTTGGGTACAATAAAATGTACAAATGATAGTGTACATCATCTTTCAAAAATCAAGGACTGAACTCAAGGACTTCTTCCCTAAAAACTAAAATAGAAATTCAAGCCCTTTTATAAATATCCTAAAATAAGGTTACAAAGAGTTATGGAGCATATAGATAGGTAAACCTTGTAGCCTATATCATGGAAAATATATATACCAAAGATGAAGCCAAGATTATTGATTGAGATTGATGTTTTAGGGCCTCAAAGATGCCTTTTAAATGACTAAAACCCTGCATTCATATCTACAAGAATTCACGTTTAGGTGACCATTGGCATCCTAAGGTTGTAAATGGAACATACTCTCATGTTGGCAGGGTATTATTTATTAAATGGTATACAAATGAGAATTAATATCACTAGGATGATGTTGATATATGGTGTTTAATCCTCATGAACACTTACAAGTGTCCCTTCATAGGAAAATAAGCACCTACAGTTGAGTAGGTAGATAGTAACCTAGGCATGTTATCTTGGTGATGATTTAGCCCATACAATGTGAATATAGGTAAAATTAGATACTAGGTGACCTTTAATATTCAAAAGGGTCTCTACACATCATGATCAAGGTCCTTTTTAGAGAAATATGCACCTACAAAAATCAAAGAGGCAGAATACATAGTTAGCTAACTATGGCTAGCCTTGGGAGTGATTCAAACCCCAAAGTGTGAAGTTAAGAAAGGGAATAGATGTAGTTCATATTAGGATTTTTTATAAATTCTTATATACTTTATTCAAATCCTAATACATATAGGCTCACCTACAGGTGTCCCCTCCAAGACAAGAAATACAATTAGGGTTATACTCAGTCTTGTCTAAGTAGGGTGTATGGAGGAGTATGTGAGTGGTTAAAGAGGTGAATGAAGATTAAAACATCACCATAATAGTACTAATAGTATCATATCAATATTAAGATAGATACAAATCAAATAAATGACTATAAACAAGCAACACACATTCCATTGGAGAAAACCCTATATAGATTCCATTTCACATAGGTTTGTCTTGGGTTTTAAAGATTTTGGAAGGTCTAATGCCCTGATAAAAGGATAATTTTTTATGTATAGGGTATATAGGAATTTTTGAAGCCCATTAAACCTTCAATTTTTTTGATTAAATAGGGGAAATACCCTCTATTTGTCTCATACATAGGGTACTTCCCTTTATGCACAAACTAACAATTTTAGAGAATAAAGACAAAGGGATGAGTCAAGTGTTGATTTAGAATTGAGGAGAGGTTTGGAAATTTATATTAAACTTAAGAAAACATGAAGAACCAATCATAGAATAAGTAAGTTTAATAGGGTTATCTATAACCTCAAATTTGTAGGCAGACCTATTAGGCATGGTTAGGCCTAGATTTCAAATGATAGGTCACTCTAATTTATATCTTTAGGAAAACATTAAAGTGGATTGTTTCATGTTTTTAGGGTCATTATAGGTGTTTTAAATCTTTCACCTTGTAGATGAAATACAATGAATACATCTTTTGTCTCAAAGGCAACATTAGGCCTATGCAAAGCAAAGGAAGGGTTCAAGTAAGCAACTTGAGATGCTCACATATCGCTTGAGGATGTGCATGGGAATATATGAAGTTTGGAGGTGTTGAAAAGGGTATTTAACCTTGTATTTTTTTGGTAGTTCTAATGTTATGGCTTTATGAACAAAGCCTAAGATCCTAAATCACTCAAAACCCTTGCAAACCTTGGTTAAGGACTTGATTGGGAAAACAAAGAAAGATATGCATCCAAATATAATATAATGGCATGGGAAGTGATTGGATGTTTTAGATAACTCTTCATATCTTCCTCCCATAAATTTTTGAGCTAACCTATCTATACAAACAAGGTAGAAATTAGGTTCTTTTGATAGTTTTATGCATTGTGTAGGTTCTAGGAGGTTTCAAGAGATGAAATTAATTTTGGAAGGAATATTGGGACTTAAGATAACTCTCCATGTCAATTTAATGACTTTATAAAAATACTAAGTGTGTGTATCATAGCTCTCATCTTAGCCAGTCAAAACTAGCATAATGAACATGATAGTGAGAAGGGTGAGACTTCAAGTGGATGGATTTTTAAGGTGTTGCTAATGCCTCTAAGGCTAGGTAGGGTCTTTCCAGGTGTCATTCACCCCCTTTTATTGATTTTCATGAGAAAATAAATCCATTTTGGAAGCCAAGTGTGCAAGGTGTGTGAAAGAGGAATTTTATTTGAGTGTAGTTAGTGATGACTTACTTTTAGAGGAATCCATGTGATTAGGACTACAAAAAATGTATGGAGAGGCATGTTTGAAATCCATATCTCTTAGTTTGATCATTATACCTATCTATAATTAATTTTGGGATGTTTAAATAGGGATAAATCATGAAGGTAGTTTTTTGAGCTAGTAAAGGGAATTTCATTCCACATTTTAAGAGTTTCATGACTTAGGGTGACACTTGTGTTTCCTGACTTTGCATGATCAATTTCACATTCCCTTATCATGCACAAGTAACCCATTTTATCAGATTTACATGTGTCTTTATGAGCTTTGGACTTCTTTTTTCTCCTCTCTCTAAGTTCTATAAGAACTAGCCATTTTGGCCTTTATAAAGAATGTTCAACTTGATTATGGCAAAGCCCTTATTATTTGTATACCATGGATCAATAAATACTAATGATTTTACCTCTTATATGACTACTCATAATGTGTTCACTTATATTATTAATCTTTCTTAGTGATTATTGTTGTCTCATTAGCATTGTTATCTCATTCTCTCACCTATTTGTAGTTGGAAAGCTTCTTCTTGCAGGTCATGTGAATTGTTCTATTGATGTGTCAAGTTTGAGTGAGTTAGTATATTTTAAAAATGTCATTATAGGCCTTTTTTTTAGTCCTTCTATCCTAAACATTAATCACAACCTCATAATGAAATACTGATGTGAGAAGGTTCAAATTAAAGAAGTGAATGTTTAGTTAGTTTTTTGGTCTATGTGTGACATGTAGTTGGTTGGTAGTCATTAAATAAATTTAGTGTATCACCACCTTTAGGATAGTTTAATTTCAATTTTCTCTCCCTTTTCAATCATAAGCATAGGTGTAGTAGTGGTTTACAAGTGGTACATTAAAAGAGTTAGCCCTATCTAGAGATTCACCTCATTCTTAGGCTATCCACATCCTAGAGGTGTTTCAATGGTGCCACTTGGATGAGGAGAGTTGTGAAATCTCACCAAAGGGTGAAAATCCAAGTGATAACACCATCTTAATTTTATTCTCATCCTCTACAAGTACTCACAACGTTTCTTGAGTTAGACTCTATGGTCTTTCTTGGTAATTTCCAGCCATCTGGTCTTATACCAACACCCCTTGAGTTATCATTCATCTAGTGTCTAATCAATGAAGTTTGACCTGCTAACTACTTAGTGATAATGTCTCTTCCTCATTATCATCTACCCATATCACATGTGTTGAGGTCTTAGACATCCATTACCAAATTTCTCATGTACTTTTCACTTCCCATTACAATAATGAAATTTGACTAGTCCTAGTAATAGAAACAAAAATACTTGGTCTTTGAGTAAAATTTTATTGTGCTCTATAAGAATTACATAATCATATTTTGTGCCAGAATATCACACAAGGCTATGACTACATTAACATTATTTATAAGAGAAAACACAAAATCTATGAATTACACAAAAAATGACTACATGAAATCCATATCATATCATGATTCAAAATATCATAATAGCATAATGTGTTTAATAAGTGTTTAATAATACTTTGGTCATACAAAAGGTGGGGCTTACCCATACATGATTATATGATAATCCAAATTATCATTCTCACATATGTGTAATGCTACAATATAATGATAGTTATATTAACATGATGAATCCATAAAATTCTTCAAACTAGTATCATCATAGAAATCCACATAATTTAAACTTATATTAACAATTAGATCCATGGTTAATACATTATAATATGTAGTTATTCTTAGGGAAACTAACTCTCTACTTCTTATCTTTCTATTATTTACCACCACTACTACTCTTATATCTTACTACCACTCTTTTTTGTTTCCTATTACTATCACTACTCTATATCTAGTGCATTCTCTAGGTGATTCCTTTCTGGGTAGAAAAACTCAACTACTAGAACTACCACTAGTTAATGCATTTTATGCCCTTCCCTTATTTGAATGTCAGTTTGGCATGAATCCAAACACCTTGTCTTCCATCACTATTGCTTCATAACTCCATTTTAGGATCTTTCATCAGTGGAAACTCTTATTGATTTCACCCATAATTCCAATTGTACTTCATAGGTCCATTTGCTTACTTGTTTGGATCCTATCATTTTATCATGTTGCACATGTCGACAAAGTTTTAAACATATATGCTTATCTCATTGGCATTACATCATGGGAAAACATGATTATTATGGGTTTGGAATGCATGCACCGCTTCACCTATCAGTGTTGTTCTCACATTTTTCACACTTGTGCACACTAGTCTTGGACTTAACCTATTCTTGAGGTCAACATAACCTTTTGAATTTGAGTGCATGTTGATTTTCTCTATTGACTTAGTAAAAATTTCAAAATAAATAAATTTTAATGTTGTGAAAATCCAAACCATGTGGATGATGGGACTTGGGAGTGTGTAGAGTCACGTGATGACATTAAATATAAACATATTTATTTATGATAGTTCTCAAATTATTTGAAACAACATCCATTTTTCATTTTTTTATCTTTTTTGATGTGTCATTAAAGCATTGTTTCTTTCTTTATTTAATGACATCCTTAGTTTTACTCTTCTTCCCTACAATTTTGTGGATAATACTCAAACTTCTAGTTCTTTCTCATGATTTCCTTACTAATATTATTTCATCTACATGTCCCAAGGCTAAGAAAGTATGAAGTGATATTTGAACCAACTACTTACTTTTAGAAATGATAATATGGATTTCATTCTATCATATTTGTTGTGGGAGCTTATTATCTTCTTAAAAATCTAGTTTTTGTTACACTATCTAATCCAAAACATCTACCAAACAATTTTTTTAGTTGCAAGGGGAACTAAAGCACATTTGATCCTAAAATAAGGCATCAAACATCATTTTTTAAGGAGGTATTTCTAATTAACTTTGGAAAAATATTAAAATTATTCTTAGAATGATAAATTTCAAGTGTAATTCATTTTAATTACAATGTATTTATAAGTTTGAATGAAAGTGCACCCATGTATCACCACCACCACCATATCATCATCACCATCACCACCACCATAGCCACACTAGTCATCATTGTCATCATCATATTTTGAAATTATGATTATTTGAATTGCATTTAAAAAGTATGGAAAATGTGCATGAAAGTATATATTTAAGGTTTATGACCCATGTGTCTTTCCTTGGCACATGCATAGTTACTTTTAAAATAGAATCATTTGATCCAAACACTAATTTCTAGATACCCCACTTGTGAGCCAATGAAACACAATCATATATGTGCATTAATTTGGAGCTTTCAATGTCAATTTGTTTATATGTCTATTATCATTGAAATGATTTTTTTATCTAGTTTTAATTTTTTATGTTTATTATCTTTTAAATTGTGCATTTGGGGATTTAGGTGCTTGATATTAAATTTAGTAGTACCATAATTTTAAATGTAAAACCTTTCCAAAGGAAAAGATTTGGGTTTTTGTGATATATTTATTTTATTGTATTTTTACTATAGCCTCTCTTAGTTGGAGGTTTAATTTTGTATCAACAAAAGAAATAACAATCTTATATTACTTGTAAATGTAAATTCACAAAAATGATTTATCCTAAATAATAAAATATCCATCATTTAAATATTCATTAAAAATATTTTATCATTATTAGGAATGCACATGGTTTTCCATCTATCCATAATTATTACAATAACCCTTTACACCATACACCACATAAAAAATATAGACATCTTTTTCTAATAAAAATTTTTATAAAGTATTTTCATATTGATATTGAGAGGTATAAACTATTTTACTTCTATGAGTCACTTCCTTTACACTTTACATAACTATGCATGCATAATCTATAGATGAAAAATAGGGGAGGAAGGAAGGAAGGGATTCTATACCTCCCCTTATTTTTAGAAGCAATTGGTAGACATAAACTGACATTGCCCATAAATTAATATATAATACAATAATTTTACATGCATTCCCTCGTGCACACTTAAACATTAGATGTGTGCATAATTTCCATGCCAAATTCTATTATGTTTTAGTACATATATTATGTTTCAATACATAGTTATGATAACATATAGTTCTCTATACCAAAGTGTAGCATCATGTATCCACTCATGTAGGGATTTTACATTCACAATAATATTTTTGATTTATGTGAAAGTGTACATAGTTATCTATACCAAATTGTAGAATTATGTATCCAATCATTTAGGGATTTTACATTCACAATAATATTTTTGAATTATGTGAAAAGAGAAATTTTAAGTTGTTATTAACTATTTAGTTTCAATAGTCTTAGGCACAAAATTGATTAATTTTTTTAGTGCATAAGATTGGTTTAGCATCAACAAATTATAGCATTGGTTTAGCGATAAGATTTTATTTTAACAAAAGGACATAAAAATATAGAGGAAATTTTAGGAATAAGCTGAATCCACTAAGGACAAATTGTCAAACCATTGAATCATTCATAGGAAAAATAAATCCCCAAAATGATGAAAAAGTATATAATTGTATAAATTATAGTGAATGATAAAATTAAATAAATTTAGTGTATGTTGAATACATGTAGAAATTTTGAGGGCTAGAGAGAGAGTATGGTGGGTAATAAATTTACTAAAAATATCCAAATATCCACAATTATACAAAGTGTGTCAAAACGCATAAAAGACATGATTTAAAATGGCACTGTACCAAAATTAGGTGTTGAAATTATGATGAATTCACTTCAAATACTATTTTTCAATAAATTTCAAATTTCATTGAAATATAATTTATCGATAAATGTCAATGTTGTTAACACTCCTCAATATCACATACACAAGCCTTTAGGTAACACCATAAAATAATATTATATTCAAAAATGGAGAGGATGACAAGTAAGGAAAATGATCCTTTCATTGTGCATGGACCAATGGCTAGGAAAGTACATGAAAATTAATGAATTATTAGCTAGTTAAATAAGAGTGAGTGAATGTCACTTTTTAAACTAAAATTTAAACAAAATTTAATCATTGAAAAAAGTCAAATTAAAGAACTAGCCAATAGAATTATGACACATAGATGGACACTAAATATATAACTTAATGTTTAAGTAATGACACGTGTGCTCTATAATAGGACATACCAATGTCATATTACTTGTAAATGTAAATTCACATAAATGTTTTAGACTAAATAATACATGAATGAGGATTACAAAAAATATATAAAAAAACTACATCAACTGATGTACATCATACTTGTATCTTCTCTTTTATTACTAATTTAAAATTGAATATTAAATTTTTAAGGATTTGAAAATAAAAAATAAATCTAAACATATCATTACAAAATCTAAGTGACGATAAATCTTCTAGTGAAGTCTAAAATTCAACCACAAGGTCAACTGAAGGAGGGACTCACCTCACATCCATTTTCCATCATTAGGTGACTGCCCTAGGTACCCTTAGGCCTAGTATTCCTAAATCTAAACATATATCCATAATTGGTGTAAGGTGTAATAAGTTGACAAGATGAGGTTTGGATGATAACTAAAACATGATAAGGATCATTCACTAAGCAACACACCTAGAAGGTTTAAAAGTTCATTTATGTATAAGAGGATTCCATACCAAAAATAAGAATTCAAGGAAAAAATACCATTCCAAGAATCATGATGATAAAAAGTCATCAATAAATACATTACCAATGCATAAATCCCATCGAAAGAACATATAAACATAGGGATCCCTCCCTCTTCTTCTACCATCACTTGGCCATGAGAGATAATTAACACAATCAATCATGTTAAAATAACATTTATGAAGGCATAGGAATTATGGTTCCACTGACCACTAATGATACACAAATTTAAATAATGTAGGAGGTCATAGTAACCCAGTTCCACTGACCACTACCACTACATAAATTAGAAAAATAAGGCAAGTAAATTCAACCCATCCAGGAAGCCTAAATGACATCAAAATGAAATAATAAATGGATTTTAAAAACATACAAGTAAAATAGGAGGAATTGGTCATATCCAAATCCCAAGTGGGTAGTAAAACCTACATGGTGGCCATAAGCACAACTGTGGCAAGACAAGGTAAAAAGAGGGCATACCAAATGGATGTACACTTATTGTAAACATGAAATAATATAAGGGAAAAACTTCTCTTTTCAAAAAAAATAACATAAAATGAAAAATAAGGGTTACATGGAATCCTATCATCATTATCCTTTGGGATATACAAAATTACTCCTCCAAAAGTACAAGGTTATATTCTACTTTTGACCAAAGTTCATTCCTTCTCTATTTGGCTTCCTCTTGATTCTCTAACTATCCTCCAATTTCAAATTTTCAAAATGGATAAAATTTCACTTAAGGAAGGATTCCATTATTCAAATGGGATAATCACTCTCCTCTAAAGGCTAATGGATATGAGACATGTGTCCCTTCCCATCCCTTGTCCCAAGTCAACAAGTCTCCCCTAGAAATAAATTCTCTTATAAGCACACGTGGGAAAGTAAGTCCATCCATAATTGAGTATCCCATTATCCCATGTCATAAATGGCACATTATATATTCCTTTGGCTTAATGTACATTCCAAACATGGTTTAAATCTATAATATAGTTAATAAGGGCCTTAAATGCACCTCTAATCACTTCTAGAACTCTCAAAATCCACATGCACAGTTGGTTGAATGTGTCCATCCGAGTTTTTTGTCAATAGGGCCACTTATGTGGCTTAAAATTGAAATTTATGAATGAAATACAACTTAAAATATACGCCTAAGGTTTATTATAAGGGATATAATAGTATACATGGGTTTGAATATAGCTACGAGGGTTAAGAAAGTCCATAACATTTGACTAGGTCAACATACGACACAAGAAATGGTTTGAATCATTGAAAGGTCATGTACACATGCCACCACATTACCAATGATGTAATCATGAAAAACCTAGTACTAATTCCTTTTTTCCCTCCCATGTAACCTACACCACAATGCACATGTAAAATTCCCTACCCTAGATATCTGAAGCAATTGAATGAGACAAACAATAAAAGTTGTTCAAGTCATACAAAACCCATACGAGCATATACCAAGCATAACATCTCAAAAAATAATTAGGTAAATACATATGCATGTCATTGACATCATAATAAATAAAATAATCATCTAATCTAAGAATATAACTACTCTTGCATAAGAAAATAAATAACATCACATAATGTATAAGATACCTATCTCAAACATAAGGAACCAATAACATCTTGTGTCTCAATAGTATATAAATCACTTCTAAATAGGATGTGTGTACAATACAAAATGTCTAAAAATATGAATTATTAAAATAGGGATCTCACATCCCCCTCCCCTTATGAATACTTCTTCCTAGAAATCATTGTAAGTCAAAAGATTAATTTTTAGAATATTTTAAAAATATTGAGAAATCTTGTTGACTCAACTTAACAATCTCTCTAGAGGGAGAAAATGAGAAAATTTATCCCAATTTTCCCAAATAGTTACTGTTAGTTATTTGTCCTATCAAGTTCAAATTACTATCCCTATCATTCAAAATTTTCAAAAATCCAGTCCTTACCCCTTTGTAGTTGGTCAAACTGGTCAATTATGGTCTAAAAACATAATTTTTAAGAAAAAATAGCAAAATTGGGATTTAAAATGTCATTAAATTATCCAATTAATATTTATTAATGTTCAAAAATGTTAAAATATCCTATGTTTAAAGTTTCAAGTCATAAAAAGGTCATTTGATATGTCATATAAGCTAAAAAGGGCCTCTTTTCACCCCACACATGCCATTTTACAATTTTAAAACATGAAAAAATGGATAAAAGTATATTTTTACATGTAATTTCATGTATTACTTCTCAAATGTTCTTATACAAGTGGTGTAAATCTTTGGTAATCTTATAAAGACAAGAAAAGACTCTTTTTCCTCTCATTTTGCAAAATAATATGAAATCCGTATGGATTCCATAAAACCAAGGTAGAGTGAGATAATTTTCAGGGCATATAAAATATTAATGATAGGTTTCATGTAAATTATTGGCCATATAGACTTAAAACTAGTCCTCTTTTGGTTTCTTGCTTCTTGGCACATAGGGACCTACCCGTAGGTTTTCTACTGGTATAGACTACTAGAGGAGGGTAAAAATCTCAACTTTGAGGTGAATAAAGTAGATTCAGAGGGATTCTTGATGGTATAATTATCATCTAAATTAGATTCTCTAGGCTCATGAACCATTTATTTATATAGGTCAAATTTTGCTTCCTAGCAACCAAGAAGGCAACCAATTTTCTTCATTTTCTCTTCACTTGGGTAGAGTTTTAGAGAAATTAAACTTGTTAAAAAATATTGAGGAATTTTTATACCTTTAGATTATCTATTTCATATGTTCTTCATCCAATTTAAGGTCAATAAAAGGTCTCAAACTCAACCAGTCAATATGCAATATTGGTAAGCTTACAAGGGTGAATTTTATAGTCCAAGAAGAAGAAGATAACTTCAAATTGTTAATATTTTGTGTTTTTCAGGGTTTTCATCAAGATTTCATGGTTTTAATGTATAAATATTAGGGATTATTCAATTTTCATTGCCAAAAAATTGATCTCCATGCCTTTAAATTGCCCAAATAGGCCTATTTAGCATTCTTTAAGGATTTTTGCATATTTTTTAGTTTTTGAGGAAAAATATGATTCAATTTTCACCTCCTTGCACTCATTCAATGGTATCCAACTTATTATGTTGTGATGATGATGAGTCCTTGTTTAAAGATTTTTCCTTACCTTGGTTTTAACATGCCTCCAATTGCTTGTTCCCCACCTCCACCTCACTCAATACCACTGCCATACACAACCATTATCACTATGTTTTCATCTCCATTCATTCCTTTTCAACATATTTCATCCTCCTTTCATGGTTTCATCACCCATACCTAATTCCATTCCAAGTTTCATCATTAAGGAGCAAAGGTTGATCAAAATCACCATCAAGCATGATCATGAGGTATATAACCAACCAAAGTATTAAAATATAGTCATGAAGAGGTGACCTACAACAGGTTTATGAAGTCATGGAAATATAACAAAAGCATAAATATCAAGATGATAGTGAGGATCTCTTCATTATGGTATATTCATAATGATGACCTCATCAAGCATTCATGAGGAGGAATCAAGAAACAAAATTATGTTTTGTGCCTTCCTTGAGGCTAGACTCAAACAATTCCAAACATAGGCCATGTATGCACAATCATGATTTGAGGGATCATTGTGATTGTCTTCAAAAAATGTTTAAAAAGGGTTTTGGAAAACTTTTGATTATGTTTGGTCATAAAAATAGCTGACCTAAATGGTTTTTAAGGGAGGCTAGTAGCTAAATGCACAAAATTAATCCTACAACCAATTCAATAACACATTACATTCATGGAATGTATTGTCAGTATACTATGAAGATCACTTCTCATGAATGGTTTGTGAATAGGGTCATAGTTTATATTGAAGTGAGGGTTTTTCATGGTTCCTAGAAGATATCAGTTTAAGAGGGGCTCAAGAAGCATCATGAACAAGCCTAAAGAATAACCTATAGTGCCAATTTCATGTTCTATAGGCCTATACCCTATAATATGTTAAGCATGAAATATACTGAGAGGGGGGGTGAATTAGTATATTATACATCTTTTAATTAATCTAATTTCTTTTCTTTAACCACTTAATCACACGTTTAAGATATGCAATAAAACTAAAACAATAACATGCACCACATGAGAGAGAGAGAGAGAGAGAGAGAGAGAGAGAGAGAGAGAGAGAGAGAGAGAGAGAGAGAGAGAGAGAGAGAGAGAGAGAGAGAGAGAGAGAGCAAATTTTTATGTGGAAACCCAAAGTGGGAAAAACCATGGAGAATAATCTCAAGCATATTAATGAGCACAAACTTACAAGAGCACCAACCCATTTACCAAGCACCAACATAACAACTATTTGTGAGTACCAACCCACAGGAGCACCAACCCCTCTTGTGTATAAAACATAACTATCATTCAATGTTTCTTACTCAACAAATGATATAACTCTACGATATCTCCTACTTTTCTCTCCTCTTAACAAATACAAACCATGCACTCTCTTGCATATTACAAATGGCTTCTCAGGAATTTTTTATAGCTTTCCAAATGACCATTGGCATTCACCCTTTATGACCATTCAATCCTCATGTAAAAAAAGTCACATGGTGACCCTACATAAGCAAATGCATTCTTTCCTCTTTTGTCTTTATCTTAGTGAATTTTAGTATTCATCAAAGTGTCCCTTCATGGAAATATGTGCAATACCCTCTTTTATCTTCACATGGCGAATCTTAGAATTCTTTGAGATGACTCTTCATGAAAAAATGCATCCCATTTCTCTTTTGTCTTTACCCCATGACTCTTTGACTTCTCCATGGGTTCTCTTTTGACTTATATGCAACCAAAATTATATTCATTAATATTAAATAAATATTAACACACATTAGCCAAGATATGAATATTAAAAACATCATTAAATGCTATGGGGCCATTATCACCAATAATGCTAGACCTTTGACATCAATGACAATATTTATAACAATCTCCCTCTTTGTCATTAATGGCAACATCAAACACAAACTTCCACATCTTGAAACCTATACTGCACATCCCAACTTGCACATACTACCATGTAAAAAACATAGAGTAACTCCCCCTTATTGTAGCAACTTGTACCTATTCCTTGTACCTATTTTTTCACTTATACCTATAACAAAGATAAATTAACTTGCTCAGATTCACTTACCATCATTCTTCTAGTATGAATTCCTTAATTTATGTCTGTAATGATGTCACTTTCATTATGATTTCTATAGCCATATTTGGATGGGGTTTTGATGTCTTTTTTCTCCTTCTCATCTTCATTTGATTCTTCAAAATCTTCCTCTTCAATGATTTTAGGAATGTCTATTGGATCACTGATTCTTTGTGTTCCATTTTCTTCTATCTTGACACTTGCACTTTCAACTATTTTCTTTATTCTTTTGTTATAACATTTATAAGCTTTACTTTTACAAGAATAACCAAGTAATATACCTTCATCTGCTCTAGATTCAAACTTACCCAATTTTTCATCAGTTCTCTTTATGAAGCATCTATTGCCAAAAACTTTAAAATAATCAACTGTAGTTGGTTTATCTTTCTATAACTCATAAGGAGTCTTATCAATGTTGACTCTCAATAATTATCTATTCTAGATATGCACTATTGTACCAACTTCCTCTCTCCAATATTTATTTGGTATCTTAGATTTATTTAGCACTGTCCTTGCCATCTCTTGAACTATTCTATTTCTCTGTTCAACTACTCTTTTTTATTGTGGAGTTCTAGCTATTGAATAATGTCTCTTTATTTCATGGTCTTCACAAAACTCAATAAACTAATCTAACATGAATTCTCCTCCTCGATCTGTTCTTAGGTACTTAATATTCAAACTAGTTTCATTCTCAACTAATGCTTTGAATGCTTTGAAATATCTAAAAGCTTATGATTTTTTTATTTAAAAACATTACCCAAGTCATAGGTGAAAATCATTAATAAACAACATGAAATATTTCTCACCTTGAGTTTTCATATGTCCACACAAATAAATGTGAACAAGATCTAACATCTGAGTGGTTGAGTATTCTTTTGATTTGAACTGCCTTCTGGCCTGCTTCTCAAGCTAACAAGATTCACAAAGTGTGTTGGATGGCTTTGTAATCTTTAGAAGATTTTTGACTGCTTGCTTCTTGATGATGTTGACAAGATTATCAAAATTTATGTGTCTCAATCTCCTGTACCATATCCAAATTTCTTCAATCTGAATCAAACAACATCATTGACCTTTGATGTCTGATAACATATACAAATTATTGTCTATTCTCTAAGCATCTACAACTGACACATCTGAATTTTTTCTCCTAAATTCACAACCTTCTGCATAAAAATTTAGCATGTTCCCCTAATTACACATTTGAATTACGCTCGAAATATTATGCTTAAGACCTTCTACATATAAAAAATTTTCAATTTTAGTTATACCATTATCCAAACTTAGTGTACCTTTTCTGGCAATTTTAGTAGTAGTATTATCTCTGAATTTCACTGTGCCACCATTGATCTTATTTAAGGTTATGAACTTGCTCTTGTCTCTTGTCATGTGCCTCGAACATCCACTATCAATGAACCATGCCTTTTTTTCATGCAAAGTTATCTTTACCAACATAGACTTTTTAGGTTATTTCTTCTTCCATAAACTTGTCTAAATTTTCTTCTTGATGAATAGAGCCTTAAAACTTTGATCTTTATTGACTAACTCAAACACACTTCTATAGTACTGAGATATGTGTTCGAAGTTGTTTCACTTATAACATATTATGGCTTCTTCATTAAATCTTTATAGAGGATCAAAAGAGTTGTGGCTTTTACTAGACCCTACATGAGTTTCCTTCTCCTTATTTCTAAAATTTTTAGCTCTTTTTTAACATTATATTTTCTTATGACCATATCCATTACAATAAAAATAGTAACCATAAAAATAAGACATGTTTGTATATCTATGACCTAATTGTCTTTTGTAACTTTGTTCCTTCCAAACTTCTCTATTTGAGATGTCCTCTATATTCTTAACTTCTTCCCTTTTTATTTTCTCTTTTGTAAGAGCTTCAGCATAGCTCTTTCCCTTTTATGTGTTAACCTTGTCTGTGAAATTAGTGGCCTCCCTTTTTTAATTTCAAATATGATACCTATTTTATCTGACATTGATCTTTGACTTTCTAATATCTTATTCAACATATTAGTGTTATTCTCAAATTTTGAATCATTGGTTACTCTATCATTGATTACTTTATTTGTTTTCTCAAGATCTACTTTTGAAGAAACAATTTAAATAACATACCTTTCACATTCTTCACTTACTTTTTGCAACTGTGTTGTTAGATCTTTTTCATTCTTCTTGGCTTCTTCAAAGTGTACTTGTAGATCTTTAATTGTTTCCTTTGACTCTTTTTCATTTTTCTTGATCTGAAGATTCAATTTTTTATTATTATTCTCAAGAGATTTTAAATTTTCTAAGGAAAAAATAATTTCTCCTTCCAGATTCACTTTAGCTTCATCCTATTCTTCTTCTTGATTATTTGTACTTTTGCTTATGGGATCATCTTCTTATATGACCATGAATAGAATCTCTTCTTCTTCTAAATCACTGACTCCACTATCTTTGGTTGAGCTAGGATATTTAGAATATAAACTCTTCTTCTTGAATCCCTTCTTGAATTTTTCTTTGAAATTCTTCTTGTATGTAGACTTTTATTCTTTATTATCACCATTACCCTTATTTGGGCACTTAACTATAAAAGGTTCAATCTTTTCACAATTAAAACATTTAAAAGGTAATTTTCCTTGATATTTACCTATGCTCTTTTTTGGCTTGAGAATGAATAAAGATCTATTGTCATCTTCATCATCTCTAGAACTGTCACTTGATTCTTGAATCTTAGTCTTATCTTTCTTTGATGTCTTGAAGGAAGCTTCCCTCTTTGATGGTTTCTCTTGTTCGGTCTGCATCTCATATGCCATAAGAATACCATGTAGCTCATCCATCTTTAGCTTGGATAAATTCTTCATCTCTTCAATTGCCAAAACTTTTGCATCATATCTCAATGGTAGAGATCTAAAACTTTTTGTACCATGATTGATTCTTCTAACATTTCTCCAAGACCTTGAATCTGAATAACTATTTGATCAACTTGCAAAAGGTAACTTGCTATATTTTCTTCTTCTTCCATCTTTAAACTCTCAAACTATCTTCTAAAATTCTAAAGCTTAGCTTACTGAACCTTTCCAAACATTCTCAAGCTTTACCCAAGTTTCATGAGTAGATTTACATTACATAACTTTAAATTTTTTTGATTCACATAAACTACATAAAATAGTATTTAAAGCTTTAGCATTATTTTCACTTGCCTTCTTTTCCACCAGAGTAGTTACAAGTATATGTGGTTCTTCATATTTTTCCACCACTACTTAAAAAATTTCAAATACAAGGGCCATCAAATAAGTCATCATCTTTATGCTCCAAAAAGCATAATTTATCCCATAAAATAAAGGTGTCTTAGTTTTATAAAAACCTTCATATGATCCAACCATCATACTTTCCCCGATCTACCTTTAAGCTATAATTTTTTTTCAAGAGGAACTTGCTCTGATACTAATTGTTAAGCATGAAATATACTGAGAGGGGGGTGAATTAGTATATTATGTATTTTTTACTTAATTTGATTTCTTTTCTTTAACCACTTAATCACAGATTTAACATATGCAATAAAATTGAAACAATAATATACACCACATGAGAGAGAGAGAGAGAGAGAGAGAGAGAGAGAGAGAGAGAGAGAGAGAGAGAGAGAGAGAGAGAGAGCACATTTTTATGTAGAAACCCAAAGTGGGGAAAACCATAGAGAACAATCTCAAGTATATACAAAGTTTGCAAACACCAACTTGTAGGAGCACCAACCCCTTTATCAATCACCAACACAACAACTATTTGTGAGCACAAACCCAAAGGAGCACCAACTCCTTGAAAAGATTTGTGAACACCAACCCACAAGAGCACCAACCCCTCTTGTGTATAAAACACAAATATCTCTCAATTTTGCTTACTCAACAAGTGATAGAACTCTATAATATCTCTTGCTTTTCTTTCCTCTTAACAAATACAAACCATGCATTCTCTTGTATATTATAAATGGCTTCTCAAGCCTTTATTTACAGCTTTCCAAATGACCTTTGGTATTCACCCTTTGTGACCCTTTAATCCTCATGAAAAATGATGCCAAACTTACATGACCCTTCATATCCTTGCATTTGAAAATTCACATGGTGACCTTTCATAAGCAAATGGATCCTTTCCTCTTTTGTCTTTATCTTGGTGACTTTTTGTATTCTTCAATGTGTCTCTTCATGGAAAAATGTGCCATACCCTCTTTTATCTTCACATGGTGACTCTTGGAATTCCTTAAGATGACTCTTTATTATAAAATGTGTCACATTTCTCTTTTGTCTTTACTCCGTGACTCTTTAACTTCTCCATGGGTCCTCTTTTGACCTATATGCAACCAAAATTATATTCATTAATATTAAATAAATATTAACACACATTTGCCAAGATATGAATATTAAAAACATTATTAAATGCTATGGGGCCTTTATCACCAATAATGCTAGACCTTTGACATCAATGATAATATTTCCAACAATATCCCCCTTTGTTATTGATGAAAACCTCAAACTAACACTGCTACATCCTAAAACATATACTGCACATGCCAACCTGCACATACTACCATTTGAAAAATATATAGTAACTCTCCTTTATTGTAACAACCTATACTTGTTCCTTGTAATTATTTTTGCACTTGTACCTATACTTATATCTATTTTTGTTTGTCTCCCTCTTTAACATCAATGGTAAAGGGCCTATCCTGGAGCTAACACATAGATCCCCCTAAACTTATGCTAATTCTCAATGGCAAGAAGTAAAAAAAATTACTCCCAACTTCTCTTGTAGATACTCAAATATGTCTTTTGATAGTGTCTTTGTGAAAATATCTACAATCTACTCTGTAGTACTAATACATTCCATCTTAAACTATTGATCTACAACTTGCTCTCTCAAAAATTGATATTTGATGGGAATATGTTTTATTCTTGAATGCATCACTAAATTCTTCAAAATATTAATAACACTTATGTTGTCACAAAAAATGGAAATAGGTTCATCATATTTTACCTTGATATCTTCCAAAGTTTGGTTCATCAAAAGAACTTAAGTACAACACAATACTATTGTAATATATTCTACTTCAGTTATAGAAATTGATACTAAATTTTCCTTTTTGCTTAGCTATGATACTAAGCTTTCATCGAAGAAGAAAACTCCTCCACTTGTACTCTTTTTATCATCCAAGTAACCTACCCAATATGAATATATATAAGTAACCAAAGTAAAATATATGCATGTAGGATACCATAATCCATAATCTAATGTCCCCTTGATATATCTAAACATTCTCTTCATCGACTAAACATGACCATCTTTTGGAGCTAACTGATATCTTATAACCATACCTACTACATGCATGATGTTTGGCCTTGATGTTGTCAAATATAAAAGACAACCAATCATATATCTATACAAATATTGATCTACAATAGGTGAATTTTCATCCTTGCTCACCTTATTTCCTGTACTCATTGGTGTGCCAATTAGTGCACAATCCTTAAAACAATTTTTTTTCAATATTTCCTTGGCATATTTAATTTGAGATATGAAAATTCCTTTATCTAACTAAAATATTTACAATCCTAAGAGAAATAATAATTATCCAAGCATAGACATCTCAAATTCTTTTTGTATTTTATCAAAAAATTCTTTTGTCATATTTTTAATGTTTCCTTCAAAAATGATTTCATTAACGTATACCACAACAATCAATTGATGCTCACCTTTTATTTTTATGCATAGATTACTGTCAGTAAATTCTCTCTTGAAACCTTGATCTTATAGGTACTTATCAAGTCTTGCATACCAAGCTCTAGGAGATTGTTTCAATAAATACAGTGCTTTCTTCAATCTGCAAACATGGCTACTAAAATTTTAAAGATTAAATCCCTCAGGCTGCTTAATGTAGGCCTCTTCTTCTAGATTTTCATTTAAGAAGGTATATTTGACATCTATCTGAAACACTTTGAAAAATTTAAGCACTACATATGCAAGAAACACTCTAATAGCCTCTAACCTTGCCATTGGTGAAAAATTTTATTCAAAATCTATTCCCTCAACCTGAGCATATCCTTTACATACTAATCTTGATTTATTCCTGGTCACTTCTCTATTTTCATTCAACTTATTTCTGTAAACCCATTTTGTTCCTATCACATTTTGATTTTTTGGTCTAGGCACTAATTCCCAAGTATCATTATTTTATATCTCATTTAATTATTCATCCATTGCCTTAACCCAATGCTTATCTTGTCTAACTTCTGAAAAAGTTTTAGGCTAAATTTTGGATAATAAAGAGAAATTAACTTGCTTAGATTCACTTACCATCATTCTTCTAGTGTGAAATCCTTCATTTATGTCTCTGATGATGCCATTTTTATTATGATTTCTCTAGACATATTTAGATGGGGTTTTGGTGTCCTTTTTCTCTTTCTTATCTTCATCTAATTCTTTATAATCTTCCTCTTCAATGATTTTAGGAATGTATATTGGATCACTAATTATTTATGCTCCATCTTTTTCTATCTTGACACTTGCACTTTCAAGTATGTCACCATTGATCTTCTTCAAGGTTTTGAACTTTCTCTTGTCTCCTATCATGTGCCTTGAACATCCATTGTCAATGAACTGTATATTTTTGTCATTTCTTGCATGCAAAGCTATATGTACCAACATAGACTTTTTAGGTTGTTTCTTCTACTATGAACCTGTATGAAGTTTCTTCTTGATGAATGGAGCCTTGAAACTCTGGTCCTTCTTGACTGACTCGAACATGCTTCTATAGTACTGAGTTATGTGTCTGAAGTTTTTGCACTTATAACATATTATGGCCTCTTCATTAAAGCTTTATAGAGGAACAAAAGAGTTTTGGCTTCTGTTTGACTCTGAATGAGTTTCCTTCTCCTTATTTCTAAAATTGTTAACTCTTTTTTGACATTCTTTTTTCTTACGACCATATCCATTACAATAAAAATAGTAACCATAAAAATAAGACTTGTTTGTATATCTCTAACTTGATTTCTTTTTGTAGCTCCATTTCGTCTAGCCTTCTTTGTTTGAGATGTCCTTTATATTCTTAACTTTTTCCATTTTTATTTCCTTTTTGTAAGAGCTTCAACATAGCTCTTTCCCTTTTCTGTGTTAACCTTATTTATAAAAGCAGTGGCCTCTCCTTTCTCTTTTTCAAATCTGATACCTATCTTATCTAACATTGATCTTTAACTTTCTAATATATTATTCAACATATTAGTGCTATTCTCAAATTTTGAATCATTAGTTGATCTATCATTGATTACTTTATTTATTTTCTCAAGATCTATTTTTAAAGAAGCAATTTCAATAACATACCTTTCACATTCTTCACTTACTTTTTACAACTATGTCATTCAATCTTTTTCATTCTTCTTGGCTTCTTCAAAGTGTGCTTGTAGATCTTCAATTATTTTCTTTGACTCCTTTTCATTTTTATCGATCTAGAGCTTCAATCTTTGATTCTTATTCTCAAGAGATTTTAAGTCTTATAAGGCACAAATGAGTTCTCCTTCTAGATTCACTTTGGCTTCATCCTATTTGTCTTCTTGATCAACTATACTTTCTCTTGTGGAATCATCTTCATGTATGTCCATGAATAGAATCTTTTCTTCTTTTGAATCATTGACTCCACTATATTTGACTGAGCTATGATCTTTAGAATACAAAATCTTCTTCTCAAATCCTTTATTAAATTTTCCTTTAAAATTCTTCTTGTATGTAGACTTTTCTTTTTCATTGTCACCATTACCCTTATCTGGGCACTTAGCTGTAAAATGTCTAATCTTTCCATAATTAAAACATTTAAAAGATAATTTTTTTTGATATTTTCCTATGCCCTTTCTTGGCTTACGAATGAATAAAACTTAATTTTCATCTTCATCATCGCAAGAACTATCACTTGATTATTGAATCTTAGCCTGCTCTTTCATTGATGTCTTGAAAGCAGCCTCTCTCTTTGAGGGTTTCTCTTTTTCAGTCTACATCTCATATGATGTAAGAATACCATGTAGCTCATCCATCTTTAGCTTTACTAAATTCATCATCTCTTCAATTGCCAAAACTTTTGCATCATATCTCAATGGTAGAGATCTAAAACGTTTTGTACCATGATTGATTCTTCTAACGCTTCTCCAAGACCTTGAATTTTATTAACTATTTGATTAACCTGCAAAAGGTAACTTGATATATTTTCTTCTTCTTCCATCTTCAAACTCTCAAACTATCTTCTGAAAATCTGAAGCTTAGCTTACTAAACCTTTACATCATCTTTGTAAATATTTTCAAGCTTTACCCAAGTTTCATGAGCATATTTACATTTCATAACTATTTTTTTTTTTTTGATTCACATAAACCACATAAAATAACATTTAAAGATTTATCATTATTTTCACTTGCCTTCTTTTCTACTGGAGTAGTTATAAGCATATGTGGCTCTTCATATTCCTCCACCATTACTTGACAAATGTTGAATCCAAGGGCCATCAAATAAGTCCTCATCCTTATACTCCAAAAATCATAATTTATGCCATCAAACAAAGGTGCCTTATTTATATAAAACCCTTCATGTGATCTAGCCATTAGGATTTCCCCACTCTACCTTCAAGCTATAAAACTTTTTTAACATGAACCTACTTTAATACCAATTGTTAAGAATGAAATTTACTGAGAGGGGGGTGAATGAATATATTACATATCTTTTACTTAATCTAATTTCTTTTCTTTAACCACTTAATCACACATTCAAGATATGCAATAAAATTGAAACAATAACATGCACCACATGAGAGAGAGAGAGAGAGAGAGAGAGAGAGAGAGAGAGAGAGAGAGAGAGAGAGAGAGAGAGAGAGAGAGAGAGAGAAGATTTTTATGTGAGAAACCAAAGTTGGAAAAACCATGGAGAATAATCTCAAGTATATGAATGAGCACCAACTCAAATTACAAAGTTCACAAGTACCAACTTGAAAGAACACCAACACTTTTGTCGAGCATCAATACAAAAACTATTTGTGAGCACCAACCCACATGAGCATCAACCCCTTGAAAATATTTGTGAGCACAAACCCATAGGAGAACCAACCCCTCTTGTGTATAAAACACAACTATCTCTCAATTTTGCTTACTCAAAAAATGATAGAACTCTACAATATCTCCTGCTTTTCTCTCATCTTAACAAATACAAACCATTCATTCTCTTCCATATTACAAATAGCTTCTCAAGATTTTATTTATAGCTTTCCAAATGACCTTTGGAATTTACCCTTTATGACCCTTCAATCCTCATGGAAATTGGCACCAAACTTGCATGACCGTTCATATCCTTGCATTTGAAAAGTCACATGGTGACCCTTCATAAGCAAATACATCCTTTCTGCTTTTGTCTTTGTATTCTTAAAAGTGTCCCTTCATGGAAAAATGTTCCATACCCTCTTTTATCTTCACATGGTGACTCTTACAATTCCTCAAGATGACTCTTCATGAGATAATGCATCCCATTCCTCTTTTATCTTTACCCCATGACTCTTTGACTTCTCCATGGGTCCTCTTTTGACTTATATGAAACCAAAAGTATATTCGTTAATATTAAATAAATATTAATACACATTATCCAAGATATGGATATTAAAAACATCATTAAATGATATGGGCCCTTTATCACCAATAATGCTAGACCTTTGACATTAATGACAATATTTCCAACATAAGTAGGCCTGATGGCAATATGAATGATCTTGAACCTATTTAAGAAGGTAGTTTTGATTGGCAGAGAAATAATATGCATTGGGGGAGAGTAATTCATTATGATAAAAAGGAGAAAAGAGCATACCAAGTCCACTAGAGGGTTTAAAGAACCACAAAAATAGCCTGCAACCCTCTCAAAGGTGCACTTATAGCCGTAAGGCTAGACCTACAACTAGATAGGTAAGAATATTAGATCAAGAATCATTTAAAAGACTTAGAGATTTTAGTTTAATCATTTGAAAGGAACAAAAATCTCATGAATTGAGTAGGCTCCCTAAGCTTTTCAAGTTCTAAAGAGATTAGATACAAAGAGCATTGACCACCTATAATGTTAGGGGTGGTGGAAATCCAAGAACAAACACACCTGTTCTAATTCCACCTGTTAGGATCTTGCTCCTCAAAAAGAGCATAGTATGATTACCAAATATAAGCAATTGAATATGTGGAAATAACCAGAAACACAAGTAACTAGAATTCACCAATAGCACAGAATATGAGAGACAATACACTATCTTGTATTAACACTTTACAGAAAAGAATACAACAAAGAGCCGCCACACTCTTTCACCTTACAGAGGTTCGCCACACCTCAAGTGTACAGTAATTCTTCTCACACACACTCTCCTACACAAAAAATGGTCCCAACAACCAACTCACACACAAAATTGGTGTTCACCTCACCAACCAGTCAGTAATAACCCTGCTGGTACACCAAGCACTCTATAGCACTTCAAGCTGATCTCCCATGAACCTGCAACCTGTAATTCAAAGACCAAACTTACATGTAGATCTCCTATGAGCTTGCAACATCCTGCAACTCAATGATCTTACAACTAGAAGGAACTCTTCCTTTCTATCTCATATATATACAATACATGCCAATGGGTCTATAAATAGATCCCTAACTTAAACAATAACTTAGACTCTTAATTTAGACAATTATCCTTGCACCCCAAGACTCTGACTGGTCTTAACATGCAAACTCATCATTCACTTAACTAACTGTCTATGAAACGAGCAGTTCTGGAACACACAGGTGACCGACACCGGTCCCTACTTGTCTAGTTCTGCCGATGTTGGCCGACTCCCTGTCGTCGCCGGTGGCCTTCTGCACTGGTCTCGACCGACGTCAGTCCTGCTACCGACGCCGGTGCTCCTGGATCTCAGCAACCTTCTATTCCTCAGTTTGCAAAGGGTTGAAGCTTTTAGCTCCACAACCTAACAATCTCCCACTTGGAGATAAACAGCTACAACATGTACCTGTACCTATACACAGTCTAGTTTATTCCCTTGGCTTGTATCCCTCCTCAAGATCACTCTTGAAGACCAACCACCACAAATTCCATAGTGTAAAACCTGTCATCCAAATTACCTGCCACATCCGCATCTACAACCATGTAGAAAAAGAACTTGACCCTGCATAGCATGTGCACCTGCTGTTGGTCCCACTGAACTGCCCTTCAGTATTACTTTCCCAGATTGACTCCAAACTTGTGACAACTCCCACTGCTTGGGAAAACTCAGGTTTAGTACATACCATGCACTCAACCTCATTATGTGAATCAAGACACCTATTCTATGAAATGTCTAACCATCGGCGTGCTAACCGGTCTCACACAATCATCCTGAAACAAAGTCAACAAGACCTCCATGTCTCTAGAACACACTCATGCCAAAGAATCTTGCTGCTCCCAGATTCTCCATGACACACACCTAAACTAGCTTTACCTTTAGTTCAGCAATACCTGTATATGTAACCCTGCAACAAGCACATCATACAGAAATAGGATAATGTAGCTAATATTATCCAACCTGGTAAAGAGAAACACAATGATCAAACCTCCATTGCCCTGCAGCTAATACAAGATCATATACCCTGATCTTCCATCTCACGTATCCATTTCCGCTCTTCTTCATCCTGAACATCCATTCGTCTCTCAGTGCTTACTTCCAGATAGCAACTCTACCCAAAACACCTATTTGATTCTCCTCCAAGGAATCACATCCTCATCCATGCCAAGCTCCCACTGTTTCCTAGATCTACCTGTTCTGCTTCTTTAACAACTTCTTGGTTCTATACCATAAGTGAGCAACAAGTAGTGTAAAGAAGGGAAATGACGAATTTAAGAACTTACTTACACCTTCAGTCCTCCATATGGGCGCTTGAGACTCCATGACAACTAGCTGTCCACCCAAAATTCATCTTAGTGACTGATGCCGGTCACATCTCAGTCTACAGCTGACCGATGTCGGTTCCCTGCGACTGCCTCCTTGTCGACGTCAATTTCCCCTGACCGATGCCAGTCGTTCTTTGCCCTGAGTCACCGATGTCGGGCTGAACATAGCTGACATCGGTCCCTGTCTAGACACCGATGCTGGTTTTCCTGTCGACGTTGGTCTCTGTGTTTTTCTAGTGAGACCTGACTTTTTCCCGCGAGCTCTTTTTGGATCAAAACCTTGTCCAAATCACCCTTGCTCTGCTCAGAATTCCTCTGCACCTTGTGCTGAACTCTGTCCATCACCTTCTCCTTGAAAACCAAGGCTTTCCCGTTCTTGTCACTAACATCGGATTCCTCAAGAAACCTTACCTTCTTCTTCTGCATACAGAAACCATGATCCATGCCTTCCAAATCCGAAAGCATATTCTTTGACTCAAGAACCAGCATCTCCTTCTTATCTATGTGACCAAGCCTATCAAGCCACATCTCTGAATCTACAGCTGAAGTAGATAACCCAGAAAGAGAATCAGTAAAACAAGTAGATAGATAAAGCGTACCTACTTTCTTACCTCTAGCTATAACAAGTGTACCCTTGGTAACCTTCCAAGAGTCCGCTGAGAGAGTTACTGTGCAACCCTCTTCACCCAAACTTCTAACCGAAATCAGATTCCGCTTCAGAACTGGGACATGCATGACCTCCTTTAACACCCATGTGTCACCTGTCTGCAATTTCAGCTTCACTTTGCCTTTGCCAACAATCTGACAAGACTTACCATCCCCTACACAAATTTCTCCAAAGTCTCCCTGGACATACTCATGAAAAAATTCTCTATGTGGAGATGCATGAAAAGAGGCACCAGAATCTAATACCCAAGATTCTACTTTATCCAAAGAACATACCAGAGCATCCTGTGCAACGTAGCCTGCAACATCTGCTTCTTCTTCATGTTCTTCATGATGATCTTCACCCGATCTGCAATCTCTCTTTAAGTGCCCTTGCTTTCCACATTTCCAGCAGGTTATTCTACCATACCTGGACTTGGATCTCTTGCCTGTCTTCGACCTTGATCTCCCACGCTCTGTCCTCTCTCTTGGCCTTCCTCTTCCTTCAACACTCAAAGCATTTCCAGATAATTCACCTGTGCTTTTCCTGCGTATCTCTTCATTCAAGATTACACTCACAACATCATCCACTTTTAAGACTTTTGAAGGAGACACAGTATTAGAAACTGCCATTACCAAACCTTCCCAACTTTCAGGTAATGAACACAAGATTAAGAGAGCTCTAAGTTCATCATCAAATACAATATTCACTGAACTTAACTGGTTTACTAAACCATGGAAATCACTAAGATGGCTATGAATAGATCCACCTTCCAACATTTGCAAATTAAATAAACGCTTCATAAGAAATACCTTGTTTGAAGCTGAGGGTTTTTCATACAAATTTGCCAAAGATTTCATCAACTCCACCGTTGTCTTACACTGTGATAAGCTGGAAATCACAGTTGAATCAAGACTCAATCTAACAGATCCCAGAGCCTTCCGATCAAGAACCTCCCATTCTTCATCTTTCATATCCAAGGGTTTGCTAGCAACCCCACCCAACGGTAAGTACAAATCTTTCTGATACAGATAGTCCTCAATCTGCATCCTCCATAATTGGTAGTTCTTGCCATTGAACTTTTCCATTCGTAGTTGACTGCTTTCTGTCATTGCTCAACTCCCACTCAAACAGAAACCCTGTGAGTAACCTGTAATCAAAACACACTACCCAGATCTACACCAATCTGTTAGTATCCCAACCAAAAGCTCTGATACCAATTGTTGGTATCAAGCTCAAGAACCTACAACCAAGGCTCTGATACCACTTGTCAGGAATCTAAGAACAACAAACATGCTCTGACTCCACTGGTTAGGATCTTGCTCCTCAGAAAGAGCACAGTATGATTACCAAATATATAAGCAATTGAATATGCGGAAATAACCAGAAACACAAGTAAATAGAATTCACCAATAGCACAGAATATGAGAGACAATACACTATCTTATATTAACACTTTACAGAAAAGAATACAACAAAGAGCCGCCACACTCTTTCACCTTACAGAGGTTCACCACACCTCAAGTGTACAGTAATTCTTCTCACACACACTCTCCTACACAAAAAATGGTCCCAACAACCAACTCACACACAAAATTGGTGTTCACCTCACCAACCAGTCAGTAATAACCTTGCCGGTACACCAAGCACTCTATAGCACTTCAAGCTGATCTCCCATGAACCTGCAACCTGCAATTCAAAGACCAAACTTACATGTAGATCTCCTATGAGCTTGCAACATCCTGCAACTCAATGATCTTACAACTAGAAGGAACTCTTCTTTTCTATCTCATACATATACAATACATGCCAATGGGTCTATAAATAGATCCCTAACTTAAACAATAACTTAGACTCTTAATTTAGACAATTATCCTCACAGCCCAAGACTCTGACTGGTCTTAACATGCAAACTCATCGTTCACTTAACTAACTGTCCATGAAACGAGCAGTTCTGGAACACACAGGTGACCGACGCCGGTCCCTGCTTGTTTGGTTCTATCGACGTTGGCCGACTCCCTACCATCACCGGTTGCCTTTTGCATTGGTCTCGACCGACGTCGGTCCTTCTGCCGACGCTGGTGCTCCTGGATCTCAGCAACCTTTTGTTCCTCAGTTTGCAAAGGGTTGAAGCTTTTAGCTCCACAACCTAACATATAACACACCATGATCTACAGGTCTATACGTGGAAATCACCTATATCCAAGGTAAGGGGCAGGGGTTATTTACATGAGTTTTTTCCAAATGGTATAATACAAAGTTCCTAATGGTGACATCCTCATGCTATTTTCACTTTAAATGGACTCTCTAGACACTCACCTTTAGGCATTAGTCTGTACACAAGGTACTACACAATCAAATGCAAAGTTAAGAGGTAATGTTTCAAAAGGGCTTTGATTTCCAAAGAGAAAATTGGGGAGATTGTAAGTATATGATTTATCATGAGTTTTCTAGGGATATTTTTGTCTTAAGAAGCATTTTGGGGGTTTTCAAGTACCCAAGACATTTACAGGTAGCCTATGAACCTATAACCAAGTGAGGTTATGATCTAGGAGACTTAATAAAGAGACTAAGATGCCAGTGGAGGAGATGTACCATTCTAAATATGATAGACCTAATGACTCAAGTAAACCTATTAACATGCTCACACTATCTAATTCTTAAAATTCTCCTTATCTCAGTCCAGGCCATTAAGTTAAAAAAAACATAGTCAAATATTTAAGAAGGGTCTGTGGTCATAGGGAGAAGATAGAGTTTTGAGGAATAAGATGAATGCCATCAAGAGGTTATTTGAAGTCATCATGACTTGAGGAGTTGGTAAGGGATTTTCGATGTTTTTCAAGCATGGTTTCATTCAAGGTAACTTCAACTATGACCTATAGCCATCATCAAGGGTTTTAGTACCAACACAATCATATTTTAAGCATGAAGGAGGTTGATAGGCATAAAGGGGCTAGTGATGATTTCATATTAATCACAAGGGGAACTTTGAGAGAATGATTGATGATGATGAGGCTTAGATCATCATTTTAGGTCTTAATCAATAATAACAGTCAAGGGTAACTAAGCTACAAGTAGCCTTAAAGTTATATACAGTCAAGTAAGTCTTTTGAGTGTGCATCAAGGGTTGCAATAGAGGATAAAGGGTTTTGAAATAGTTTTAAGATATTATTCCATGAGATATTTTATTCTCATATCCCATCACCTTGTATATTTTCAAGACTTTCAAATCACTTTCAACACTGTTCATTGTCTGTATAGGGGCTAAGAAAACTAAAACATGGTCATATGTTCTAGTAGGCAATTTTTGTGTGAACAAAGTGTCTTAAGGTGGTTTTATCCATCATCAAAGATGTAACAGTGTTTTTAAATCATCAAAGGGGAATAAAGGTATCTTCAAAGAACATCATATATCTATCACCTCAAACATCTTCAGCCAAGCATATACAGTTACCCTTCAAGGGTTAATTCATGTAGCTTGAATGTTGATGGTTTATTTAAGGTATTTTCAATGCAATAAAGGAATCATGTCAGTGATAAGTGGACAAATCATGACTTTAATTAATGTCAAATAGAATTTCCAACCTCATTGGAGTGAAATACTATGGCTATTATACAAACTAATGCACTTTTCAAGGCCTAAAACCTTGTATAAAGGAGTCAAATGGCTACAAGATTTGTAGATGGACTTCATTTACTCTAAATTATATTTAATAACCTTATTTAAAATGAAATGGACACTAAATTGATCAAACCTAATCAATTTTCACCTACAACAACATATCACAATCATTTGTGAAGCTAAAATGCCTTGTTGAAAGTTAAAGTATGCTTAAAATAAGGGTAACGGTTCTTTTCAAAATCTTGAAAGGGATATAATTCTAAATGAAGATGATTTTTTAATTTTAAAACTTAGAAACACCATGAAATTATCAAAGTTGTTGCCAGAATCCGGATAACGCAAGTGCAATGGAGACATGATCACACAAGATGAACAAGTGCACACCACAAGATGCTAAAGCAATTTGAAAGTACAAAGATAAATTGCACAAGACAAAAATGGAGAAAACCAAAATCTGATTAACATGAAATTGCCAAAATGAAGAATACATATAGGAGAGCTAGTAAGTAACTCCTCCACAAATGGTGGGTGGTCAAAGCACCCCAAGAATAGACTCCTCCACAAAAGGTGGTCAAAGCACCCCAAGAATAGACTCCTCTAAAAAAGGTGGTGACAAGGTGCCAAGAATAGAGAAGTAAATCCCATACCTGAAATAGCCGGTCAAAGGAGTATCTTATGACATTCTTATGACACCTTATGACACAAATATGACACACAATCTCCACATAAGCTAGCCTATCCACGAATGTAGGAAAACTCCATGTATGCACAAATATATGATATTCCCTAATTAATAAATAGGGAAAAATAAAAACCTACACTAATATAAATAACCTTAAAACATGTAGATATAGTCAATTATGTAGATAATCCATGCACAGGGGTCCTTTTTGAGAGAAAAATGAGGATTCTGGGAGCTACAAGTGGAATCAAGACTTGAAATTTTGTACACAGGGTAATCATGAGTTCAATAAAAAATTTAAATTTTTTAATATCCATTAGATGAGTGGATATACTCTCTATTTTTTCTCAAACCTTAGCCTATCCGTTTGAGGTCACCATTGGAGCAAGTATCATTCTGGAGTGATACAAAACCTTCTAGTGCCAGGTAAAATATTTATAAGCATGGGATGATGTTTTTAAATGATAATTAGACATATAAAGAGTGTAAAAACTCCAAATTTTATGCAAACCATGCTCATACAAGCTTATGCAAGCAAATAGGCATATAGGATAAAAAAAGATTTTTTGATTTTTCAATCAAAATGTGCCTTCAGAGTATTTTGATAGCATGGTAAAGGTACCATAATTATTTTATCAAGATTTTTGAATCTAGGAATGAATTATTTTTGTTTTGGTAAATTTTTTCTCTTTTTGCAGTTCTAGGCACCCTTCCAAGCCACCTATTCAAATGCTCGTATTATTCACCACATGAGGAGTTTAGTTGAAAAATATTAGTATATTTTGATAACCCCTATGTAATTATAATTCATAAATAATTGAGAAGAATTTTAGGGGTTATGATTTATGAAAAATTGCTAAGAGCGTAGGCAGCCCAGAATGTAGTCAAATCCCCACAAGAAATTTTCATTTACATGGTAACTTTTCATATCTTTTGCATGGGAACCCAATATTTTTAGAGATGTTAGGTGGGTCAATTTTATATTTATAAATTGATTTTTTTTAGGATTTGGAGGTCTATACTTCATGAATCGTTAGTTTGAAGATTCAACTTTAAAACCCTCTAAAACCCCTAAAAAAATAGTTTTGAGAAAAGTGGATTTTACTTATATCAAATCACCATGGATAAACATAAAAAAATTTCAAATTTAAAGTAAAATAAGAGAGTATTCCATAAATACAAATTTTATGAATGGATATATACAGTTGAGGGCAAAAATCATGTTTTTTGTGGAAAAAGGCATGTAAAACAAATTATAGGATAGTTCAATGGATTATAATAAATGGATATTTAATCATAGGAATTTTTATTCATCCTAAAAACTTAATTTTATCATAAATCATCACATAAGTGTCCTTACCAACTCAATCAAAATGGCCAGTCTGCTAGAAAATGGAGCAAAATAGGCCTTGTCAACTCTGTTGACTAAATGGCAAAGGTTTTCTCATCAAAATCACATATTTGATGATAAATAAAGTTGTTAAAATTATAATTCATGGTTTTTTCAGGTTTCATAGCTTTTTATTATAGGTTTAATGGATTCTAGGATCACAAATTAGCCTTTAGGCCTAATTGGTCTCAATGGCTTATTTGGTCAACTTGTCAAGATTGAGTTTGGCATTGGAATTGGTCATCAAATAATTATAAATGGATTCATACAAAAATTTACTTATATTTAATGAATTTTCATGCACATTCAGCCTTCAAGGTTCCTTTACATGCAAGATAGAGTTAGTTTAAGTTGACTAGTCAAAGCTTATCATGCATTTTCTTTGATTTCCATGTAAAGGAGGACATTATCATGTTCCAAGTTAGCTTTCAAACCCTTCAAATAAAGTCCCTTGTTGTATTTTGGCATATCATCATGCATGGAGAAAATTTTTCTTGTCGAACTTAGGCCCACCACCTTATTCTTATGCCAAAGTTTGAAGTTTCATGCAAATTTTGTGGAGTTTTAAGGATTTTTGAATTGTTTAAAAATTGTAAAAGGAGTTAGTCTTGAGTTCGTAAACCAAGACTAATCCTTATCAATTTTAAATTCCATATTGGCTTTAGTTAGATTTTGAGACATATATATTGGCTTTTTTCAAGCCATTTTGGATTATTCCTGGAGCTAAAATAGAAATTATATTTTGGACCATACATCAATAAAGGAGATTTTCATTTTGCATATGATTTTTAACAGATAATAGAGTGTAATTGATTGTGTATCAACATATAAGTGAGATTATATCTCCTTTTGGCAAGCCCATTCCTCACTTATTACTTTCTATCTCAGCTTTTGTAGGTCATTTGAAGAGTTAAAAAAGAAATTTTGTAATCCAAAGTTCTTTGAATCCTTCATATAAAATATTTATGCTTAAGGGAAATATAATTTTTTTATTAATTCACATGTGTGCATTAGTTTTATTATCTTTCAAAGGATATAATAGGAGCATCACCCAATTAGACAAGATTTCCTTTCAATTTTCCCTTCCCCTTTCCATCCCAAAATCATAGTAGATCAGATTTAATTGATAAGTCTTAATGGAACCAACCCTCTCTATAGGTTATTCTTATAATAGAGTCACCCAAACTCTTAGAAGATATAATTATATTATCTAGAGAGAAGGTGTGCCTTACACATCCTCAAACAAGGTACTCTCTAGATTGATAACAGTTTCTAGCACACTTGATGGGACTACTTATTCACACTTTTGAATTATTATCTATGTATCTGAGTATATTATTCATTTCCCGATTTTAATTTTTATATTTTTATAATTTTAATTCCACCAAGATTTGTCACAAGATCCTCTTCAAAAAGGAAAGAAACAAATTTCTCTGAGCTGTTTTTCCAATCATCAAAGAAGAGGAAAGCTTCTCATTCAAATCAAAATCTTACACCTTATATTAGCCCTATTATTTCATAAAATCCTCCCATTTTTTAGTCAAATATTTTTCATCCATAAATTGTTTTAAATATTATACCTTATATGGATGTTCCTAGAAGACAAGTTTTTTTTGCATTCAATGTTGGTAGTCCTCTAAATCTCAATCAATGGGATGATATTCTAGTTTTTACTCTAAAGGCTCTTCCTTATTTCACAGGATAAAATCCAACAAACCCTATATAAAATATTGTATATATTGATAATACTTATTTATTGCATCATGTGACACCAAAAAATGTAGCAATGAGTTTGTTTGCAACTTCTTTCAAAGGAAAAGCACTTCAGTGGTACATAGGTTTAGATCCTACATCAATCAACAACTAGGATGAATTTGGAGAACTTCTGTGTGAACATTTTGAAGAAAAAATTGATCATATTTCACTTGTGGATAATATTATAACAATTAAGAGATTCAGTCATGAATTCATGGTGGATTTCAACTACATATTCTAGAAGACTTGGGACAAAATGCCTACAATGATCAAGCCTACACCCAACTATGCTTTTTTGTACTGTCTAAAAGCTCTCAATTTAGATGTGGCTATCATGATTCAATACATGGGATGCAACACTATACCTAAATATTTTGAAGTAGAAATCAAGGTTAAAAATTATCTTATACAAGTAGGAAAGTTATCTCCAAGGCCACCAATTCCTCTTTTTTTGGAGATCCATCCTCCTGCTCCAATTCTAGAGTCATCAAAGTTACATCAAATATCAGGTGATCAAAATGATAGATTAGGGAAGATAGAGAGTCTTCTTAAGGCTCAAACTAACAGATTAGTTGTAATTGGGAGGCAATAATCTCTACCATACAGGCCATATTAGAATACTAATCAAAATTATCAGCCTAATAAGCCATCCTATCAATCCAATCAATAAGGTCAAGGGAAGAATTCTCAATCACAAAAATATAATCCTAATTCTCCAAGAAATTATATAGTTATTATTCCAACTTAGAGAAATTATGCTCAAGAAGGATAATGGAACAATCAAACAACATGGAAATGGCTCAAACTAGTGAGAGTTCTCATCAATATTTTATGTAATAAAGTTCAGTTCTTCCTTCATTTGAAAACTAGACACCTTATGAAAATAAGGAAGCTTCTCTTTCTTATGGAGATATTCCTTCATTCAATAAAACATAAGTTCCAAATAAACAAGGAGTAGGCAGTGATAAGGCACATATTGAAACTACATTTGTGAACTTCCAGTAAGGTGAGAATTCTTTTGAGCATGTAGCTATAAATCAAAGTCAAGATTTACCTAATATTGATAATATATTTGTATCTCATACTAGATCCAAGAAAAGATTAATTATTGAAGGTTTAGGCCTTGATAGGGCAGCCCCTTCTTCTTCTCAACCACAACAAAAGAAAACTACACATGAGCTACCTCAAAAAAGTTCAAATCAACAAGCTCAAGATCCAAAAGATAATAATGTGAAAGGGCCTAACATACCTCAATTTACATAACATTTGGGATATCCTTCTACTCCTAAATTATAGTCAAGGATAGTTACTTCTCCACTCAATATTTTGGATCACATGAAGAATACTTTTGTATCAATTTCAATGTGGGATACTCTATTAATCCCAGGACAAAAGGAGTATTTGCAAGAATAGCTTTCAAAGCTCAATATCTCTAAGAGACTACTTGAAAGAGAAAGATTAAGTGATGTCATAATTAATTATAATCCATCTATTGTGTCTCAACCTATTAAGGTGACCAAGCCTCCTCTATTTTACCTTTTTGTTATCATTGGAGATTGTCTAGTTCATAATTGTATGATTGATAATGGGGCTAATACTTGTATCATGCCCAAATCAATAGCTGATAAGTTAGGATTGTAGTATGAACCCCATGAGAAAGGTTTATTTTAATTATATGGGTCCTATCAAGACTATAGGTGGTTGAAAGATCTAAAAATCATACTTGTTGCTTGTCTAAATTTCACCATTTTACAGGATGTTGTTGATCTACCTCCATATTTCGCACTATGCTTATTCAGAGATTTCACTACCAAAATAGGAGGTTAAATTTTCTTATATTGGTCATACATGGTTTTTAGAACCAAGTATGGAACCAAATTAACTATTATATTAGATCCTATTTCCAAATTTCACCTTGAACCATATATGCCAAATATGTCAAATATGAATTGTAGTATTTCAAAAGAAGATGATAACATCATTGAGCAAGAGCCTTCTAAGCCTCTTGAAGGCATACCAAATCTTATCCTAGATGAGTGGGTTATAGATAATCATGGACATGACCTCTATAAAATTATTGAATATGCTAGTTTTGGAGTCTATTAAATGCATGAATAAGGTGACTTATTACCTAGTCTCACTAGCTTAGTGTAGGATCGAGAAGGAGTTTGGAATCTATTATTTAATGGATGCATAAAATATAATGCAAGTGGGGATGGTGTAATTTTTTTTTCACCACAAAATCATAGGTATTATTATTCTATTATATTTTAGTTTAGTTGCACTTCCAACACTACATAATATGAAGCTCTTATTTATGGTCTCTAGTGGGCTAGAAAGAGAGATATTAAGCTCTTGCAAGTGAAAGGTGATAGTGAGTTGAGAGTCTATCAGGTTAGAGGTTTAAGTGGAATAAATAATCCTATTTTTAAGGCCTAAAAACATAGATTTTGGTATCTCATGAAAAATTTCCTTATATTTGACATTCACTCCATTCCTAGAGGAGCAAATCAACATGCAAATAGACTTGCTACCATAGGAGCACAATATGATATTATGGATCAGATTAAAGACTAAAAGTTAGACAAAAATAAAGGTTGTATGCAGGCATTTATTCCCAAATAATGATTTAAGTTGGAATTTTTTTGACTTTGATAAGCAAATAGCATATTTTATACAAAATGAGGTAGAGTTTTGCCAAATAAATCATGATAAATTGTAGTATCAATATGGAAATCAGATTGTGAAATTGAAATAAAATAAGATGCCTAAAGTTTTAGTGACTTTAGAAATAATTTTCAATGAAAATTATCAGATAAGGAAGGACAAGGTGATTATTTCTTCCAGGAAAGATTGTTATGAGCCAATTAGTGTAGCTAAAGGTAAGCAACTCAAGCTAGGTAAAGTTAATATTGATTATGAGAGCATAAATTTAATTTAATTATGTCAAGAATTCATGGATGTATTTGCTTTGGAATACCATGATTTGAAAGGTTTTGACCCCAGATTGGCACAACATACTATTAAGCTTGAACAAGATGCAAAATCGGTAAGACAAAAACAAAGGCTTATCAACCCCAAGGTTGAAATTATCATGAGGAATGAGCTTAAAAATATGATTGAATAAAGTATTATTTTTCATATAAAACATTCAACATGGGTATAAAATCTTGTACCAGTAAGAAAGAAGAATGGAGAGATAAGGTTATGTGTAGATTTTAGAGATCTGAATAGAGTATCACTATCCACTTCCTTCCATGGATCAAATATTATAGAGAGTATTAGGTTCACAGAGGTTCTCTTTAATGGATGGGTATTAAATATACAACCAAACATTGGTGAAAGATCAAGACCAACATAAAACAACTTTCACCACCAAATGGAGTACTTTTGCTTACAAGAAGATGCCTTGTGGACTCTCCAATGCTAGAGCTACCTTCCAAAGGGCAATGGATGTTGATTTTCATGGTTTATTGAGTGGAATGGTTTTAGTCTATCTTGATGACATTATATTATTTTCAAAGGATCTTAATGATCATCTAACACATTTGAATATTATTTTTGATAGATGTAGACAATTTGGAGTTTCATTGAATCCAAAGAAATACATTTTTCAGTGCATGAGGGGAGACTTATTGGGAATGTGGTGTCCAAAGATGGTATTTCCATTAATCTAGAGAAGATAGAGTAAATCCTTGATCTATCATTTCTTAAACACAAGAAAGGATTGTAGAGCTTCTTGGGTAAGATAAACTTTATCAAAAGATTCATTTTTGGTTTTGTAGAACTAGTAAATCCACTTTCTCAAATGCTAAAGAAACATCAAGTGTTCACTTGGATTAAATAAGGTAAAATAAGTTTTGAGGATATCAAGGAAAAAATCAACCAAGATCCTACTTTGCTCAATCTGGATTTTAGTAAGGATTTCTTCTTGTATGCTTTTCTACTTCCAGTACTATTTCAGCCATACTTATGCAACAAAATGATGAAGGTTTGGAACAATCCATTACTTTATTTAGTCAAGATTTAGAGAATTATGAATAGAGGTATTATTTTTTAAAAAAACATGTTCTTGTTATTATAAGAGGTCTAAAAAACTTCAGAAATTTGGTTTCAAATAATAAGATTATTCTAATGGTTTCTCATCCAAGTGTGAAGGATTTCATTCACAATAGAGACTTGAGCAAAAAGAGAGTTGGATGGGTCACTAAATTCATGGAATATGACATTTAAGTCAAGGTTAAAAATATTTTATAAGGAAAAGGATTATGTGAACATATTGCATAAGATGTAAAAGAATAAAAAGAATTTTTTTTGACAATTCAGGACACTCATCATGAAGCTAAAAATACACCTCCTACAAGTTAGACACAGAACATTACTAGATTTATTCAAAATGGAGAGTGTCCAAGGGGTTTTAATGAATCATAAAGAAGAAACTTTAGGTTGAAATATATACCATACATTCTGATTGATGGAGTTATTTTAAAAAAAGACATTGGAGGTATGTTTTTAAGGTGTGTTGAAATTAGTCAATTTGATAAGCTTTTTGAGAAATTTCATGATAGTCCCTCTGAAGGTCATTTTGCAGCCAAGACTACAGATGAAACAATCATTAGATCTGGTTATTTTTGGCCTAATTTATTTAGATATGCACAAGCATGGGTTAGGAAATGTACAAAGTGTGAAATGTTTGTAGGGAAACATAAACTAGTTGTTATGCCACTAAAGCTAATTTAGGTTGAGTAGCATTTCATGCAATGGGGTTTATAATTAATTGGCATGATTCATCCTCTATCTATTACTAGTAATAAGTGGGTTTTGATAGCTACAAACTATTTCACCAGGGGGGTGGAAGTAGTGCCTTTGAAAGAGGCAAATGAGGACTCTGTGCTTAAATTTTATTAGAGTCTAGTCACTCATTTTGGAACACCTTCTACTATAATATCAAATAATGCTTTGACATTAAGTAGTGCAAAGGTATGTGAATTGGATATTAAAAATGGTATTTATTTTACATCTTCATAAAATTACTATCCAAAGGGTAATGGATTGGCTGAGTCCACTAACAATAACCTAATTCAGATAATCAAAAGAATAATGGAAGATAATCAGATATCTTGGCATACAAAGTTGAAGAATGATATATGGGCTGATAAGATCACCCCTAAGAAGGCCATTTGTCATTCACATTATCTCCTATTTTATGGAAGAGAATCAAGGATACTTATCTCATTGGAGCTTCTAGATTTGGAACTTGCACACCAGCTAAAGCTTCTAAAAAGTGATGTAATGGAGGTCAAAATGAATGAACTAAGATAATTGGAGGAGCTAAGATATGATGCTATGCACATCATGTGATAAAATAAACAACAAGTCAAGAAGACATTTGATAAGAGAGCTTCATCAAAAACATTACAACAAGAAGACATAGTACTCAAATGGGATGAAGAGCGTGTAAAGCCATGTAAGCACTCCAAATTTGATAGCATTTGGAGTGGACCTTATATTATCATTGATTGTAATAAAAACAAGGATTTTCAATAATCTAGATTGAGTGGAGAAGAGCTTCCCATTCTTGTGAATGGGATGTTTTTTAAATACTATTATTAGGAGAGTCACTTCATTGTACATAGTCATAGTTTCATTCCTTTAAGTGATTTTCTGCATATGATTTTAGTAGTTTTTTAAATTTTCCATGTTGTTCTTGTCCATTCCTCTAAGTGCACATGTGTACATGCTTGTTGTTGTTTATGTCAATTTCTCCTTTTGTGTCTTGGTTTGCAAGCTTTCACAGTTTCAATGTTTATCCTGGTCTATCCTTGTTAGAGGTTCTAAGTTCTTTTGACCAGCAGGCTAGTCAACCCCAAAATTCACCAAAATTATTAGTAATTTAGCATGTTAATGTCAAATTACTATCCCTCTCATTCAAAAATTTCAAAAATTTAGTCTTTACCCCTTTGTAATTGGTCAAACTAGTCAATTATGGTCTAAAAACACAATTTTTGAGCAAAAATGTCAAAATTAGGATTTAAAAGGTCATTAAATTATCTAATTCATCTTTATTCATGTTAAAAAAGTTGAATATATCCTATTTTTAAAGTTTCAAGTCATAAAAAGGTCATTTGATATGTCATATAAGCTAAAAAGGGCCTTTTTCACCCCACACATGCCATTTTGCAATTTTAAACATGAAAAAAGGGTTACAAGTATATTTTTTCATGTAATATCATGTATTAATTCTCAAATTTTCTTCTCCAAGTGGTGGAAAGCTTTGGTAATCTTATAAAGGCAATAAAATACTCTTTTTCCTCTAATTTTGCAAAATAGTATGGAACCCATACGGATTCCATACAACCAAGGTAGAGGGAGATAATTTTTAAGGCATATACAATATTAATGAGTAGTTTCATGGAAATTATTGGCCATGCAGGACCAAAACCAGTCCTCTTTTACTTTCTTGCTTCTTAGCATAAAGGGACTTGCATGTAGGTTTTTTACTAGTACAAACTATTGGAGGAGGTTACAACTCTCAATTTTGGGGTAAGGAAAGTAATCTTAGAGGGATTCCTAATGGTCTAAGTGGAATATAAATTTGCAAACTAGGAACAGAAGGTTGCTGAGTTCTACAGGAACCGGCGTCGGCAGCATGACTGACGTCGGCAGAATCTAGTGCAGAAGGCAACCGGCGACGGCAGGAAGTCGGCCGACGTCGGCAGAACCAGACCAACAGGGACCGACGTCGGTCGCCTGTGTGTTCCTGAAGTGTTCGTTTCATGGACAGTTAGTTAAGTGAACGATGAGTTTGCATGTCAAGACCAGCCAGAGTCTTGGGCTGCGAGGATAATTGTCTAAATTAAGAGTCTTAGTTATTGTTTGAGTTAAGGATCTATTTATAGACCCATTGGCATGTATTGTTTAAGGCATGAGATAGAAAGGAAGAATTCCTTCTAGTTGTAAGATCTATGAGTTGCAGGTTGTTGCAAGCTCATTGTGTGATCTACATGTAAGTTTGGTCTTTGAATTGCAGGTTGCAGGTTCATGAGAGATCAGCTTGAAGTGCTATAGAGTGCTTGATGTACCGGCAGGGTTATTACTGACTGGTTGGTGAGGTGAACACCAATTCTGTGTGTGAGTTGGTTGTTGGGACCGTTTTTGTGTAGGAGAGTGTGTGTGAGAAGAATTACTGTACACTTGAGGTGTGGCGAATCTCTGTAAGGTGAAAGAGTGTGGCGGCTCTTTGATGTATTCTTTTCTGTTAGTGTTAATACAAGATAGTGTATTGTCTCTCATATTCTGTGCTATTGGTGAATTCTAGTTACTTGTGTTTCTGGTTATTTCCGCATATTCAATTGCTTATATATTTGGTAATCATACTGTGCTCTATCTGAGGAGCAAGATCCTAACCAGTGGAGTCAGAGCATGTTTGTTGTTCTTAGATTCCTGATTCAAACAAGGTATTTCTTATGAAGCGTTTATTTAATTTGCAAATGTTGGAAGGTGGATCTATTCATAGCCATCTTAGTGATTTCCATGGTTTAGTAAACCAGTTAAGTTCAGTGAATATTGTATTTGATGATGAACTTAGAGCTCTCTTAATCTTGTGTTCATTACCTGAAAGTTGGGAAGGTTTGGTAATGGCAGTTTCTAATACTGTGTCTCCTTCAAAAGTCTTAAAAGTGGATGATGTTGTGAGTGTAATCTTGAATGAAGAGATACGCAGGAAAAGCACAGGTGAATTATCTGGAAATGCTTTGAGTGTTGAAGGAAGAGGAAGGCCAAGAGAGAGGACAGAGCGTGGGAGATCAAGGTCGAAGACAGGCAAGAGATCCAAGTCCAGGTATGGCAGAATAACCTGCTGGAAATGTGGAAAGCAAGGGCACTTAAAGAGAGATTGCAGATCGGGTGAAGATCATCATGAAGAACATGAAGAAGAAGCAGATGTTGCAGGCTACGTTGCACAGGATGCTCTGGTATGTTCTTTGGATAAAGTAGAATCTTGGGTATTAGATTCTGGTGCCTCTTTTCATGCATCTCCACATAGAGAATTTTTTCATGAGTATGTCCAGGGAGACTTTGGAGAAATTTGTGTAGGGGATGGTAAGTCTTGTCAGATTGTTGGCAAAGGCAAAGTGAAGCTGAAATTGCAGACAGGTGACACATGGGTGTTAAAGGAGGTCATGCATGTCCCAGTTCTGAAGCGGAATCTGATTTCGGTTAGAAGTTTGGGTGAAGAGGGTTGCACAGTAACTCTCTCAGCGGACTCTTGGAAGGTTACCAAGGGTACACTTGTTATAGCTAGAGGTAAGAAAGTAGGTACGCTTTATCTATCTACTTGTTTTACTGATTCTCTTTCTGGGTTATCTACTTCAGCTGTAGATTCAGAGATGTGGCTTGATAGGCTTGGTCACATAGATAAGAAGGAGATGCTGGTTCTTGAGTCAAAGAATATGCTTTCGGATTTGGAAGGCATGGATCGTGGTTTCTGTATGCAGAAGAAGAAGGTAAGGTTTCTTGAGGAATCCGATGTTAGTGACAAGAACGGGAAAGCCTTGGTTTTCAAGGAGAAGGTGACGGACAGAGTTCAGCACAAGGTGCAGAGGAATTCTGAGCAGAGCAAGGGTGATTTGGACAAGGTTTTGATCCAAAAAGAGCTCGCGGGAAAAAGTCAGGTCTCACAAGAAAAACACAGAGACCGACGTCGGCAGGAAAACCGGCGTCGGTGTCCAGACAGGGACCGACGTCGGCTATGTGCAGCCCGACGTCGGTGACTCGGGGCAGACAGAGACCGGCGTCGGCCAGGGGAAACTGATGTCGGCAGGAAGGCAGTCGCAGAGAACTGACATCGGTCGGCTGTAGACTGAGATGTGACCGGCATCGGTTACTGAGATGAATTTTGGGTGGACAGCGAGTTGTCATGGAGTCTCAAGCGCCCATATGGAGGACTGAAGGTGTAAGTAAGTTCTTAAATTCGTCATTTCCCTTCTTTACACTACTTGTTGCTCACTTATGGCATAGGACCAGGAAGTTATTGAAGAAGCAGAACAGGTAAATCCAGGAAACAGTGGGAGCTTGGCATGGATGAGGATGTGATTCCTTGGAGGAGAACCAAACAGGTGTTTTGGGTAGTGTTGCCAGCTGGAAGTAAGCACTGAGAGACGAATGGATGTTGAGGATGAAGAAGAGCGGAAATGGATACGTGAGATGGAAGATCAGGGTATATGATCCTGTATTAGCTGCAGGGCAATGGAGGTTTGATCATTGTGTTTCTCTTTACCAGGTTGGATAGTATTAGCTACACTATCCTATTTTCTGTATGATGTGCTTGTTGCAGGGTTACATATACAGGTATTTCTGAACTAAAGGTAAAGCTAGTTCAGGTGTTTGTCATGGAGAATCTGGGAGCAGCAAGATTCTTTGGCATGAGTGTGTTCTAGAGACATGGAGGTCTTTTTTGACTTTGTTTTAGGATGATTGTGTGAAACCGGTTAGCACGCCGATGGTTAGACAGTTCATAGAACAGGGGTCTTGATTCACATAGTGAGGTTGAGTGCATGGTATGTACTAAACCTGAGTTTTCCCAAGCAGTGGGAGTTGTCACAAGTTTGGAGTCAATCCGGGAGAGTAATACTGAAGGGCAGTTCAGTGGGACCAGTAGCAGGTGCACATGCTATGCAGGGTCAAGTTCTTTTTCTACATGGTTGTAGATGCGGATGTGGCAGGTAATTTGGATGACAATTTTTTACATCACGGATTTTGTGGTGGTTGGTCTTCAAGAGTGATCTTGAGGAGGGATACAAAGCCAAGGAAACAAACTAGACGGTGTACAGGTACAGGTACAGGTACAGGTTGCAGCTGTTTATCTCCAAGTGGGAGATTGTTAGGTTGTGGAGCTAAAAGCTTCAACCTTTGCAAACTAGGAACAGAAGGTTGCTGAGTTCTACAGGAACCGGCGTCGGCAGCATGACCGACGTCGGCAGGATCCAGTGCAGAAGGCAACCGGTGACGGCAGGAAGTCGGCCGACATCGGCAAAACCAGACCAGCAGGGACCGACGTTGGTCGCTTGTGTGTTCCCGAAGTGTTCGTTTCACGGACAGTTAGTTAAGTGAACGATGAGTTTTCATGTCAAGACCAGCCAGAGTCTTGGGTTGCGAGGATAATTGTCTAAATTAAGAGTCTTAGTTATTGTTTGAGTTAGGGATCTATTTATAGACCCATTGGCATGTATTGTTTAAGGCATGAGATAGAAAGGAAGAGTTCCTTCTAGTTGTAAGATCTATGAGTTGCAGGTTGTTGCAAGCTCATTGGTGATCTACATGTAAGTTTGGTCTTTGAATTGCAGGTTCATGAGAGATCAGCTTGAAGTGCTATAGAGTGCTTGATGTACCGGCAGGGTTATTACTGACTGGTTGGTGAGGTGAACACCAATTCTGTGTGTGAGTTGGTTGTTGGGACCGTTTTTGTGTAGGAGAGTGTGTGTGAGAAGAATTACTGTACACTTGAGGTGTGGCGAATCTCTGTAAGGTGAAAGAGTGTGGCGGCTCTTTGATGTATTCTTTTCTGTTAGTGTTAATACAAGATAGTGTATTGTCTCTCATATTCTGTGCTATTGGTGAATTCTAGTTACTTGTGTTTCTGGTTATTTCTGCATATTCAATTGCTTATATATTTGGTAATCATACTGTGCTCTTTCTGAGGAGCAAGATCCTAACCAGTGGAGTCAGAGCATGTTTGTTGTTCTTAGATTCCTGACACTCCTTCATGTATTATTCATAAAATTTAAGGTTAATAAAATATCTCAAACTCAACCAGTCAATCTACATTATTGGTAAGCTTGCAAGGGTGAATTATACAATCCAAGAAGAAGATAGCTTCAAATTGTCAAGATTTTGTGTTTTTCAAGGTTTTCATCAAGATTTCATGGTTTTAATGTATAAATATCAGGTATTATTCAAGTTTCATGGCTAATAGACCCATTTAAAATCCTTCAAAGTGATCAAATAGGACTATTTAACATTCTTTAAGGAACTTTTGCCTATTTTAAGGTTTTTGAGGAAAACTATGATTCAATTTTCACCTACTTACACTCATTCAATGCTATCCAAATTATGATGGTGTGATTATGATGAGTCATTGTTTAAATTTGTTTCCTTACCTTGGTATTAGCATGCCTCTAGGTGCTTTTACCCCACCTCTATCTCACTCACTTCATACCACTGCCATACACAACCATTATCACTATGTTTTCATCTCTCTTCATCTCCATTCATTCCTTTTCAACATATTTCATCCTCCTTTCATGGTTTCATGAACCATACCTAATTCCATTCAAATTTACATCATTAAGGAGAAAATGTTGATCAAAAACACCATAAAGCATTATCATGAGGTATATAGCCAATCAAAGCATCAAAAAATAATCATGAAGAGGTGACCTACATCAGGTTTATAAAGTCATGGAAATCTCTATCAAAAGCATTAAGATCAAGATGATAGTGAGGATCTCTTCATTATGGTCTATTCATAATGATGACCTCATCAAAAATTCATGAGGAGGAATCAAGAAACAAAATCATGTTTTGAGCCTTCCTTGAGGCTAGACTTAGACAATTCCATACACAAGCCATGTATGCACAGTCATGATTTGAGGGATCATTGTGATTGTCTTCAAAAAGTGTTTGAAAAGGGTTTTGGCAAATTTTTGATTATGTTTGGTCATAAAAAAAGATAAAATAAAGGGTTTTGAAGGGATGATAGAAGCTAAATGTAAAAAATTCATCCTACAACCAATTTAATAAGACCCTGTAGCCATAAAATACATTGTCAATCTATTATGAAGATGACTTCTCATGAAGGTTTATGAATAGGGTTATAGTTTAGATTGAAATGAGGGGTTTTTATGGTTCTTAGAAGATATCAGTTCAATAGGGGATCAATAAGCATCATTAACTATCCTAAGGAATAACCTACAGTGATAATTTGATGTTCTACAGGCTTATACCCTATAAGGAGGCCTAATGGCAATATGAATGATCTTGAAGCTATTTAGGAAGGCAGTTTTAATTGACAGAGAAGTAATATACATTGGGGGAGAGTACTTCATTATAATAAAAATGGGAAAAGAGCACACCAATCCCATTAGAGGGTTTAAAGAACCACAAAAATAGCCTACAACCCTCTCAAATGTTCATGTACAGCCCTAATGCTAGACCTACAACTAGATAGGTAAGAATGTTAGATCAAGAATAATTTCAAGGACTTAGAGAGTTTACTTTAGTCATTTGGAAGGCACAAAAATCTCATTGACTAAGAAAAGTCCCTATATTTACAAGTTATAAAGAGACTTGATATAAAGAGCATTTACCACCTATAGCCCACCTTGACCTATAGGCTTATAGTTGTAAATCACCTACAACCAAGGTAGGGGCCAAGGGTTCTTTACATGAGTTGTTTCCAAATGCTATAAGACAAAGTTTTTAATGGTGATATCCTCATGCTATTGTCACTTTAAATGGACTCTCTAGTAACTCACCTTTAGGCCTTAGTCCATACATAAGGTACTACACAATCAAATGCAAAGTTAGGAGGTAATGTTTCAAAAGGGCTTTGATTTCCAAAGAGAAAATTGGGGAGATTATTAGTATATGATTGATGATGAGTTTTCTTGGGCTATTTTTGGCTTAAGAAGTATTTGGGGGGTTTTCAAGTACTTAAGACATCTACAGGTAGCCTATGAACCTACAACCAAGTGGGGTTATGACCTAAGAGACTTAATGAAGAGACTAAAATGCTAGTGGAGGAGATATGTCATTCCAAATATGATAACCTAATGACTCAAGTAAACCTATTAGCATGATCACACTATTTAAGCCCTAAAATTCTCATTGTCTCAGTCTATATCGAGGCCATTTAGTAAAAAAAACATAGTCAAATATTCACGAAGGGTCTGTGGTCATAGGGAGAAGATAGAGTTTTAAGGAATAAGATAAATGCCATCAAGAGGTTATTTGAAGTCATCATGACTTGAGGAGTTGGTAAGGAATTTTTGAGGTTTTTAAAACATGGTTTCATTCAAGGTAACTTCAACTATGACCTTTAACCATCATCAAGGTTTTTTATACCAACACTGTCATGTTTTAGGCATGAAGGAGGTTAATGGGCACAAAGGGGCTAGTAATGGTTTCATATTCATCACAAGGGGAAATTTGAGAGAATGATTTATGATTATGAGGCTTAGAGAATCATTTTGGTGCTTAATCAAGCATTGTAATCAAGGTCAACTAACCTATAGGCAGCCTTAAAGCTAGATACAGTCAAGTAAGTCTTTTGAGTGTGCATCAAGGGTTGCATTAGAGGAGAAGGATTTTGAAATAGTTTTAATATCTTATTCCATGAGATATTTTCTTCTTTTATCCAATCACCTTGTATATTTTCAAGACTTTCAAACCACTTTCAACCCTATTCACTATCCATATAGGGGCTAAGAAAACTAAAACATGGTCATATGTTCTAGTAGGCAATTTTTGTGTGAACAAAGTGTCTTAAGGTGATTTTATCCATCATAAAAGATGAAATAGTGTTTTGAAATCATAAAAGGGTCATAAATGTATCTTAAAATAACATCATATATCTATCACCTCAAACACCTTCAGCCAAGTATATACATTGACCCTCAAAGGGCTAATTTATGTAGCTTGAATGTTGATGGTTTCTTTAAGGGATTTTAAATGAAATGAAGGTATAATTTTAGTGATAAGTGGACACATAATGAATTTAAATAATTTCAAATATAATTTAAAACCTTAATGGAGTGAAATACTATGGCTATTATATGGACTAATGCAATCTTCAAGGCCTAAAACCTTGCATAAAGGAGTCAAATGGCTACAAGGAGATGTGTAGATGGACTTAATTTACTATAAATGATATTTAATATCCTTATTTAAGATTAAATTTCAAATAAATTGATAAAACCTGATCAATTTTCACCTACAATAGCATATCACAATCATTTGAGAAAGCTAAAATGCCTTGTTGGAAGTCAAAGTATGCTTGAAAATAGGGGTAAAGGTTCTTTTCAAACTCCTAAAAGGGATATTATGATAAATTAAGATGTTTTTTAAATTAAAAATATTAAAAAACCATGAAATAACGTTAAAAACATGAAAATACAATCAATTATGCAGACAGTCCATGCACAGGGGTCCTTTTTGAGAGAAAATTGAGGATTCTGGGAGCTACATGTGGAATTAGGACTTCAAATTTTGTACATAGGGTTATAATGAGTTTTATAAAAATAAAATAAAAATTAATGGCCATTTTATGAGTGAATATACTCACTATTTTGTCTCAAACCTTAGCTTATCTGTTTGAGGTCACCATTGGAGCAGGCATCAGTTTGGATTGTTAGAGAAGCTTCTAGTTCCAAGTAAAATATTTAAAATAATATAATGATGTTTTTAAATCATAATAAGACCTATAAATATTTTAAAAACTCCAAATTTTATGAAAACCATACTCATATAGGCCTATGCATGCAAATAGGCATATAGGCTAAAAAGGGGGTTTTTTTAATTTTCAATAAAAATGTGCCTTAAGAGTGTTTTTATAGCATATTAAAGGTACCATAATTATTTTTTCATGATTTTTGAAGATAATAAGAAAATATTTTAATTTTGGTGAAGTTTTTCACTTTTTGCAGTTCTAGGCACCCTTCTAAGCCACATGTTTAGATGCTCGTATTGTTCACCATGTGAGGATTTTGGATAAAAAATATTAGTATGTTTTTAGGACATATATTTAATTATAATTAATGAAAAATTGAAATAATTTTAGGGGTTATTCTTTATGAACAATCGCTAAGAGCGTAGGTAGCCTAAAATGTAGTCAAATCCCCATAGGCAATTTTCATTTACGTGGTAACTTTTCATATATTTTACATGGGAACAAAATATTTTTATAAATATTAGGGGGGTAAATTTGATACATATAAATATAATTTTTTTGGGATTTGGAGGTTTTTACTTCATGAATCATCAATTTTAAGATTCAGCTTTAAAACCCTCCTAAACCCCTAAAAAACCAGTTTTAAGAGAAGCGGATTTTTTTGATATAAAATAAAAATATATCAAATTTAAACATTTTAAAATTTAAATTACACTTAGAGAGGATTCTATAAATTCCAATTTTATGAATGGAGTTATACAGTTGAGGGCATAAATCATGTTTTTATGGAAAAAGGCATATAAAACAAAGTATAAGATATTTCAATGGAATATAATAAATGTATCTCAAATAATAGGACTTTTTATTCATCATAAAATATTTATTATATGATAAATCATCCCATAAATATCCCTAAAATCTTAATCAAAATGGCCATTCTGCTAGAAAATGGAGCAAAATAGGCCTTGTCAACTCTGTTGACTAAATGACAAAGGTTTTTTCATCAAAATCACATATTTGATGATGAATAAAGTTTTTATAGGTATAATTCATGGTTTTTAAAGGTTTCATAGCTTCTTATTGTAGTTTCAATGGATTTTAGGAGCACATATTAGCCTTTAGGCCTAACTGGTCTAAATGGCTTATTTGGTCAACTTGTCAAGATTGAGTTCGGTGTTGGAATTGGTCATAAAAAAATTATAAATGGATTCCTATGAAAATTTTCTGATATTTAATTAATTTTCATGCACATATTCATCCTTTAGGGTTCCTTTTCATGTAAGATGGAGTTAGTTGAAGATGACTAATCAAAGCTTATCATTCATTTTCTTTGATTTCCATGCAAAGGAGGACATTCTCATATTCCAAGTCAGCTTTAAAACACTTCAAGTAAATTTCCTTGTTGTATTTTGGCATATAATCATGCATGTATAAGATTTTTCTTGTCAAACTTAGGCCCACCACCTTATTCCTATGCCAAAGTATGAAGTTTCATGCAAATTTTGTGGAGTTTTAAGGATTTTTGAATTGTTTAAACATTGTAAAAGGAGTTAGTCAACCAAGACTAATCCTTCTCCATTTTCAACACCGCATTGGATTTAATTAGGTTTTTAGACATATATATTCTCTTTTTTTAAGACATTTTGTATTATTCCTAGAGTTGAAGCATAAATTGTAATCTGGACCATACATTAATAAAGGAGATTTTTATTTTGCATATGAGTTTTGATAGATAATAGAGTGTAATTAATTGTGTATTATCATATAAGTGAGATTATATCTCCTTTTGGAAGGTCCATTATTCACCTATTGCTTTCTATCTCACCTTCTATAAGTCATTTGAAGAGGTAAAAAGAGAATTTTTTAATCCAAAGTTCTATTAATCCTTCATCTGAAATATTTATGCTTAAGGGTAATATAGGACTTTTATTTATTCACATGTGTACATTAGTTTTAGCAGCTTCCAGAGGATATAAGTAGTTTAGGTACATCACCCAATTAGATAGGACTTCCTTTCAATTTTCCCTTCCCCTTTTTATCCCAAAATCACAATAGATCAGATTTAATTGATAAATCTTGAGGGAACCAACCCTATTTGGAGGTTCTTCTTAGCATAAATTCACCTACACTCTAAGAAGATCCAATTGTATCAGTTGGAGAGAAGGTGTGCCTTTCACATTTTCAAATAGGGTGCTCTCTAGAGTGATAACACTTACATAATAAATCTTAATCTAATATCATACGTTAATTCTAATAATATACTTCTCATATACTACTCCCACACTCACAGAAGGAAACTGGTACACAATAAGGCTCATCCAAATAACACACTTTAAAAAGTTAGAAATTTACCAACCTAATTAAGGAGTAAATTCAAATCAGGTAATAAGCCCATTTCAATCCACAAAGGAGAATAAATTAAAAGGTTAAAAAATGCAATCTAATCAAAAGAATAATTAAGGTGAAAATGGCTAAATAACCTAGTTCAATCCAAAATTGAAGATAAGAAAGAAAATTAGGAGTAATGACATTTTAAAAAGGTTCAAAATAATAAATGGATAAATAGTCTCAAAATCCATAGCAAAGAAAAACATAAAAATATGATAATAATAAACTTAAAAATCCTAATTAAATTTTGGAAAAAATTCAATGTTCACCACATCATGTGGTAAAAGCTCACAAGTTTAGACACATTAATACTAAATAGTATGGCTCTAGAAGGCTACAAGTGGAGAGTATTGGCTATCTTAGACACCCTTGGTCCCGTAGACACCTACATACTTGGAGAACGGTATTTTTTGAAAGAATAAGGTACATTTAGGATTATTCATAATTCTTAAGTGGATTGTTCTTCATTGAGGCCTAATAGGCATTTTTGAGGTCTTAAGTTGATGTTTAGCAATGAAAATGGCCTAGTTGCATAGTTATATATATGTTGATGCATTTAGCACCTTATATAAAATTTATACAACCCTTGTTGTGTTCATTCTATGACTGGTGTCTTGAAAATCCATTATTGATGTAATCCTTCATTAGTGAAGGAATCCAAAATTCATTGTATAGGTCTTATAAGGAGTAATTAATGCATATGAGTCATTATGACTTATTTGAGCCATGTGAGAGTGTTCCCCACAATGAAAAACATGTTAATAGTCTATGAGTATATTATCTTGATAGAGGGATGGTTATGAATATTTCCTACTATGAAGTTGTGCCAAGTTCAATCCACCAATCCATGATGAAGAGGATAGTCATGAAAAGATTCTCAATAAGTCTTATAGCCTCATAAAGGCTTGTTGAAAACATGTTTTCAATGTTAAGAGGTGTAATGTTGAAGAGATGACAAAAGTTCACTGTTAGATTCATTTGTTCATATCTTGAAGGTTCATGTCTTGATATAATTCATGCATTATGGATCTTAAAGGGTCATATTATACATTATTTTAACATATGTGAATGTCTACCCATATAAAGGATATGTTAAAGCCATACAGTTTCATTGGGACCTTACTAAGGACCTAAAGAGGGTGATTTTCATTGAGAAAGGAAGTCAAAAGGATATAAAATATATTTCATCAAGTCTTTGTGAGGGGTGTAACATTCAAAAGGTCCCTTATTTAGGCCATTAGGAGGTCTAAAATCTCCTCTATTATGTTTTAAATATCACACATGATGCTCAAGGAACTGGTTGACTTGGTCCACTTCCTTATTCTTCCACCCTTGGTTCAATCCTTTCAAACTCCTAACATAGGAAGGCTCCTCCATAAAGCCATGAATTGGATTGTCTCTTCCTAACAACCAAAAATTCCTTGATATGATTGATTATAAGTTTGAAGGCATAAACAACATCATGGAATAATCCCCCAATCCTTCTTAGGATCTTAATACGCAATACAAGATATAAAAACTTTCAAATTTTAAGAAAAAGACATAGTTTATAGTGTTATTAATGGATTCCAAGCACAAAATGGGGTTAAAAAATAGTCCTCCACATCCCCTACAATAATATTCAAGAATGAGAAATCATTTCAATGTATAAAAATTCATGATCGAGGCTAAAAAGTAAAGTTGTAGGCTTTGCAAGTAAACAATAATCATGTGCTAACTTCTATGTGATGTTTCACAGCTCAAATAAAATGTTGGAGGAGCTGAAAAGGTCCATAAAAATATCCTAAAATAATTCAAAGAGAGAATAAGAGTGAGAGAGCTAGGAACAATCATCAAGAAGGCATAAAATATTTGTAGGTAGGTTTTGGATAAGTAGTTAAGATGTATTCACCCTTCTCCTATTGTATGGTTCAGATCAAGTATTGGGGGAATCAGATAGGGTTGTGAGGCATCCTAGAATCACATTTAGACCAACTGAGGAGGCTATAAATATGTCATTTTCCTTATAAGATTGAAATTAGGTTGAAAACCTTACTTAAACCCTATCTCAAGTTTTTGCACTCTTAAGTGTTTTCAGGGATCTTAAACCATAAATATGGGTAATAAAACCCGCCTAAATATTTATCAACATCCATAAAAAGTCTTAAAACCTTAAATTTAAATAATAATTATCCCTAATAGATTCAAACAAGGCATGTATAATACGCTACCTACCTAATGAACCTCAATCATGATCTATTGCCAATAAGCTTGAAAGTCTATGTACATGTATGAAACAAGATTATCATAAATCTCAAGCCCTCCAAGTACCAAAAATTTTTCATGCATAAATGATAAAGTATCCATGGATATACAAGGTATAACAAGTTTCCATGGAATCAATGATGAGGCTTACATGATTTTTAAGAGGATGAATAAGATATTAAAATAGTCTCTAAGGATCTAGTCCCTTTCTAAATCACTTGCAGGTTTGAATTCAAGCTCCCAAGGGTCTAAAGTAGAGTTTCAAAGGTTTTAAGCCTTCAATAGAAATAGAATAACCTTAAGAAATAGGGTTATGGTATTTAGGTTAGAAATGAACTCATATAATCTTGATAAAAGAGGAATGTAGGGTTCTCAAGAGTGAGATCAAGTCCCCTATATAGAAAGATAGAGTTTCAAGGATCCTAAGACTTGAAAATATCAATCAGAGGTAAGAGATAAGCTATGATCATGTCCATACATTCCTATAAGCATTATAATGCAAAGATCTATGATCAAGAGTATTCACAAAGGTTCAAAGCCTTTATTAGACCCTTAGGGTAGGGTCTTCTTAATGATGCAAGGTTGAGTGGGTCTTAGACATGAATACAAACAAATTTAAGAGTCATTCAATGGATCCAAGATCACCTACAATCTTGTGGGGTTTGAGGACAAGAATATGCAAGTTTAAGAGTGAATTTTGTGACCTTTTAAGAACATATGCTTGCTGCATATGTTTTAAAGCCTAGGATTAATGTCTTCGGTCAAATGAAATGGTTTTAATGCATAAATTATAGGCATGTAGGCTGTTAATTCAAGGTTTCAAGTTTTTTTGAAGTAAAAACATGTACCTACAGGTCTAAAAGGAATCATAGGAAAGGTTTCCAGAGGTTTTATAGGGCCTCACGAAACTTCTAAATGTTAATCTAAAGCACATAATTGATCATGAAAAATGTAAACCTTTATACCTAGATTGCTATTAGGTTTACAGATCTTGTTTATGAAGCTTCCTTGAAGATATAGTGTCTAAACAAATTTTATAACATTATCAACATGTTACGAGCTTTTTTGGGAAAGTTTTAGACCCAAAAGATGTAGGTTCATAAGCCTCCTAGTTATATTGAAGTTTTAAATCTTTTCATGGGGAAGCTAAAGATATTTTTATATCATGGATAAGAATAATTTTAGGTCTATACTAGAGTTCTACCTCCCAAATCCTAAAGATAAGGAACACATAGTCCAAACCCTACCAATAGTGAATTTTGGTTCATTCAAAGTCAAGGAGATGGTGTAGAGATGAGATACCATGTGGGTTGACATCATGATGACTTCAAGAAGACTCACAAGACCTATGTACTATTATGAGGTCAAATAACAAAGATACAATGAGTCTTAAACCTCAACATGGATTGTAAACTTGTGTTTCCTCTTTCATAGAATAATATAGCATCAAGGCAAGAAGATAAAGAAGTCTTGGGGTATATAGTGTTGGTTCAAGGTAATCACATACTTAGAGAATCATGAGACAAGATGTTCTTTTTGGATATTGATTATGCAGGTTAATAGATCCATCTTCAAGATCCTTGATGAAGGGTTGAACTTGAAGAAAAGCTTATACATGCATGTAGGTTAAAATTAAACTATCATTATGATTTTATTTTGTTATCTTATCATGAATAATCTTAAAATAAACATGGGAATATTTATTGATTTTAATAATCTTGCATAGTTTTAAGAAGATAGAATCCTTTAGCCATAAGCAAGTTGCAAACTATAAGAAGACTTCCCACTTGGTCGAGATTAAAACATTTTCCTAAAATCTCATCAAAAGGGATAATTAATAAATCTTAATGTGGATAAGATAAAACCAAACTTAAATATGTCTTAAAATAGTGATGATAAAATAATTAAAAGGTTTTGGAGTAGAAAATGCATGTTTGAGAACATTACAAGTTGGAAAGACAAGAAATAGGGTTCCATGAAAGGCCTACAAAATAAGCCTCATGATAGTAAAAGGAGATTAAATATACTCTAAGTAAATATTATAAGGATATTCAAAAGAAGGGGATGATACTTTTAGTTCTATGGATGTCACAATGTTCCTTAAGAACTTCTTTAACCATTTCCATCTTATGACAATAATTCATGTTGTGACTTATGTTGTGATCTCAAGTTTTTAAATAGGTTATAGGAACTTTGACATGATAAATCCTTTGCATAACCAATGAAGGATCATGATGGTTTCAACATGTATTTCTCGAATCCCTTAATGGTGTATGGAGTAGCATTAACTATTCCAAGTGTGAGAGTAAGATTATAGTTGTAGGTAAGTGAATGATTTCACAAGCTTCATGAATAGTGAGGAATGATTGCTAGAAGATGGAATAGAGATAAAAATATTATAAATAAAAGATTCAAAGTATAATTTAATCACCCAAAGTAAGTTACCATTAGTATTCACGAGATTCTTGGAGTTGAGAAGGTTCCTCAAGAACAAGGAAATCATAAGGAGTCAAATCACTCAAAATGAATTCTAAGAGAATAAGAGTATAAAATGGAAATGATCAAGCTTGAAAATTCATGTTCAAACCTCTTAAGGGACATCATCCCTTTTACCTCTCTTGAAATTCACTAGGTGAGATATAAGATGATTTTAAATTTGAATATGCTCATAATACTGGTCAAGTATGACCATGATGGAGGTTTAGAGTCATGTAAAACCATAACAGATATTCAAAGCATTAGAAAGGTGGTCCCACCACCATGTGACTGCCCATTAGGTTATCATTCATACAAGCTAACCATGGTCAAGACATAAAAGTGGCATTAAATAATGCCTTATAAGAGGTAACTCCCATGAAGTAAAATAGTGGTAAGCCCAAGTCAACCATGCAATAAAGTTTTTACATGCATAGGAAGGTGGGAATGGGGTGATTTAATGCTAGAGGAAGGAGTTTTAAGAGTTTGGAGTAGCCAATTGACCAAGCCATCCATGTTCAATCAATCTAAGATATAAATTTAGCAAAAATGAATCCCTCTCCTTTACTCCTATGCCTTTCTCTTTAGAAGATCATCATTATGGCATATATGAAGGCATTGGATAGGCCTTAGTTGTATTTCTCTTGAGTAGGTTGAATCCATATTATAATAAATGCATTTATGCAACTTAGTAGTGTTTCTCTTTTCCTTCTCTTATAAATTGGGCTGGAAAGGCCCTTCTTTGTATCCCTCTACTAGCTATAACGAGACTCTACTCACTTAGAAGAAGTATTCTCTCTTATAAATTAGGTTGCAAAGGCCCTACAATTAATAAAGAGACTAATTTTACCTTCTCATACTTGTATTTCATATTTTATGCTAGTATTTTATATATTTTTACATGTAGAATAAGTATTCTATCTTGTATATGTCCTTTTCATTTCTAATTCATACAAAAAAAATTGTGTTAGAGTTGGTTGTGTGAGTTTAAGAGCCATTGATTCACAATAAAATATACTTATATTGACAAAAATTAACAATGAGAGATATGATAGACTTGTACCTTATACCTCATTTAAATGTCAACCTGAGGACATAGACTTGATAGGATGATGACACTATATGTGCACACTCAATCTTCTAGTTTGACCTTCTACTGATTGTTATCTAAGATGTTGAAGTCATGTAATAAATGAAATACTAGAAATTAAATATAAATATAATAATATGAAATAAATGATTATGCATTGGAAGCTTAAACAAGTCTAAGTAAGAATGTAAATCACAAAATTTAGAAATAAAACACATAATGAATAAATAAATCAAATAACATGCTTAGCTATTAAAATGGGTTGGATTCTTGTTGCAGACTTCCAAAGTGGGACCTTCCTCCTTTTGACTCTAGCTTCAATCCTTTCTCTCACAACACTAAATTGAAATTAGAAATTCTTGCTCATATTAATAAAAAATTTAGCAATGAATTGCTGCAGGAAATTACAATGATAGTTGCTTGAGAAAATATACTTTTGATAATCTCTAATCAACATCTAGTATATTCTATATCTCTACTCTAATATTACACACACATATATATATACCATAGAGGATATTATTTTATATAAAACATATATATTCTAATCTAAAATGCATTCAATTTAGGATAACCAAAATTGGCTCCTTTTGCTAAAGATGTCTTCATATGAATTCTGCAACATTGCTATAGGATAAACAAAACTATTTCAGCCTTCAACCACTTCCTTATTGGTCTCCATGGAGTTTATGGTTGTTTTTGTGAGTTGGTTGAAAGAGGAATCAAAATCTATTCATTTGTGGATTTGTTCTTGTAGTGGCTATAGGATAGTCTGTGTAATGAGATTTCTTTATTGCAGAACATTATGTGCTATATACCTATCTCTATAAAACATCCTTAAAACACATTAGAAAAAAAATTTATAAATCAATAGATACTTATCATATATTTAATTAAAATACATAATTCTAACTATTAAAATATTATAAAAACATAATGTTATATGGCTTTTAAAGGAAGGAAACTATATGTTAAAGTGTTTAAAAGCATGGTTAACAAGAAGGATGAGTATAATAGATGAAGATAAGAATAGGATATTTATGAGGATCATCAGATCCCCCAAATTAATATCTTGTTTAACCTTGAGCAACAAACTTGTTCAGTCCCATTTCACAAATAACTCTAAAATCCATGAGATCTATAGCACCACTGGCAAGGTGAGCATAGAATCTATGCCTCTATTTAAATAGTTGCTAGATTTTAACTTCCCTAGATTCATCCATTAGGGACTTATCTTGACAATATAGAACAAGATACTAGAATAAAAGGGGCTATAATTTTAGGTTCAATAACTGAGATCCCATTTTTTTTCAAGCAAAATATATTTTGTGATCTTGTTAAATGTTGTTTGTAAGTTAAAAAGAGAATATGTCTCTCTCTCTTTTAGTGTAGGAGTGAGATCATTCTATCGTTCATTACATGACTCTTTGGATACAGGACCAATAGATGTTCTTAATCTTAACTAAAAATATTTAACTTCATCACAATTATTTTCAAACTAATCTCTAACTTCTTTCTTCAACATGATATTATTCCATTCAGCCATTACAACATCAAGTGCCATTGATTCTCTCATAATAAGCAACTGGCTTTCCTTATCTTTTTTCATATATTCCAATAATTATCTTCCTCTTCTTTGTTTATTTAAAAAATATGATGAAAATGAATTTAGTTGGACATCTCCAACATATAGATTAGGGTTCCACTCTTTGTCATAAGGAACAACATAATTGTGAAGGTAGAACTCACACAATTGTGTTTGTTCTTTCTGTGAACTTTTTTTATAGATAGAAAAGAAGGAAAGGGGATTAATGACTTCATGAGGTATATTACAATAAATTCTCATAAATTTGAATGTATGCCATTGATCTTCAAGATAGATTGAATAAACTCTTGCAAGAGGCTTGTAGTCAAGGAACTCTTGGGTAAGACTAGCCATATCTTCAATTTTTTGCTTCAGTTTAGATATTATCTCATCCTTCAACTTATTCTCTTCTTTCAATTTCTTATTTTATTTTCTCAATTCCTTCAAAATTTTAGATTGACTATCCATCTAATTCATCAATTTAGAAGATATTTCAAATGATGAATGATACTTGACTTCTTAAGTGATTGGAGGTTCCTCTTGTTGATTTACCTCTACAGAAGGTTGTGAAATAATGATTATAGGATGGTCTTCAATAGAGGGATATCGCTGAGAAGCTACTATAGCAAGTGCATCTAGTCCTCCTCTAGACTAATCTTGTATCTTCTTTCTTAGTCTCTCAAATTTTTATAGGAGTGGGAAATTCCATTTGTACAGTAGGTTTCTCCAATTATTCCACTTCCTTCTGCATTGGTTCCTCATGCAATTCTTCAATACTATACTCTAATTTTTTTGCCTCTTGATTGTATTTTAAAGAACATTCTCCATTTTTTTAGTCTCTAGGGATTCATCACTGCTAGTAGCATGTTCTTCTCTAGATTCTTCATTAATTTCAATAATAGAAGAAGGTTTAGTTCTCATTTTTATTCTCATTCTATGGGATCTACAAGGAGTAGAGGTTATCTTGGCCTTTTTGGAAGAAGGTGGATGTTCCTCCTCAAACTCCTTTGAATCAAGATAGAGAATGAGTTTCTTCTTATTTCTTGATTTCCTACCTATGAAAGTTTTTTCTTCAGCCCTTGCTGCAGGTTTTTGTGTTGTTATATGAAGATATTATTCTATAGGTTCTTATGTGGCTATAGTAAGGTTTTATACTATAGGTTCTTGTAGAGCTATAAGAAGGGATTATTTTGATCTCTATTCTTCAACTTGTAATTCCTATTCTATTTCATTTCCTTCTCTATCACTTTCTACATTTCTTGGTACTTGGAGAAATTCTTCCCAATTGATGTTGGGTCTAGTTATTTGAAAACAATCTTTAACAATGAATTGGATTAGATAATGATGGGAAAGAGCTTTAGAATTACCTTTTCAAAATGCCTCTAACATTTTTTTAATAATGTGGATCAAGAATTTGGAGATGTTTACCTCTATACCATGTCACAAATGATTCATGAATTTGAAGTGTATACCATGTAGCATGGAATACCTCCTTTACAAATGAGATATCTAGAGATAAACTCAACAAATTTGGCCCATCTTATCAGTAGAGATAATTGTGAAGTGCCTTTATTTAAAGTTTCTAGGCTTTCATTTCCTCTGATAAATTTTTTCATCTCTGCTTTAGCATCAAATTTATATTGACATAAATCCCCTATTCATGACAATCTTGTTACTCTACTAATGATAGTCTCTATCAAATTTATATCCATTCTTCTTACTGTTACTAAGTTATTATGTAATGTACCAGTGAATTCTTTTACAATTCCTTCATTTAAGGCCTATATTGCACCCATCCTACATTATAAAATAGGGCCAAGATTTCTAGGCTATTTGTTAAAGGGGTGATATCAAGCAGTTCAGTTTTTAGCATGTCCCCTCCCATATTGTGAGATGAAATTTGAGTTTCAAGTTGTGTTCTTACAATAAGGGTTTTTTGGCTTTGGTAAAATTTTTAAGATTTTTTTGCTTTGGGAGTGAAATAATCCATATGAATTATGGAAAATTTTCCCCCAACTTAAATTATCATTTATCGTTGAGGGATAAATTTGACATGTGCAAAATAGCTCATGGTAATAGCAAAGGGCAGCAACAATAGTGCATCAAAGGTCACATCAATTAGTAAAGGAGGATGATATGGTGAGTTTTTGTGACAATAAGAAGATGTGGTGGTGTATTAATAGCATTAGGTATCATCATATTAATAATAATTATAATGTATGACATGAAATAAATATAAATAATTATCATGTTACTTGTAGAAATACCGTTCATAAATGTGCAAATGATGATTCAAAGTGATGGTCATGGCATATGATATCATTTGACTAGGAGAAAAATGATTTATGTAGGATGGAATGATAATAATACATCTTGTATCAAGAAATGTTTCTTATATCAATAATTTTTGTCCCACAGTAACAAGTTTTATCTTACAACAACAAGTTTTTCATCCTGTAGTAAGAAGAAAAATGTATTTCTACTGCAAGAGAATGAATTTTCAAGCAAAAATAAATGAAAACAAAATTTTTATTGTATTAGGGCCTTTTATTTCTATTTTTTTTAATGATGTTGATAATCTAGTGACTTGATTTTCTGAGACAACGTCCATCAATAATGCTTGAAGGTTTTATTTGCTGAATTTTTTGGTTTTTTTTTAATAGATTTTTTGGTCCAAACTCAATTGGAATCACAAGAATATAGGAGGTAGGATTTTATTCATCCTAAACCAAGCCATTATGAATGGATTATTCTTGACTATAAGAAGCTTTATTACTTTTATAAAATATTTGAGAAGGGTTGACATGAATACCCTTCGACTGCAAGAATAAGTTGAGTTTCTTCATGAAGAAGAGATAGATGTTATTCAAAAATTTATCGAGTGAGAGTTTATTTGGAAAATGGTTTCTTATATAGCTTGATCATGTGTCCATTAACAAGTAGTCAAAACCAAACAAATTCAATGATCATGAGCTTTATAGCTCCATTGTCAAAAACTTGTTTGATCTCATAAGGCCCAAGCAATGTCGACTGTAGATTTTATTTATGATCCTTATATTTAGAGTCAAAAAAGAGTGCCCAATCACCAAGTTATAAATTCTTAGTCTTGATATTATTTTCATTCCAACCCACACATTGTCTTTACACTATTTCGGTGTGATGAAGTGCTTCCTTTCTTAGTTCATCAAGTGCATTCAGTTACATGATATTATCTTTTTGAGCTTAGGAAAGATTAAAACCAAATAAAGTGTTGTCCTTAATGTTTTATGTTCAAAATCAATAGGTAAAACAAGATTTTTATCATAAAATATTTCATATGGTGTGAAACTAGTTATGGTTTTCCAGGCGATTCTATAAGCCCAGACTACTTCTAGAAGATGAGTTGACCAATCTTTTCTATGTAGGCTAAAAATATTAGTGATTATATTTTCTAATTATATATTTTTCACTTCCACCTATGCATTTTATTGAGGATGGTAAGGGGTATATTTTTTATGTTTGATATCATATTATTTTACTAAGGAAGCTGTGAGCTTTGATGTGAACTACGGGCCTTGGTCTGTGACTATTTCTCTTAGTACTCCATAACAGGTAAAGATTTCTTCATACAATAACTCAATTACTTTCTCATATCAAGCATGGGTTAAGGCTTTGACCTCTATCCATTTTATGACATAATAAATGCACACCAATATGTATTCCTTGTTCTTAGATTTAGGATCAATGAAACCTACAAAATCTAGTTCCCATTTGTCAAAAGGTTCCAGAACTAGTTGTGGCTATAATGGCATTTTATTAGAATGAGTGGATTTTACCATATGCTATAATTGATCACATCTATAAGTTACATTATGGAATCCTTATGCAAAGAAGGCCAATAATATTTGACAGTGATTAATTTTACAGAAGTCTATTTGACAATAAAATTACCCCCACAGGGTTCATCATGGTAGGCTCCAAGAATGTCATAAGCTTCATCTTCTCATAACTAAATCTAGTCTAGTGATAAAGATATATCTTGTAATCTAGGAATAATGTCTACTCTTTTGTATCAGATTTTATTTGTCCCTAGGTGAGAAATGTTGTGGTAGTGATCCTACAGTAAGATAGTTAGCAATATCTATGAACCAAGGAGATTGAATTGTTATAGCAAATAAATGTTCATCGGGAAAAGAATCATCAACAATAAGACTGTGCTCATCATTTTTCAACCACGATAAAAAATTTACTACTACATTATCCTTACCTAGTCTATCTATAATGGTGATATCAAACTCTTGTAGCAAAAACAACTAATGAATTACCCTTCCTATTATAGCAAGTTTGTTCATTATGTACTTGATTGTTGCATGATCTATGTGGATGAATATTTGGTAACTAGTAATGTAATGTTGAAATTTGTTGATGGCATAGATAATAGAAATAAATTTATTTTTTGTTATAGTGTAGTTGAGTTCAACCCCTTGAATATTTTTACTGATAAAATAGATTGCATAACTTCAAGATTCATCTTTTTGGCCAAAGATAGCTCCTAAAGTGCTATCAGATGCATCTATGTAGATGTGAAAAGGCATCTTACAATTAAGCCCTCTCAAAATAGGAGTTTTTATGAGAAGGTATTTGAGTTGCTAAAAGTCAATTATAAAATCATTAGTCCATGTAAATTTAGCATCCTTAGTAAGCAATCCAAAAAATGGGGTGGCAATTTTACCAAAATCTTTAATGAATCATCTATAATAACTAGCATGTCCTAAAAATATTGTAACATATTTCTTATTCTTAGGTGTGGGTAGATCCTTAATGATACTTATCTTTGTTGGGTCAACTTGAATTCTAGCAAGGGATATGTGATACCCCAACACAATCCCTTCAATAATAAGCATGTAACACTTTTCATTGATCAAAGGTAATTGGTGGTCCTAGCAACATTGAAGAACTTTATTTAGGTTGGTGAGCATTTCTTTGAATGTCTACCCATAGATAGTGAAATCATCCATGTAGATTTCAATAGAGTCATGGGAGAGATCAGAAAATATACTCAAAATGACCCTTTGAAAAGTAGCTAGGGAATTACAAAGATCAAATTGTAAGATGACATAGTCATAGGGTCTCAAAGGGAAAGTAAAAGTGGTTTTCTCTTGGTCTTTTAGATCACTTCATATTTGATTATAACCACTATAGCCATCTAGGAAATAAAATTACTTTTTCCCTACTAATGTATCCAACACTTTATCAATAAATAGAAGAAAAAAGTGATCCTTCCTGGTAGTAGCATTCAATTCTCGATAATCAATGCAAACAAATCATTTGCCCTCTTTCTTAGGGACAATGACCAGGGAAGAGACCCACTGGCTATCCAAAATAGGATAAACAAAACCTACATCTAAGAGTTTTTGTAACTTAGTTTTGATAATATCTTTAACTATAGGATTCATTCATCATTGGGGTTGGTGAATAAGTTTGCATTCTTCTTTAATGGAAATATGATGCATACATAAATATGGGGGTATTCCTCTCATGTCATGGTAATCCTAGGTGAAAGTTCTTGTGTGCTTTTTCAGCATTGTAAGTAACTAACTTTCTTATTGGGGTGTTAAGGAGATGTTGATATTGAGAGGTTTATTCGGTAGAATGTATACTTTCTTTGTTAAAGAAAGCATGGTTTCTACATTAGTGATTAAAGGAGCATAACTGAATTAATGGGGAAGCAATTGATGGAATATACAAATGTCTCTTATAATTTTAGCAAGATCATTCTTAGGAAAGGTATTTTGAAGAGGGAATGGTGTACATTCCAATAGGTTGGTATCTATAGGATCCTATTGATAGGTGTTTTACAGGATACCAATAAGTATAATGTCTTATTCTTGTGCCTGTAGAATTGAAATTTGGTTATTTATGTATAGAGATTGCAAGGAAATAGTTTCTTCAAAGTTGTCAATCTAAGGGGTTAAGCCATCATTATAGGAAGACTGAGCTAGTGGATACAAAACTAATTTTTTGGTGTCATTTCTATTGGAAATTAAAATTTTTCCTAACCTAAAGACAATAAAAGCATCAGTAATGGCCAACCATGGGTGGCAAAGGATGAGAGGATAACCCCTCAAATTGCTCTTTAGCTATAGGATAATAAATTTTGTTGGATATTACCAAGAATTCATAGTGATGACAAGGTCTTCAATAATCCCCTTAGGCTTAATAGTTGATCTATTAGCCATCTAGAGGATAGTGGGTATTGGATAGAGAGTGGTAAGTTTTAGCTATTGCATGGTCTTCATGGTCATCACATTGATGGCTAAACTCAAATAAATTAAAGTATTGGAGATGGGTTGGCTATGGATGCTAACATTAACTGCAAGACTGCTTAGATTAGAATATTTTGGGGGAAATATGTTTCCCAACATAATATCTACAAGTTGGCCAATGACCTAGACTATTTTAGGATCCTTCTTTCTTCCTAGTTTTTTTAAATATATCTCTCTAATATCTTAATTGTAGATAGGAACATCCTTTATTGCTTGAAAGAGTGGGATTTTAATGCACAAATTCTTGAGTTGTCCTAAAATATCGAATTTAGGCTCTGGTTCAGGACGTGATATGCTCAATCTCTCTGGAAAAGAAGGATTGTCAGTTTTTTTAAATTTTTTGATGGACTTGTATTAGGATTGACCATGGGTGGCTATGAATTAGTATGGAGTGGAGTTCATTAAAAGTGTTTTATGATTATGGGTGAGGTGGGTTGTGGAAGAACATGACCTGAGTGAAGTTAAACTTGATTAATATCCAAGGTGTATGTTAGATATTGCATTATTTTAGTGGATTGTGTTAGTTAAACCAACTTATTGGTAGGATTGGGGATGGTCTACGTGGGTAATTGAGTGTTTTGAATAGTTACTAAGTGTTTGGCATGATGGCCTATTATTATGGTTATTGAATTTATTGAGGAAATCCTTAATTACCTCTCCATTATTTTTACCATGGATTAGAGGGATAGAACCATCATTAGTTTTGGAATTGCCCCAGTTGAGGTTGTTTTCCATTCTGTTGCATCCATAACTAATTCTATGGTAGCTACCAATTTTTTTGGGACCAATTTTGATTGGGTATATTCATCCAATAACCATATTGAGGATTGTTTGAGAATTGAGAATTTACAAACATAGAGTTTGATGGTATACCTAGTATTGGTAACCATGGTTTCTATTGAGCCATGAAAAACACTTGATTCTCATATTCTCCTATGGCATGTAGCTCTACTATCTCAAGATTCTCCTCAATTATGTTGGTTACTCAAGCTTTCATAAAATGACATATGCAATTCACATTCTTCTTTCTACATTTAGGGAAATAGGTAGCTATGGCTTTCTCAGTTTCTTCTTCCTTCCTCCATGTATGTAATGTATCAAGCTGAGTAGTTAGGTGGTTGATAATGTCCTACGTCATGTCCTTGAGTAGGTTGATAACTTCACCTTTAGATATTACTATTTTAGATTCTATAGGAAGGGTTTTGTCCCTCATTTTGTTCATGGTTGATCTGGAGTAGTTTTTACATAGAACTATTAGTTCATCAAATGGTAGTGTAGAAACATCACCACCAGACATTAGATCTAGTACCTCTAGACAATCATCTCTAATTACTTTCAGGAATATCATCTTGATTGATTTCTTGTCCATTTTAGTTTGCTTATATTTTTACAAGTTGAAAAAAAATCTTTCCATATATTATTCTAATGACTCATCATCAACTTGTGTCATTTAGAATATGTCATCTCTACTATAGTTTTTGACCCTATAATAGTCTTGGTATTTCATTATAGAATTATCCTTCATCTCTTCCTAAGTATAAATGGCATCTTTTCCAAGTCCCATGAACCATCTAAGTGTTACATCTTTGAGTGTTGTTGGAAATAATTTGAGTTTTTGAGTGTCTTGATTATAATCATAGTTTCAGCATAAGATGTTGAATTCAAAAATAAATGTGTCTGGATCCTCATATGTTTTTCCCCTAAAAGGAGGGAGGGCAGAGTGAAGGATATTCTTCATGGGTGAATTTCCATCAAGATTAAGGATAGAAAATTATAAATTAATAGACTCATTGTTAGTGTTTTATTCTAGTGATCCCCCATGAATACCCTTTGTGTTGGTAGATGAGAGGTTGTTGCTACCTACCACTCAAAATTCCTATCAATTCTTTTATTTCATAGGGTGTAAAATATGGAGAATTTATTTTTTTTCTTAGGAATTTATGGATTCCTATATAATGTGGATGGTGTGGAGGTTTTAGAAGATTTAGCTAATGCCTCGGTAAAGAGTCTCTCTAAATTGGAAGATTCTATTGGCTTGGTGTTTCTTATAGGAGCAAAAACAACCTTGAAAGCTTCCTTAGCAAGAAATTTGGGTGATTGAGGGAATAAAACTTCAAATTCTTAAGTATGAGGTGATAAGGTGGGAATTATCAAAGGTGGTACATGTGGGTATCTTATAGGGGTATGAACCTCTTCAATATCTCCAGCTTGTGCTACCAATCTAGCCAAAAATTCTTCCTTCTCTACCTCTTTTATTGACAACTTTGAGTGATCTTCAAGAATTCTTTTGTATTCCTCAGTTGCTACAGGATGACTTTTGGATCTTGCATCAATGTTTGATGATTCCAGAAAAAAACTTCCTATATAGTACCCTTCACTTTGTATACGTCAACCACTTTTTTTAACTTTTTTCCCACTCTGCCTACATAGGGTTAGTAATATGGGGGTTTTTAAAAATTTCCACTATCCTACTTGTAAAAAGGGAAATTTAAAGTATGAAAGTAGGAAATATTTAATCTAAATAACAACAAGCTTTGGAAATAAAAATAATAAACATCTATAAATAATTACTATCAAGATTGAAGATTACAAGTTTGTGACACCCTTCACCAACAATGGCACCAAAAATGACTAGCAGTTTATTCATAATCAGATATATTTATCTTGATCAAAACAAAAGGAGAGTTACCATGGAATCGTACCTTTTACCTCATTTAAATTTCAGCCCAAGGATGTAGAATTGATAGGATGATGTCACTATATGTGCACACTCAATCTTATAATTTGACCTTCTACTAAATGTTATCTAAGATGTTGAAGTTATGCAGTAAATGAAATGTTGGAAATTAAACATAAATAGAATACTGTGAAATAAATGCTTATGCATTGGAAGCTTACTTAAACAAATCTAAATAAGAATGTAAATCACATAATTGAGAAAAAAAACACACATTGCATAAAGAAATCAAATAACATGCTTAGCTATTAAAATGGGTTGGATTATTGCTACAGACTTCCAAAGGGGGGATTTACTCTTTCTGACTCTAGCTTCAATCCTTCCTCTCACAACACTAGATTGAACTCATAAATGCTTATTCATATTAATAAAAAATGTAGCAATGAATTGCTACAAGAAATTACAATTATAGTTGACAAAATATACTTTTGGTAATATCTAATCAATATCTACTATCTTTTATATCTCCACTCTATTGTTACACACACACACACACACACACACACACACACACACACACACACACACACACACCATAGAGGAGATTATTTTATACAAAACAACATATATTCTAATCTAAGATACATTCGATTTAAGATAACTAAAATTGGCTTTTTTTGCTAAAGATGTCTTCATATGAATTCTAAAACATTATTGTAGGATAAACAAAACTATTTTAGCCTTCAACCACTTCTTTATTTGGCTCCTTAGAGGTTATGGTTATTTGTATGAGTTAACTGAAAGAGGAATCAAAATATGTTCATTCATGGCTTTGGTCATGCAGTGGCTACAAGATAGTCTGTGTAATTAGATTCCTTTACTACGAGACGTTTCACGCTATATACCTATCTCTCCAAAACATCCTTAAAACACATTATAGAAAAATCATCCCAAAGAAATAGATACTTATCATAAATTTAATTCCAATACATAATTATAACTATTAAAAGAGTATGAAACATAATTATATGTCTTTTGAAGGAAGGAAACTATATGGAAAAGTGTTCAAAAGCATGGTTAACAAGCAAAATGAGTACAATAGATGAAGACAAGAATATGACATTTGTGGGGCTCATAATGGGTAATTAGTTGTGAAATTTTGTTAATTGTGTCTTTAATAGGACCTTTTTAATACCTTCCTTCTAGTCCCAATATTGGACATTTACTTCATATGAAATATTGATGCATGGAAACCTAATTATAAGAGTGTTTAAGATACGTCCAACCTCTTATTAGTCTTATTTTGTTGTCATAGGTAGGTAGAGGAGTCATAAAATCATTGGTGCATCAACTCATGTTTATTTTTTAGTTTCTCTTTTCACTTTAAATAATATATTAGGCTTAGTTAGGTGATTGACTAAAGGAAACAAACCTCTCTAGAGATTCACCCCTCATACAAGGTCACCCATAACCTGAGGGGTGTTCTCATTGTATCAGTTGAAGGGAAAAGCCTTAAAACCACTTCTCCAAAGGGTGAAATTCATACTGATAACAAGGAGTAGGGAGATAATGTATCAATAAACTAGAAACATAATTAATTAATACCCTTGTGCAATATGAATAATTCATCACAAATCTAAGTTACCAAAACAACTACATGATTACCAACTATTGGTGGTAAAGACCATAATATGCTTCCCAAATAAAAAAAGATTAAAAATGGAGGCATCAGGCCACTTCATTTATAAAATTTTTCTATATAACACAAAATATAGGACACTTAACAACATGTTGGACTTGTGTCTACCTAGTGACCATGTTAAACTAAGATGTTGGACTTGCCTCTACATAGCGATCATGCTAAACTAAGGGGATAATATATAAAATTTATTGTATTTACAGGTGTTACCATTTTATGAATCATATTTTTTTACATTATAAACTATTTAAAAATGTCTTTCTAACATCTCTATCTTACATTTTTGTACATGGATATGCTATTTTATAGGATATTATCATATTACATATACATGGTGTAGAATATATTTATTTTTTATATGATCCATTAATGTTATTACTTGTAAATAATAGATTAGAATTTTATTTTTTAATGTGTATGACCCTTTCCCTTGCATGAAATTCCTTGAACATCTTGATGAGATTATTTTTTGGTTTGTGCACCATTTGAACATGTATATTGCTTATAGCCCTTGGACCTATGTCTTGTGAGACATTTGAATGTGTGCCTTATTTATGCCCCTTGGAGTTATTGTATGATATTATTTTGTTATGATTATGTGCTTTTTGAGACTATTGATTTTGATTTATTTACGTTGTGAGTGTCTAGGACTAATCATTCTAGGAGGGAATGTGAGTTATAGGTAACTCAAAATTATAAAATTTTAATGGACACAAAATAATTTAGATAGAATAATCAACACACATTAAATGGACCAGAATTATGATTATTTTATAAATGAAACTTATATTCAATATTAATGAATAGGGAAATTAATACATATATGTATAATTCATGTTTGATAGAGTAGATACATAAATCATGATATCTGTCACTATGACTATGTATGGCATTGAACCTTAGCTAGATGCATATGATACATATTTATACATGTAATAAATTAAGTAGTTACAATTACCATTGGTTACAAATAAGATGGTTACAACTCATTTCATCTTCCTTGTTGAGTGACATTTGAACTTCAAGATTTCTAGTGGATAATCTCCCAAATGGATATTTTCCATGTCTAAAATTGAGAAGTACCACTTTTAAACCCACCCATTAAAGGAAATATGACACATGTATATGATGGAGGAAGTAAAATGTAGTAATCCATAAGTAGTGGCTGGATTGGTGTGGAGGAAAAACATGCTATTCTTTGATCGAGTGTGAGTAAATCACATAGGACTATGATCAAGTGTGAGTAAGGAACACATGAATATGATAGGGATGGTATAGGTGAGAGGTGTGTGTGGTGTATAGGTGTATAGATGATAATCATACACTACACATGAGTTGTGTATGGATCATTCACCCTTTATTGAAGAATAATGGTCTCTGTTGTGTCTTTGTGTAGCTATAATAACTGCACATGAAATTTTTGAGAGTTATACCACCTAGCTTGATCTACATATTTCCCAAATTTCATCACTCGAAAGTTGATTTGTGTCACAAAAGGTACATGTGTCTATCACTTTAATGATTTAGTTATTATCTATTGGGCATAAGTGTTGGGGATCAAGATCAGAAGGATGTTGTGTCATGATTATCTCAAGAATTAGAGGAAAATAAGTATGGAGAAGTTCCATGTTGAATATTAGATGCATGCCTAGATATGGAGGAAGATAAATAATGAATGAATTCTCACTAAATGCATGTAGAATGGCATAAGGAACATAATGCATAGTGTTGATATTTCTATGAAGACCTTTGAAGTTTTATTTATAAAAGTACAACGTAACTTTTTTACAACTTAGAATGTATGAGGTGTGTGATGTACATCATGGCACTCCTTATAATTTTGTTGGGTGTGAGAAATAATATATTGTACCTACTAATGAATATATAATATTTGACACAAAAATTTCTTAGCTTTGTCTATTTCCCATTCCTTTGCACATAATTAAATTCCATATAGTGCATGGCAATATATGTCTAGAAGTTTTATAAGATGAAATGAAAGACATGTCTAAAATGGGCTATGTTCCATAGAGTTGTAAAGGTCTCTATTGTAGGCATGTTAAATGTTCAAAAGTTTGTCATCCCAACTTTGAGCATGCACATAATTATACATTCGTAAAATATAGACAAGTGTTTTATTGACAAATTTTATTTTCCCATATATCTATGGATGAAACGTTGTCAATTGATCTAAATATATACCCACCAAGTCCCACAATATTTTTAAAAAAAGACTCACAAAGTTTAAATCTTAAACAACTATGATGGATCTGTTAGGAATCAAAGGTGAATCCAAACATGGTTGAAGAAGGATTATGTAGTGAAAGGTACATCAATATCATTCTTTTATGTGACCATGATATCTATATTTTAGAACCTATCCAAAACAACAAACATAATAGCATGTTGTCATTTTGTCATAAGAAACCCAGTCATGACATCCATGATGATAGATTCCTATGGCCTTGTTGGAAATGATAGAGGTGTTTAAATTCATAGATTCTTACTTGTGGGCTTGACAATGAAAAAATTAATGCAAGTATTGAGTTAAAATTCCACATATGTGTGTATGTGTGGCCAATATAAGGGTGACTACAATATATAGAGTATTTTTCATGCTGAAGTGTCCTAAGGTGTTTTTTTAGTGCACTTCCTTGATGTCATTTTAGTAAGGTTCTCCACCAAAAACATAGAGATGCTTGACCTTGTACAAAATTTGGTTAGACAAGTAGAAATCCTGAACTTGTTTACCTTGCATAAGGATTTTGTATTTTTCTACAAAGTCCTGATCAACTAAGTAGAGAAATACCCCATATCTAAAGTTATGGATTTACTTGTCCAGTAATATAATGTGTACATGAAATAGTAGTTAGCTAAGGTAATATGTTACCTTTTTATCCTTTCATTTCTTATGTTTGATCATGACATAGAACTACTATAGGTAAGTCATGTATTTCATGTGGCGTGTGTATTCCAGTTTGTTTTATCTACAAGAACTAAAGTAGCTTATGATCTAAATGAAAAACTATCTCCTTCCCCAAAATATAGTGACACCATTGTTTTATTTATTTTAAAATAATATACAAATATTTTTCATAGGAGGATTACCTTTGCACTATTTCTCTAATTTTTTAAAAATGTTATGTGATCAGATGTCCATGTTGCATGAGTGTATCATCGAGTGTATATCAAATTCACTAGTGTGAAGTTGAAATTAATGTATGACATTAATTATTACAAGTATAGGCACTATGCAAATACATTACTAAGTGCCAAAAAAGTGTGTTTTGTGTGGGACTCCATTCAAACTTATATTTTACACATGTTATTTGGATAAGTGTTTAAGAGACATGTGGGAAATAAAAGATAAACATGTGGTATAAGTTTGAAAGTCTAAGAAAACTCCTTAGTTTTATGAAATTACATAGAATTAACCAAACTTTGATCACTTTGATATTTTATAGTTCTACATGTATTTCAGTATGGTCAATGACATAGCCCAGGTACTCGATATGTGCAGTACCAATGTACACTTTTTTATGTTGGCCTACAACTTAGGTTGACACAAAGTGTCCAAGATGTTGAGGAATGGCCTATGTAGACCATCCATAAAGTGCATATTTTGTTTTTGTATAGGTATGGTATAAATTCATAACTAACCATTCATATGATCTTTATCATGTCCTAAAGTTTGTTTTTAAGACATCTTCAGGATGAATTGGAACCTAATGGTAACCTAAATTCAAGTGGATGTTGGTGAGGTACTATGTACCTCAGATTTGATCTAAATGGTCATTAATGCATGACCATGAATAGTGATTATTCATAGTGATTTTGTTGATTATGAAATAGTCTTTGTAAATATAATATGATGCATCTTTCATAGACATAAGGACTATCATAATCCCATAAGGAGAAGGACTAGGATTGATCTTTCCCTAATCAAGGATATCTTGTATTTGGTTATATATTTCATCATTATCCCAAATTCATCTTTGATATAGAGGTATCTATAGAAATCAGGATCTGAAGACTAAATCATTGAGTGCTTTATTACAATGTGTTGGAAGACCTTTTGGATATATGAAGACTTCACCATGATACTTCAGTAACTTATCAAGTTACTATTATTTCAACATTATTTACATGATGTGCACTACTAAATCTTGATTTATCTCTTGCATAGGTGTGTCAGGGAACACCATGAACAACATGAATTTATGCATGTGAGAAACAGGTTTAAGACATTACTTGGTAGAGACCAAGGTTACTTTGGTCACTGATGCTAACTCAAATATGTTGAAGAAATAATATTTTGTGTGGAAAGTAAAATGTTTTGGCTTGGCTTGACATGTATCTTTAGTTTCATAAAAATATATCCTCCCTAGAAATATTTTGAAAAAATTATAAAGGTGTGATATGTAACATCCTATTTTTCTGTGCCTAGATATAGGACACTTTTTGGTGGTAAACACCAAAAAACATAACTAAAGTTTTTTACTTTCTATGTGATCATGGATTTGTCTATTGATAAGATTCATATGTTTTAGTTTATTATTGTTATCATGTTTGTGTTAGTGATTTAAATTGCATTGTCCTTGTTATGTAACCATCATCATCTCTTACCGATTGTTGTAATTGAATTGTAAGGAAAATTTTCTCATTAAGACTAAGTTATAATCAGAAAAAACTCAGATTCATAAGAGTTATCAAAGTCCTCATATTTTATTAAGTTTGACTTATTTAATTATTTTGGTCATAACATAGATGTTTGGAATTTTTAGTGTGTTATTAAATATATTTTTTGTATTCATTATCTATACATTAGTAATGGTTATTTATTAGATAAGTTATTTTAATCCATATTAATGTTGTAAACTTTTGTTAGTTGAATACATTGTGAATGCATTAACATATGTTTTTGTTAGGGTATAAGCTATATAGTTTATGTTATGCTTGTATCTTACAAATCTGAAGAGCACAGAAATGTTGATTAGTTTCTTGTTAGTGAATATCAATAAAATTAAACTACATTAATGCAATGAAACTAAACACTCTTTCATAATTACTAGGGGAGCATAACACAATGGACAAAACCATAAATAAGAGATAAATACACACAACAATTTTTCCTCCCTTATTGAAATTAGTGTCCACTTGTTGGTATAAAATATGTTCTTGCTCGATTGATGGTATTAGAGACTTTGATCAATGACTTTCTCCATCTTTTTAGCACTTCTCTAATAGCCACATATGGCTTGGCTTGGATTGGTGTGAATATTGATATCAATTAGGCATTATAACATTACTTTGATGGCTTCTTGAAGGCATTCCTATAGAATAACCTTACACACAAAAGCTTGTTGGCATAGAGTAAGGCAAATTGTATTTATAGGTCTAAAAACTAACTTTAAACCTTGGTTGAATCTAAAATAGCCTAGGTTGAGTTAGGCTAACCCTGGGTTGTACCAAAGTAATCATGAAGGGTTGACAATACATTTTTAGATATTTATGAGCCATGATAAATCATATAAGATATTTATGAGGTTGTGACTCACCTTTTCTTTAATTTTAGAAATTAATGAAACATTTTATTAGTTCCTTTAACTTTGACCTCATGTTTATTGAAAAAAAAATTAGATGAATGTAATTCACTAATTCAACTTGGAAATTTTACTTAATCAAACTAATTGAGATTTTATTTTTAATTAATCTTATTTAATACTTTTTGGCTTTTATGAATTGTTTTGAATGTTTTACATTAATAGCTCGATAGGCAAAGAATTTTAATTTTATAGGTCATAATTTGAATATGGTTGACTCCAAATTAGGTTATTGGTGCATACATGGTAATACCCCAAATAAGAAAACCTCACCACATTTATGATTAATTAAATCCCTTATGAAGAAAATTTTGGGCAATTCATCTAATTTATATGATTAAATTATGTCATTTTCTATCAATTGATATGAATCCCAGTTTAGACATGAAAGTGGCAAAAAAAGAGTGTCTACAGTTTACCCCTATTTCATAAGGTGTTTTAAGACAGGCACAATAACATATTTTTAAAGAATGCAAAATAAAGGTTGGTCTATTATCCCTAGATGCCCTCTTGAGGGAGTGAGAATTAAAATAGAGTCGTCAAAAATTCCCTTGAAATGAAGAAAATAACATGATCTAGTAGTAACATGGGTGGAACTACTAGTTTTCCTAAATGTGGTTATAATCAGTAATGATAATGGAGTCACAAATTTGCACAAAGGTGGTTATATTTAGTAATGGGTGGGACATTGATTTTCCCAAAGGTATTTATAATTAATAACAAATGAGGAAACATTAATTTTCCTAAAGGTGGTTATAATCAGTGGTAGGTAGGTGAGACACTTATTTTCCCAAAGGCATTTATAATCAATGGCACAAGTATTTACCCTAGTAGGGCAAATGTGTCAAAAATTAATGATTTTCCTAAAGGTGGTTATAATCATTAAATTAGATAAAAATAATGCTTTTCCCAAAGGTGGTTATAGTCATTTGTTCATTTGATCATGTGATTAAAAAATTGTTTTCCCTAGGAAAGCACAATATATCATTAATCGCTCAAAAAATAATCTGCTTCATCAGGTAAATGGGTAAGGGGAGATTATTTGAAAAATCCATAAAATGAATTTATGATGAGCTGATAAATAATAAAAACACATGTATAGCCATAGTGTGAGTAAAAAGATGAACATTCAAACAAACATGGTGTATAGGTAGAAAAATAATGTTGTTCAATGAGTCTCAGAAGAGACTCAATCAAGATGGTCTTGTTATAAAATGACCAAGAAATAAGGTATATGAGATCAAATGAGACATAAAATGGACTATAGAGGTGAAAGATACACCTCCTAGAGTGAAAAAAATGAAATTTAGGCCTTAGGGGGTAAAAATTCAAAATTTTAGGCTATATATTCACCCCCAGGGTGAAAAATAATTCCTTTTCACCCTAGCCTCTTTATGATTTGAGCTTTGGTTTTATGCATTAGATAGCGGATCAAAATGGCATGTGAAGGAACATGACAACATGTAAGTGACTGGGTGAGAGATCACATGTGACCACCACATGAAGAGCCACTGATATGAATTCTCACTTTCATTATTAATGTTATTTATTATGCACTTATTGCTAGGTTTAAGTTAAAAAATGGCAAAGTCACCATTTGTATTTTAGGTAAAATGGTGTCATCACCAGGGAAATTAGTAACTTCGAATGAAGTTTCCATTCCTAAAAATTATGGTTTAGTTGAAAAAGAGTGGAAATTGTGGAAATGGTAATTTCACCCAAAAAGTTGTAAAAATACCAAAAAAATGACTTCACCATTTGGGAAAATGGAGAGTTCTCCATGAAAGGCAAAATAATTGGCTTAGGGGACCTAAAAAGTGTCTAACCTCTAAGAGAGAGGGGAAAATAGATTTTTTAGGGTATGAATAAGATCAAATAATAACATAGATATAGGTTGATGCAAATATATTTATGATTACAGGAGTGATTGGTGGTTTTAATGACATGAGAGTGACGTTCCTACTACTCATGCACACCATAGATTTAGATGGTGGAGATGATTAGATTTATATATTATTTAGACTTGTATGATGTGGTATGGATGGCAAATATTCATATATCTATCTTACTTAAGTGCACTGGTAGAGCAGTGGCATAGTGAGACATCAAAATTTCATCTTCTCACTAGAGAGGTGACTGTCACTTTTGAGGATACTTAGTGTATCCTCAAACTACCAAAAGGAGGATGTAGGATCTTATAGAATAATCCATAATAATAGTAGGCTTTTATTTATGACTTGGTTATCTATTAGGGCATTCCCATGGTTCATAGGAAGATTGATATAGACATGCTTGAGACATATATAGATATACGACCTAATAACCTAACCCTTGGAGACCCTTCAACACCAACACTTATTGATAGGGAGGTCATATTTTTTATTGATATTATTAGTGACATCTTGATACTTGACATGAATGACATATATTTACATATGAGCCTTAGAGACATCATTTGTAGCTTGATGGATTAGGCCACACCATTTTCATGGAACCACCTATTTTAACTCAGTTATACAAATATATTCACATGGTGGCATACAAAGGAAGACATAACATTGGAGAATCTACACTACTAATGGTCTAAGGTTGGGAACACATTTCCATTTAAGGAATAGTGGGTCAAAGATAGGTGAGGGATCTATAGGAGTCATTCTCATATGGCTAGACATAAACTGGGGAAAGATAACACCATTATTGGAGAGAAATATACTTCTACTATCGTATATTCAATGAGTTCACCCCATATTTATTAATCTAGAGATCATATCTTCTGTATTAGTTGTAGTGGCTTAGGTATGGTTGGTATACTACACATATGACATTTAGGTGTTTTCTCACAAGTAAATAATCTCACATCATTAAGGAGTACCAATTTGATTGGGAACTTCAATAGTTTAGCATGACATATGATGTGTCATAAGAGCCTTGATGGTTCATTCACATGACAAGAAAGATCAACCAAGACACTCTAGTTATTTAAAGGCATGTAGTGATTAGTAGTTATTTGAATTTTCCATAGAGAGTTTGGGCTTATGTAAGGGGGTTTATAGATGCATAAGTTACACTTGATTACATTCACTGGTGGGTATAGGTTTTTTATTTGACGCTTACCATTCTAGGTTAGGCAAGTGGGAAGATACCTATGGATATAGACAATGCTAAGACTGAGACATACAACAGAGCAAATGATAGAAATAGTACTTGGTAAATTAATGGAGGTGATGATGATGGGTTTAGTGGAGGTGATGGTGGGGATTATGATGGCTTATATGGTAGAGGGGATGATGGTAGAGATGATGGTCAAGCCATGATGGTACTAGATCTTAGAAAGATATTTATAGTTGGTACTCATGTTTATCTAGTCTAGGTAGGGCCTTTAGGCATGGGTAATGAACGTAGAGATGCTAGTATGCTAGAGGAGTATATCACCACCAGGGTTGGGGAGACTACAAGTTTGGAATAGTGGGTGGAAACCTTGTAGACTACACTGGACATCCATAATGAGTATATGACTCACCTTCAGTCAGATATTACTTGGCTAAAGGTTGAGGTATCTAGGATGTTTTAGATATAGGCCCATATCACTATAGAGTAAGATCAAGATATTATTGATAGGGAATAAGCATTACTATATGTTTAAAGGCTATGGAGAGAGTGTGATAAGGCTCAAAGATATAGTACACACATATGTTTTTCATATATGATTCTTGAGAGCCTTTGGGCCAAGAATGAGGCCTCATAATACCATAAAACATATGAGACTACTATTCTCAAAGACTAGTAGGTAGCCACTTTTTAGGTATGGGATGCTTAGAGAGTAGGTAATAGATCAAGTCAATCAAGGACTAAGACACATATTACAAGAGATTTACGATAGTCCATTCATCATCCATGACCAGCTACACCACTAGGACCACCAAGGCTACCTCCAATTATTAGTTCTATGGATACTCGAAGCCAGAGTTGACCATTGGCATTTTGTAATATTAACACATTGGCATTATTTTAACACAATGATGATATGTATATATTCTAAATGTACATGACATTTTTGAGATACATTTATTTTCATATTAGGTCCTTTGAGGCCTAAGTATATGTACATATATTCATTTGATCTCATTTTTTAGCTCATGTGTTGGCATTATGGATGTTAGCATTATTGATGTTTATGTTCATTTAAACATGTATGCTTAGTTCATTTATTGCTTCACCATGTATATGAGATGTTGTTATATTATTGTTTGATTCTATTATATGACTTATATGTATGCTTATTCAAAGATGCACATCTATATTAGCACATAATAAATGATATTTATCTATTTAGTACTCATTAATTCATTCAATGTTAGGTATTTGGCTAGTTTGATGATCTCATAAAAGTACTATCATTGCATTGATCTGATAGTCTCTATTGGCCTAGTTTTTATTATAACTTGTGATTTTATGTATCATAGTTATGAAAAAATATAATAACAATGTATACCCTAAGCATGGAAAACTTAGTTTAAATGCAAATATAAACAACCTAGGAATAATATATGAACAATTAAATCCCAAGTGTAAATATAAGATAAATAAACCAAGTGTAGGACTATATATAAACATTCACAAGCTAAGTGAAAGATATGAATAATCAAGACTTAAGTGTAAATAAAATGTAATAGATATATGATAATTGGGTAAGGCACAAAATGGAAAAAAGACAATAATCAAATAAAAACAAACAAAGCAAATAAATAGATTAAAAAATAGTCAAATAAACAAACAAAGCAAACTAAACAAAATAAGCAAATAAACAAAGTATAAAAATAAACAAAACAAACAAATGGACCAACTAAACATAAAAAAAACAAATAAACTATAGAAAAAAATAAACAAACTAAGATAAAACAAAGGACAACATACAAAAAATGATAGTAATAAATAGAATACAAAAAACAAATTGTTCATGCATGTGTAATAGAGGTGTTACTCTTGGCAACAAGGTTTTCCCTAGGCTAGGTGGCAACAACATAGGTAAAATAACACTAGAACAAATGGAATAAGGTTACCCCTAGGATATAGGGAAATAATGACAAAGGGTATGATGATAAATAGTTTCCCCTAGGCTATAGGAGACAAAAATACAAATAATAAAAATGGGGAGACTAGAATAAATAGGAATGGGTAGCTAAGCTTACTCTAGATGCACTAGGAAAGTAGACACTGCCTACATAGTTCCATGGATACAAGGTCTAACATGAACTTTAGGCTAAATGGAGTTCTCCTAGGATATGGGATAGAAGAAAATTGATGATAAGAAAACATGAGTGACTTGTAGATGAAAATAGTAAAGGTTTCACAAAATGATAAGTACATAGAAAAAGAGGGGGTGACATTCAAAATCATGAAAAATGTCAACATAAACAATTTCATGCAAGTGCAAGAGCATGGTTCAGGCTAAAATCACAATAAAAGACAACATATGAGTATCCACTAATGAATTGAATTCATAATTTATAGTGTTTACTACATCTATGTCTTGGAATGAGCATGAGGTTATAAAATGGTGAGATCATTTGTGAAGGGTGGTCACAAAACTATGAGAGCATTGGCTGAGTTTTCTCACAAAACAAAGAGATTTTTCAAATAGAATTTTCTCATAAAATGGTGAAAGTGTTCAAACAAAGGTGGCTGAGCTAATCTCAAAAAACATTGAACGCTACCTACATAGTCCAAATGGAGCTCAAGCCACTATAGTTTTGCCTACAATAGTGAAATCTAGAAAAATATTTCTTATGTTTTTTTGTTTTTGATATCTCAACTCAATGGAGAATTATGAAATACAACACAGTCCAAACTCATAGAAATGCTTAAAAATTGGAAATATCATGGCATAGGGGTGATTGAGCTAGACTCAATGTAAATTGAGTGATTATTACATAGTCCAAATGGACCTCAAACCACTATAGTTTTGCCTTTAGTGGTGAAAGATGGGAAAATATTTATAATGTTTTGGTGTTTTTGGTATCTCAACTCAATGGAGAATTACAATATGCAACACTATACGAACTTGTAAAATTATGAGTGTAGCTTAAAAATTCTCACAAAATGATGAGAACATGGAAAAGGGGTAACTAAGATGACCTCAATATAAATTGAGTGCTTCCTACATAGTCTAAATAGACCTCAAGCCATTGTAGTTATACCAACAGTGGTGAAAATTGGGAAATATTTTTGATGTTTTGGTGTTTTCAGTATCTCAACTCAACGGAGAATTATGAGATACAACATGTTCCAAACTCAAAAAACATTTATAGTGTGGATTAAAAATGCATTTTAAATTGAGAGAGTGTGTCAAAGGGGTGACTGAATTGACCTCAATGTAAATTGAGTGCTTCCTACATAGTCCAAATAGACCTCAAGCCACTATAGTTCTACCTAAGAAAGATAAGCAAATGGAAAGGTATGGTAAGGTGATATGAAAATACATGGTAAATGGGTTGTTCTTAATTTTCCCAAAGGTGGTTATAATTAGAAAACAATGACAAGGGTCAACGATACTAATTTACCCAAAGGTGGTCATAATTAGTAACACAAGTAATGATATAGAAATAAAAAAAAATGAAGGATTTAATTGCTAGGACCACTATCATACTACTTTCATAGACTGCCATTCAAAAGTTTGAATTTGAATTATCTATTAGAACTGTATCTAATATCAACCACTAAATATGCCTAAAGTACAAATGAATCAGAACCAAGGCCAAAAAGTGATGGGTTTAGGTAAAAATAACTAGATGGAAAGAGGCTAAGGTATGGTGGGAATGGTAAATGGGTATGGTACAAAGAATGGGTATATCGTGGCATAGCTTAAACAATCCTTGTAGATAATAATTTGAGTCCTTCAAGCATAAAAATGTTTGAGGTGAATTATGATCATTGGTTCATTAAGTTCCTCTCCTTTGGGCACGGTGAGCCTATATGCTATAGATCTGTATTTAGCAATAAATATATAAGGCCCTAACCAGTTATTTTGGAATTTTACTTTCTTCTTTATCTTAGGATTGACATTCTTCTAATTTTATTTTAATACAAGGTCACCAAGCTTGAATTCTTGATGTTTAACACACTAATTATATTGGCATCATAATATGTTTTGATATGCTTGAAGGTTATTTAATTCATCTATGCACTTTCTATAAAGTAATTCTAGCTCTTAAAAACATACTACTCTATAGTCCTCATCATCAATTAAGTATTTTAGTGAAATCTAGAAAGAAGGTAACTTGACCTCGATAGGAAGAATGGCCTCAGTGTCATGAATTAGTGAATATGGGGTAGCTCCTATTGGAGTACATAATGTAGTATGGTAGGCCCAAAGAGTGTAAAATAGATACAATTTCCAATTACAACCAACATCATTGATAATATTATTCATAACATTGATACTGGTTTTATTAGAAGCCTCAACTTGGACATTGCCTTATGGGTAATAGGTGGTAGAATAATGTTGTTTGATATGGTATTAGGAATATAGTGTTTTAACATATTTATTTTGAAATGATTCACCATTATTAAATATAATATCAAAGGGTATACCATAAATACAAATGAGATGGTTAAATATGAATCTGGATATCTGCTTACTTATTATGTAAGTGAGGGGAATGGTTTCTACCCACTTAGTGAAATATTCAATAGTAATAAGGACATGTTTGTGGCCATATAAGGATGTAGGATTAATCTTGCTTATGAGATCGAGTCAGCACATTGAGAATGGGCATAATGTTGTCAGTGGTTTGACAATTTTGGCTAGAACATGAATCATATTATCATTCTTATGACACTTTACACACTTCTTCACATAGGTAGCTATGTTTATTTCCATAATCAACCAATAATAACTAGTACTCAATAATTTATTGGAAAGTATAGATCCACTGGTTTGAGATCCACATACTTTTTTTTGAACTTGTTGTAATGTTAATCCAAATTCTATTGAATAAAAATATTGAAGTAACATTCCATTATAGATTCTATGATACATGGTAGGTCCAAGTAAGGTATATCAGGAAGCTTTATGAATGAAATATTTTTGTTTATTATATGAAATGTCAGGGGGAATAATTTATTCTTGGAGGTAGGCATATATATTAGAATATTAAGGAGACATGGACTAATAATATCACAAACCATCTCAATAGCTACTTGTTCATTTTCTAGTGATAGGAGATGTTACACAAGAAACTAATATTCCTTAGCCCTATTTGTAATCTAAATTTTGGAGATAATTGTGGCCATGGCATCAATTATTCTGTTATTGGCCCTATGTATTCATTTAAACTGAATGTTGTAAATTTTCTATTTAAGAGTATCGACCATATCTTTATATGGTACAAAATTCTCATCCTTTATTTGGTATTGGTATGCTACCTAATTAATGATAAGTTATGAATCACATTTAACTAATAAATTTTGTATGTTCTAATGTATTTCTTGGTGAAGCCTTACGATAAATGATTTGTATTCGGCCATGTCATTAGTATAGGTAAAACTAATGTGAAAGGAATTATGAATAAGATCCCCTTATGATGTAATAAACAATATTCTAGCACCTGATCCATTGGTTGTGAAGGAACCATCAAATTAAATTTTTTGGTGTTTTTCCTTCTAAGGTGTTTCTACTTTGGTTATAGTCATAATGGCTTCATCTAGAAATTCAAATATAAGAGGTTGGGTATCATGAAGAGGATTTTCTGTAAGATGATATGTATATTTGATCTCAAACTTGCTTAAAATCATGATCCAATTTACCATGTGGCCTTACAAAGTTATTTTGGAAAGTAGATACTTGAGTGGATTTACTTTATTAATCACAATGGTCTTACTATTTAGTATGTAATGACACAATGTTTGGGTTGTGAAAATTCGAAATAAATAAGATTTTTAGATCAATGAATAATTATGATCATATGAAACTAATTTTAAACTTAGGTAATAAACATCATGATCTTTACCCTATTCATCGTGTTGTGTCAAAAGTGCCCCTAGGGTATTTTCAGTTGTTGACAGGTAAATTAGCAATGGCTTATTTAGCACACTAATGTGCAAAGAGACCTAGTGTGGCCTAATAAGGGGTCAAGTTCATTTTAAATCGTGTTATAGATCACGATAGAATTTTTATAGATATGAGAGGTTGTTTAAAGTGTTTTGACCAAGTATAAGGTCATATAATTAAGTATTAAGCATGAAATTTGGTTTTGAGGTTTTCTATGTGTATAAAATGAAGTATAACAAACCCTAGAATAATTTTATTATGATTTTTGGCATGTGAAAAAATTTCATGAGATACTAATAGGTTAATGGAAGTTTGGGAATATTTATAGATAAAATTTCTTGGCATTGATTTTGGTGTTGATGAACAATCCTTTATGAAAAATTTCTAAGAATAGAAAGCAATCTAAACCCTCTTAAAACCCTCATAATGACCTGATATGGAAGATATTATTATAAAGTGATTATAATGGCTTTTTTGACCTATTATGATGATTTTAATTTGTATTCATATCTCCTTGGTACCTCTAAGTGGCATTGGTTTGATATAAGAGTGAGTGGAAGCTATAGGAAACCCCTTGTTTCTCAAATTTTTGATGTAATAGGCAAGGTTGACCAAGTAAAAGCATGAAATTATTTGGAGGATGATGTGTGATAATTTTAGTTTTTGATAATGTAATTTTTTGATCATGTTTCATACCTTAAATATTCTCAACTGGTCATGAAATTTGGCCTATCACTAAAAAGACCTAATGAGGAAGATAGTGAGAAAACCAGGCAAAAGTGAGAATAAGATTAGGGATGGGTTATAGTCAATTAAGGATGGATCCAAATGAATATGTCAATTTTTAAATACCTATATCACCTTTCCCATTTGAATATAATATTTAGAGATTTTCATATACAAAAAAAAAATGTTCTCAAAGTGACATGTCTACCACAATAAGGTTTGTGTAGGGTGAAGACATAAGATTGGTCTATAAAACCAATATTGATATTGAAAATTATAATATATATATATATATATATTTAAATATGTTTTAATTTTTTTTAATTATAATATAAACCCATTTTAATTTCATAAAAGTGTCCACATATATGTTCTAAGTCTTGGTTTTCATGACTATGTTTTTGGAACTGTAGGCAGTTTTCTATGTGTGAGTGAGAAGATGTTCCCAAGTCTTTTTGCATAGAGTTAAGAATAAAATTAAAATTAAGTTTTTGTATATGTATCATATGCTAATTTTAATACATTTTTATTCATGATAAATTCCTATCAATTTATGAAGAGTCAAAGGTTATTCATTGGGTTCTTTAGGCACGTTTACAGTTTCAAGTGAGCATATGAAAGTAGTTTGTTTGAGGTATATTGACCTATTTGGAGAAATATAATTGACTTGGTGATGAATATAAGGTAATTTAGGTTATATAATTTTTTTTTAATATTTTTATGTTTCAAAGTTTAATGTATGATTGAGATATTCAAGATAGACTTTTTGGTAGTGAGAAGGCCTAATTACGAGTAGACCTAATGGTGTGGTTCAAGGAGTGAAATGAGATAAATGGTGTTTGGGACATAATTTTAGATTATAAAAGGTATAATTTATGAATTTATGAATTTTTTCATACATTTTTGGAGGCTCAAGATGTTTCAAGGTGGTTTAAGTGAAATGTGTGCTTTGAGAAGGCCTAATTGTATTAGGTCTCTATTAGGCCTAATGGTGGTTTTGGTCTTTATGGGTGGTGACCCACCTATGTAATGATTATTTGAATTAATAATTTTTTTTTGATATATTAAAAGGGTGAAACATGTATTAATAGGTTTATTTTTGACCAATTTGGGTGAGAGTAAGATTCAAGTATAAAAAGAAGGTTTAATAGGCCTAATTTGACTAGTTAGAAAATTGAGGGAGTGACTAAATGATATAGAGGTTTAGAAACTAGGTAGAGGTATTGAAGAAAATAAAATAGTTATGGTGTATATTTCATGAATTTATAACATTAATTCTATAGGTGATGAGCAAGGACATATGATCTAAATTTGCCAAGAAGTGGGCTAGTTTAGCAAAGAGGCCTAATAGGTTGTTTGAGAGACGTAGAAGAGTAAAATAAGGTGGTAATATTTAGTTGAGTGAAAAAAATGTGTCCAAATGTGATAATATTTTATAGGTTACTGAGTTACCTATGGTATTAATGCCTCCTTACAAGTTGGTGCTTGTTAAAAGACTAGTTGAGTTGGTGCTTGACTAGTGAGGGGTTAGTACTCCTTATGGGGTTGGTGCCTCAATAAATATTGATTAATTAATTATAGGATTATATTATAAGATTTTTTTCAGTTTTTTTATCCCCCTTGATGTTTTTCCACATATCTCTTGTGTTCTTATGTTGAATGCTTTTGTAGATGTTTACTTATGTATTGATTAATACATATATGTGAATGAATGCATCATGGATGATAAGTGAAATTAAATAAATATTTTAAGGCCACTAATTCACCCCCATATTATTATATATACTTAAAATATTTTTTATCATATCAGATCCTTTAAATTAGGTTTAATAGCCTAACTAAGATTCTAAGCAAACAAAGATGCCTAGTCAAGCACAAGGTGGTTTCTATACAAGCAAGGCTCTATTTTTAATAGATATAATTATGATTTTTGGAGTGTTAAGATGAGAACATATTTTATGGATTTAGGTCATGATTTTTTTAAATTAGTTTTGGATGGATATACTACACCTCTTATTCCTCCTACAGATGCAATAGGTAAGAAGGCTAGTGACAACAATTTAAAAATAATGAATGGTATTATATATGCCCTATCAAAGGTAAAACTTGTGAAGGCGATGAAATGTATGTATAATAAATAAATATTGTACAAGTTGAATACTATCCACGAGGGATAATCCAAGGTCAATTTGGATAAGTTTCAAACCCATATAATACAATTTGAAATCCTAAGGATGAATGAAGATGAGACCATTGCAACCTACTTGTTGAGGGTTGATGAAGTGGTCAACATCATAAGAGGCCTATGTGAAGTATTAAAAGAGTCTAATATTTTTCAAAAGGTTTTATTATCTCTAAATCCCAAGTTTTATTATAAAGTGTTTGTTATTGAGGAGATATAAGATCTAGACAAGTTAGAGATGGATAAACTTCATGGAACATTAATAGCCTATGAGATGAGGATAAGTGCAAGAAGACCTACAAAGAAGGAAGTTGTATTTAAAGGAGAAAATAATTCAAAGGAGAAGAAAACACAATGTAAGAAAGTCAAAGATAATTATGATTATGATATTGATGATGATGAGTTGATAGCTATGTTTGCAAGAAAAATGAAAATAGGTTCAAGTAAATATAAGGGTAGGTTGTCCTTCAAGTGTTTTAATTATGGAGAGATTGTAAATTTTACTAATAAGTACCCCCATAATTATAAGGAAAAATATGATGAATAGCATGATGAAGGTCGTGATGATGATAAGAAGTCTTATAAGTCTGATATGAACAAGAAAAGTTGTAGAAAGTATGATGAAAAGTATTTTTTTTTCAAGAACAAAATAATACTTTACACCAAGGAAGATTGAATCTCATTTGATGAGAGTGAGAGAAGTAATTCTAAGAGTGATCATGAAGGTGATGGTCCTGATGTCAATGAAATTATCTTCATGGTTGGGGAATGAAGCTATTCAAATCAATAATAGTCCATATGGATTAGAGGTACTATTGGTGATTTATATGAATAAGAAGATGAGGTGGAATTTGAGGTTGAGTTGATGAGTGCTCTATAAGAAATGAATACAATGAAGAAGAAGAATAAGTTGAAAAGGTATCTTATCAAATACTATGATGATCAAATCAATTTGTTTGAAGATATACTAGGTAATAACTCTAAAGAATAATAAAAAATAGTCAAATAGGTGGCAAATTGATATTGTGACTCCAAGCCTAAAGGCTAAAGAAGATGAATGTGCAAGGTATGTAACTAAAGTGGACTCCTTAAAAGCTGAGTTGGATTAGAAATTAAGTAAGGTGAAGTCCTTTGTGAAATTTGAAAGGAGTACCAATTATCTATAAATTTTTTTGAGTAGTCAAAAGAATGATAATAATAGAATAAGTCTTAGTTTTAATGGAGACAAAAACAAGAGTACTAATGTGATCAATGAGAATCAGACCTTAAAGTTCAATGGTTAATAAAGGAATGAGGGTGCTATTAGAATGAAGACTAATCCTATCATGCAACCTAATATTATAAGGTATGATAATCCCTTCAATGGTTATTGTTATTCATGTAACCAATTTGGTCATTGAGCAAGGCATTGTAGAAGTCCCTCTAAGAATGAATATACTTGGAACTATGAAGAGAGTCATTAGTCAATAGGTATGGGTCATGGTGTGTTTCCTTCAAAAAGGATATTGTGTTTCAATTTTTAAAATATTGGTCATGTTTAAAAGTTATGTAATTATGGATTCTCAAGTGAAAACAAGAAAGTTGAGGCCCATAGAGTATAAGAAAGAGGACAAAACAACGAATAGAAACCAAAGATATCTAAGGTGAATGATGACCATTATACAAGTCCAAGTGGACTATTTGACATGGTGGAGCATAGTTCAAATGAAAAGGAATGACAATAATTTTCCCTATCATCTTAGATTGTGGATGAAGGAGTCAAGACAAATAGACCAAGTTAGAATTTTGTTCAAATAAAGATTGAAGAGGTCAAGCCAAAATGGCTATTCAAGCCTAAGAGGATCATGAAGAAAGATTAATCTAGTAAGGACATGGAAATTTTGGAATCTCTTGAGTTTATGTTGTTTTAGTACCCTAGAGAATTAGTGACTCCATTAGGCTTCATGAAGGCACTCAACGTATGAGCAAAAGCATAGATGGTGCTTGGTCTTAGGGGGAGATTTGTTTTAGATCCAAAATTCAATCAATAGTCTATTAGAGGTGTGATTACAAGAGATGGATTAAAAATCATGTGTATGATGACTTGATCAAACAAAGTCACAATCATGATAGTGCCTGAATATCTCATGGAGATAAGGGGAGCATGGTTGGGTAATTCTATGAATTGAGTTACTGTTTGGTTGATCAAAGTAAGATTGATCTTGTTTAGGAAAAAAAGCATGTTTCAAATCCAAGGATCATATGGTAGCTATCAAGAGATGAATATTTGTCATTAATGTCAAAGGGGGAAAAAGTTCTTATTTGGGAGAAAGGTTAGTTTAAAGAAGATCTATCTTAGGGAGATGTGAATGATAAAATTTGTTTTAGTGTTTGACATCAATGACAAAGGGGGAGATTATTTAGGTATGTTCCTATTTTTTTTGTTGTGGCATTAATGTTGTCATTGATGTTAAGGTCAAGATGGAGGTCATTAATGTCAAAGTCAAAGTTGATGTCATACATGGTACAGTGGTATGTGATAAGGAGTCTTATGAAAAGAGAGAATTTGAAGGAAACCTATTTTATACCTATTAAGAGAGAATTTAAAAATAACCTGGTAATATTTTCAAGGTTGATGACATGTCAAGGTCAAGATCAAGATACAAGGTAAGCATACTTTTGAGCACTAGTCTTAAGGAACATTGTCATATCATGAACATGTGTGTGAAGATGGTGGTTTGGTAAGATGGATACACATAGGTATGAGTGGATTTTTAATAATTCTCAAGAATGTATATGAATTGTTTAAACACTTAATAAAGTTTCAAGGTAAACATTCAAGGGTATATTCTTAAGCCTAAGCATGAAAGGAGACTACTCCTAGACTCTACCTGAGCTAATGAGGAGTCTTCAAGTGTTATCAATAATAAAAATCATTAGTATAACATGTTAGGAGATGTTTTGCACTATGTAGATTGTGTATAGGGTATATAATCTTTTAGAGGAGGTTTCTAGGTCATTTCTTAGCTTAGTACTTGTATGAGGATACCTAGTGAGAAGGCATAGGCTTGGTAGCATAATGAGGTGAGCAATATAAGGATTATAAAAATAAAATTGGAAATATTTTATCATGTTATATGACATTATTATGAGGTTTTTATAGTTGTGCAAGAGATTTCAAGGTGTGTTCAAGGTTTAAGAATGACTGGTAGTTCAATGCCTAATGTGAAAAGAGATTTAGTGTGGCCTAATGAGGGGTCAAGTTCATTTTAAAAGGTAATGAGAGAATTTTTATAGGTGTGAGAGGTTGTTTTAAGTGTTTTTTCCAAGTATGAGGTCATAAAATGAAGGAGTAGCCATGAAATTTGGTTTTGAGGTTTTTTATGTGCACAAAATGAAGTATAGTAGACCCCAAAAGAATTTTATTATGATTATTGGCACATGAAACCTTTGAATGAGATCCTAATAATTTCATGGAAGTTAGGTAAGGTTCTTAGCTCAAATTTCCTAGCATTGGTTTTGGATATGAGTGGTAATCCTTTATGAATGATTGCTAAGAATGGAAGGTAGTTTAAAACCTCTTAAAACCTTCATAATGACTTGATATGGAATATTTTGTTGTAAAGTGATAAAAAAAGTTTTTTTGATTTATTATTATGATTATATGTTGTATTAAACTCTCTATAGTACCTCTAGGTGGCGTTGATCTGATAGAAGAGTGAGTAGAAGCTACAAGATACCCCTTGTTTTTTAGATTTTTGATGTAGCAGGTAGGGTTAATTAGGTTAAAACATGAAATTATTTATAAGATGATGTGTGAGAATTTTATTTTGTTCCAATGTAAGTTTTTAATCATATTTCAGACATTAAATATGCTAAACTAGTAATGAAAGTTGGTCTATCACTAAAAAGGCCTAATGAGGAAGATAATGAGAAAACCAGGCAGAAGTGAGAATAAGATTAGAGATGGGTTATAGTAGATTAGGGATGGATAAAAATTAATGGAGAAATTTCAAAATCCCTATATTACCTTTTAAAATTTAATATAATATTTGTATATGCTCATATACAAGCAAAAAGTTGTTCTCAAAATGCCTTGTCTAACATAGTGAGGTCTGTATAGGGTGAAGACATGAGATTGGTTTGTAAGACCAATATTGATATTAAACATTGTAAAATATATATTTAAATATGTTATAAAATGATTAATAATAATATAAACCCATTTTAAATTTGTAAAAGTGTTCACATATATGTTCTAAGTCTTGGTTTTCATGACTACATTTTTTGAGCTATAGGCAATTTTTTGTGTGTGAGTGAGAATGATGTTCCTGAGTCTTTTTTCATAGAGTTGAAGAGTGAAATGCACATGAATTTTTTATATATGTATCATTGGTTAATTTTAATAAATTTTTATTAATGATAAATTCCCATGAAAGTATGAAGAGTTAAAATTTCTTGACTGAGTTCTTGAGGCCTATTTGTAGTACTGAGTGAGTATATGAAAGTAGTTTGTTTGAGGTATTTTTACCTAGTTGGTGAAATATAATGGACTTGGTGATGATCATAAGGTAAAATAGGTTATATCCATGTGTTTTTTTAATATTTTTATGTTTCAAATTTGAATTTATTATTTAGATATTCAAGATAGACTTTCTGGTAGTGAGAAGGCCTAATTGTGAGTATACCTAATGGTGTGGTTCAAGGAGTGAAATGAGATAAAATGTGTTAAGTACCTAAGATGATATTATCATAGGTATAATTTAATCATATATGAAGTGTTTCATCCATTTTTATAGACTCAATATGTTCCAAGGTGGTCAAAGTGAAACGTGTGCTTTGAGAAGGCCTAATTACATTAGGTCTTTATTAGGCCTAATGATGGTTTTCGTCTTCATGGGTGGTGACCCACTTATGTAATGATTTTTTAACTTAAGTAACATGTTTTTTATATATTATAATGGTGATCCATGTATTAATATGTTTATGCCTTACCAATGTGGGTGATAACAAGAGTCAAGTATAAAAATAAGGTCTAATAGGCCTAATTTGACTAGTTAGAAAATTGAGGGAGTCAATGAATGATATAGAGGTTTTAAAAATAGGTAGACATATTTAAGAACACAATATAGGTATGGTTTACATGTCATGAATTTATAACAATGATTATATATGTGATGATCAAGGACATATGATCTAAATCTACCAAGAAGTGGGCTAGTTGAATGAAGAAGCCTAATAGGTTGTTTGAGAGAGATAAAAGAGTAAGAAGAGAAAAATAAGGTAGTAATATTCAATTGAGTAAGAAACAAGTATCCAAAGGTGATCAAATATTCTACGTGATTGAGTTGGTTCTAAGTTACCAAGGCAGTTAGTACCACCTTGAAAGTTGGTGTTTGTTAAAGGACTAGTTGGGTTGATGCTTGACTAGTGAGGGGTTAGTGTTCTTTGTGGGGTTGGTGCCTCAATAAATAGTTATTAATTGATTATAGGCATATATTAATAGATATTTTTTAGTGGATTTTATCCTCCTTGAGGTGTTCCTACATATCTCTTGTGTTCTTATTTTGAATGCTTTTGTAGTTGCTTGCTTATGTATTGATTAATACATTAGTACAAAAACAACAATATATGATTTAAAAAACTAATAAAAACTGCATATAAATGACCAAACATGATCAAATGACCATTATTAGTTTATTTATAGTCATTTATAATGTGACCAAATTGATGACTAAACCATTTTTAGTCATTTATTGGTTGTTTTGATTGATAAATTTGGTAGTATATTTAGTCATTGATTGTTGTAATATGGTCACTTATTTAGTCATTTTTTATTCACTGATATATTTAGTCATTAATTTATTCATTGATTGTTGTTAACTAGTCACTTATTTAGTCATTTTTATTCACTGATTTATATCCATTGGTAGTGTATTTAGTCATTAATTTTAATCATCATTTTGATCAATTTGGTAGTATATTTAGTCATTTTTATTCACTAATTTCATTGGTCATCATTGTGTCCTGATCACATTTGTTATGAGTATTTACACATCGAATAAAATCAATATCACATGAGGTAGCCTCAATCTTATAAGGGACATTCTCACATAGAAAATCCTAGCAAGCTCTTTTACATATGTAATCATTATAGGATCAACCTACATTTTACTAAAGATTAGGTGTGGGCTTCAAAATCTTCCAAAATTTTTGATTCAATTTTTTTTAATCCTTGGTGGTGGTTCACTTCAGTCTGGGTCCCTTTTCATCTATGCAACAATTTGATGAAGCTTTCAGTCATGGGAGGAGAAAAAGTTAGAATTGAGCCATTATCATGTGATGAAACCAAAGTGAATGTTATGATTTGGAGTATATGTTATGAAGGTGGAATTTCTCATTTTCTTGAATGTCTAAATGGATATGATGAGAACCTTTCCATTCATTTTGATTCAAGCTAGGATGGTGAATGTAAATTTCAAGTTAGAGGTATAGAGTTTGTTGTTAGTGAGAAGTCAATTACTAAGGCCATGGGTTTACATTACGAGGGAAAAAGATTGAAAATACTTGCCAATGTTCAAGACCTAGAGGGGTTGAAAAAATTCTTCATTTAAGGAGAAGCACTGGTGAATTTTTAGGGAGGCTTTGATAGAGAAATATTGTTTAACCCTTGGGATAAGGTATGATTCACCATTATGAAATATTTTACCCTTAAAGGTCATTTTAAGTGATTTTATCATTACCATTTTTCTCTTTTGAATCATTTTCATCACAAGGTGTTGGTTAACTTCCCCTTCATCCTTGGAGATGTCTATTAAGTTTGTCAAAAATTCCCTAAAAAAACCCATCCACCTCCACCATTCTTCTCTACCAAGGTCTTATCTTTAGGATTTATCACTTTCACCTTGCATTATGTCCCCTAAGCCTTTAAAAGCATAGATGTTAGATATTTTCCATGACAGTGAACTTGATGGATATCACATTCCCCTGAGAGTTAGATTTAGTTCCCTAGGTCCCTGTGGTTCCCTACCCTTTTCCAAGAACCTTGTTCCCCCATCTTCAAACCTATCTACTAAGTTTGAAAGCTTTTCCCCTCTCTATCTAGGCTCTGGTTGTCCTTCCCTGATAGCTACAACTTCCATATCCCCTGACCCTTCTCACTCTCTAGCTATTGAAGGGCTATGGGAGCTAAAACATAACTCTTCCTTTTTGGCAATAAAAAGAGGAAATTGATTGTTTAGATCAATTCTGAGAAGATCAATGAATGGAAGAGTAAAAACAAGAAAGTGGTGGGGTTGGAGCCTCAAAATTTGGCCAGTGATAAAGAGCACCTGGAGGCCCAAGTGTAAGGTGAGGAGGCTACGAAGGAAAAGTCTGGTTTTAAATTTTAGAGCTATATAGAAATAAAGATGAATATCAAGAGATCCAAGAGAATGGTAGGGGGGAAATTTTCATTGGTAAAGACTATGGATGATCCCTCTACCTCAGATCTAGGGGTGGAAGTGGGTAAATTAAAAGATAAACCCAATCCTGATCAACAATTAGAGGAGGGAACTAGTTATTTTGAGGAGTTGAATGACTCCACTCATGATTATGACAAGGAGGATTTCATGGATACCAATGAAGAGGAGATCCATATTGAAAGGGAGTTGAAGGAAGTGAAGAAGGGTTTGCACTCCCTTTAGAATAAAATTAAGGTGCTAACCATTATTTACTTGAAATTTGTCCACCATGTTTATTCCCTATTGATTCTGCAAGACCTCACATAAGAAGATAAATATATTAAAGGGAAAATTGTTAGCATGGAGGACCTTCTCAAGTTCATCAAAGAAGATTGGAAAGATTTGATAAAAAAACTAGTGTTTTTGTTATAATTAATCCCTAGTCTATTTTTTATTTGTTATTTTGCTTTTGTCTATTCATTTTTTTTACTATTAGTGGCCTTTGGCCTATTTTTCTACCCCTTGGGATTTCTATACTTTGGGCTCTACACCCTCTTTTTAGACTTATAATATTAAAAACATATAATCGATGTAATTTTAAATGCTCACTTCTTGAAAGAATAAGTTAGAAAACCTTCGATATGGATTACAAATGATGATTACAGACACCCATTACACTATTTTACTTGTTACATTATGCAGCCAGAGGTATCTTTTTAGCTTCCATTAGATGCATAAGTAGTAGTAGTATAGATATTTTAAATATATCTATCTAAAAAATATGGAGAGATGTCAAATTTTAAATTCTTATTTTAGATTTTTTACATACCATATTGATTAAGACTCCATTAACTTATTCATTTATTTATATTGGACAAGATTATGAAAAAAATTAAGTCATAATATTAAGTACAAGAAAGGTAATTACAATTAGGCTGTAGATTGACTAAGTCACCTCCAATTAGGTTATAAGAGTACCTTAATATTAGGCACAAAAAAAGTTCAAATTATGTTGGAAATGAATTATGTCACTCTAATTACAACACTAACAATAGTCATGTATTCATGTGGCCATAAGACTTTTAAATGGCCAATGATGTATGGTAGTGATCCTTAATTTTATTCAAGGACCACATAAAATGCATAAATATTAGTTTGAATAATATGTAGAACATGACTATGATGAATCCTTGAATATTTCTCATGAATCAACATTTACAACATTAGGGAATATATCTTACTCTAATTTGAAACTCAGGATGAATTAATAAATGTTTGGTTATTAGAACAAGTGCCACCAAACATATGACATAATGATGAGACTTCAAAACATATGATATAAAACATAGAAAAAAAATCAATCATTCATTTTCACATAATTAAACAACTATAAATAAGGCAAAATAATAAAATTTTATTGAGAAAATGTGTTTTTATAACAGATACAAGATAGAAATATGTGTCTTTTCTTTGAAAAATATGTTAATACAAAGTGTGTTTCTTAGTGTTATGACTGAGAAAACTAAGTTACAATGCCTTTTTTTCTTATAAAAATCCAAAATAGATAAAAAACATTAAGAATATCCATGAATAACACATTCAAACTATTAGTGTTGTGGAGAAACCCCTATCTCAATTTGAAAGTCAAATTGCTGCCAAATGGAAGATTTTAAACCTTATCCCTGGGCACGATAATTCCAAAATTCTTCAGAGACTTCATACTAAATGGATACCACCTAAACCTAATTAGATGAAACTCAATTTTGATGGGGCATCCAAGTTGAGTGGTAAAGTAAGTGGAGGAGGAATAATAAGGAATGGAAAAGGAGGGATGTATGTTGTCTATGCTGGTGGCATTGGTTGCCAGAGCAATAACTATGCTGAAGCTATGGATTTACTTTGGGGATTAAAGCTAGCTATATCCCTAGGAATTAGAAATTTGAATATTCAAGGAGATTCTAAATTGGTCATAGATGTCGTTAATAAAGCATCTAACATTGGTATCCATCTAAAAGACATCATTACAAACATCCAATTTCTTTTACAAATTTTTTTTGAAGTTGAGATTACCCACACCTATAGAGAAGGTAATAGGGTCATTGATGCTTGTGCCAACCTTGGCCAGAAATTCTCAGGATGGAGGGTATGGCAAAAAGGGGCTCATATACACCTAAACATTAGAGATATCATTCAGAAGGAGATGATAGAGCATGAATGATGCACATTGATGATGAAGATAGCTTTCAAAGGCGGTCCATGTAGAGAAGGCCATTGTGGATCTTGGAAAATGATAACCTTAGTACTTCCTTGATTGTCATGATTAATTCCTTGTATCATGAGGTGGAGGAGCAAGAGTCACATCATGAAAACCAAGGGGGAATTATTTTCAAGCATGAGACTAAACGTCACCACAGTGGGCCATTTTGTAAAATGAGTCTTCACATCTGCATTCAGTGCAAATGAAATTGAGGGATAGTTACTTGTTTGAAGCTCAAGGCGGTAATCGGGAATTTCATTGGCTGGGTCTACCATTATAGAATGGGGGGAGATCATATTCATACTGAACTAGTCTCCTGCTATGAATTTAAGGACAACCCATTAGTCTAGCATTACTGTAAAGAAGGAGGTATCAACACGTACTTGGAAAGGCTAAATGGTTATGACAAAAATTTGTCTGAGCAGTTCGCAAGATCTTGGTTGAATAGGTGGGTCACTGTGGGCGGTATTACCTTTGAAATCTTTGAAAAGGTGATTTCAATGGCCATAGGAATGACCATGTAGGGTTTAAAGCTCTAAAGGAAAACCAAAATCATGGATTTGGCTAGTCACAAACTATTTCTGGGTGAAGGAGAAAAACTCATCCTGTATCAAGGAGGGTTCGAGCGCACCAAACTGCCAGAGCCATGGGATGGTGTCTGTTTCATTCTTATGAAATACTTCACTCTCGAGTGGTGATATACCAAGTTTTATAACTATCACCTTCCTTTGTTAAATCATTTTAGATGCAATGTTATTATCAACTTTCCTTTCTACCTACTATCCTCATTGGAACACTCTATCCAGAGGGTGAGAGCCAAAATGGCCAAGAAGCCAGACTTAAAACCTATTCCCCTACACCAGGGGCTTATTTTTTGTCTCTATAATTTCCACAATTCCATTGAGCCAAACATGAATATCAGAGGTGTCAATGAAGACATTCCCTCAAACCCAGTTTTTGGTGATGCAATTGATGAATCTTGGGTTTCCCCTGCTCCTACCAAGACCAATGATGCCCCTCTCTCCACCCCTGTTATGACCCCTGCTAATACTCTGAGTTCCCTTATGAGCAAAAAGGGAAGGAAGAGGAAGGTTGATGGAGAAAAATGAAATTTTGAAGAGACTAAGGAAGGGACCCACAAAAATCTAGATGGGGCCATGGGGGGCCAACGTGGCAAACCCCACAGGCTCTCCAAAATTAGTAAGGATGGTTTCCCTTCAGGATTGTGTAGGTTGGGGTGGATCTTTGGAAAACTAGCCCCAAAGATAAGGTTAATTGAGTATTCTGAAAGTGCTTCTGATGATGAAACCCAGGATGATGAGTATGAAGAGCCATAAATTCAAGAAATTTTGGAGGACACTGGTGGGAAACAGGCTTCTCAAGTTTTTGAGGTCAATGAAGAGCAAGGTGCTGATTCTAAGGGAACTAATGATAATAAGGAGAAGATGCATGTAAAAGAAGCTGGTGAGGGTTTGGAGAATGAGAATGACTAGAAAACAGAAATTGGGGCCTTGAAGGACTGCATTCAAAAGCTAGAAAAGGTCTTTGCCAAAGGCCTTCGAAATAACATTCTGCTAAATATGACTATGTTGGAAGCAGTGGGTAATCTAGGGAATGATGACAATGCAGACAATGAGAATCTTAAGGATCTTGTTAATTCTATAGTTATGTAGTTTCATCCTTTCTAACTCTAGTCTTTCCAGTGTTTTGTTTTTCTTCTGACTGTGTTTCTCGGCTGTGGCGTTGGTCTGGTACTGGCATCTTTTATTTGCTAGCCTTCCTATCTTTTTTACTGTATAGGGTTTGGTCCCTGGTTTGCCACCTTAATTAATCAAAAACACATTCAAACTATTGTATAAAGTAGTGGGCCAAGCTGTTTAACAACTAGTACATGATAAACATCAACTATGTCATTTTTTAAAAAATATTTTAGTGGCCACCATGTGAAGGTCCCTTATTTCTGTTTCAACTGGACAAATCCATCTATTTTTTCTTCATAAGAAAGGGGTATGTTACTTATGACCTTTAAAATATTTACGTTTGCATCTCCTTTTCCATTCAATTTGACTCTATGTATAATAGATAGTGAGTGAATCTACGTAATGCCCACAATAGCACCATCAAATGAAACCATCACCTAGATTTTATCCCCTTCTTGGAGTTTATTAATAAATGTCTACAAAAAAAATTAGACATTATATTGTAAAAATGGAGTGGGATAATGGTCACATATAGAGTTACAAAGGAAATTTAAAGTAATTATGGGTTCTTCAAGAATAAAATGATGACTTGAGGAAAGGGGATTCATAAGGTGTTGATGGAAATTTAGGATATGGTAAAGTTGAAGTGAGTCAAAGGGAGAAGATTTTGGCTATCAATTTTATTTTGAATGTTGGAGGTGGTTATGCATGAAGCTAGGATGGAAGAGTGCCCTTCCCAATGATATAATGACTTTGTTTCAATACTGGCCCAATATCAAAAGAAATTCTACTTATCATTTTTTATGGTTGATAAGTCTCATAATTCTAATTTGGGAACTATGGAAGGAATAGAACAAAAGATTATTCCAAGACAAGGAAATGAGTCTCAAATCCATCCAAAACAATATTGAAGCAAGTATTGTAAAAATAGTTAACAACAAATTAAAATTTATTAAGTTAAAAGAACATTTTAAGCATGAAGAATGACAAAACATTGGGATAGATAACTGACAACTATTATATTACCTCAATTAATTCAGCACAATAATGATGATTGTGTTGCACATTCTTGTCTAGTTCATCATGATTACTATCAATATCGACATAATGAAGGCATTTTTTTTCTTGATACTTTGATAAAATTACTCTGCATGTGGTTTAACCATCATGAAAAAAAATATACAAAGCATTCAATAGTCAAGTAAAGAATGTAAGATATAAATTTGTCCAAAAGAACATTTTCTGGATCACTCCAACTATAAAGAATCTAGGTTGGATTATCCTACGCTCAAATTTCAATAATTTACATATTAAAAGGCATTTATATATATAATTTCTAAACAAGAAGAAATGAGATCAATAGAGCCTCTTACCTTAGCTGAATCCATGGATTTATGCTCATTCCATGCAAAAATTATAGGGTTAATGGAGGCAACCAACTATAAAACTTGTTGAGTGAGACTGAATATGCAACTCATTACCTGTTGGTACCCTTCATTTGAGTTGAAATGATTTAGAGAGGCTCCTACTGGGCATTTAATATATGGATGTGAAATCTCTATTGACTAACTAGATTTCCACTTCATCTCACTCTTAGATTTATTAGGTCGATCTAGTGCTACCATATAATTGACAATATCTTCTGCCCCTGCTTCTTTATTACTATTTTACACCTAAAATACAATGTAAATTTCAACATATAGTCTATTTAATAAAAAATTTAAATAAATAACATAATGTAAATTGAATAAAAAAGCCATACACTTACTATAAATTTGTCTATTTTGGCCTACAACCTACCTCGACCAATTGTATATCCAACCCTCACATTATCTCTTCTCTCTTGCCTCTATTACTCTTTGCCAAATATTCTTTGAAATGTATACTTTCTTTCAATTCCTCCCATTGTCTGGGAGATATATTGGAGTCTAACCTCTCTTTTCCCTCCATGTTTGTTTTTCTGTAATTGTATCTAAAATTATTCATCAAAATTCTCATATTTTGCTTGTAATATTATATATATATTTGTCAACCAATAGTCTCAAAAGTATTTTCCATTTTTTTATAACATTTTCCATAGTTCATGGATCTTTCTCTACAAAAATTTATTTGCAATTATCCAAATGTGCCCTACATCTTAAACCTAATTAGGAGGCCCACTTTGCAGCATTTGGCCCAATGGGCTCACCATCTCTCGATACCTCAACTAAGAATGGCTTCTTGCCTTCTAATTTTATTTATTTTGTATTCCTCTATGTAGATATATAAAAATATTGAATCAATATTTGTATTTTGACAAAAATAGATACATCTTCTATTAAACCACTATCAGTATTTTTGGCTGATCTACTAGTTCCATCAAAATTTCTAGATACAATAGGTGCACTTTGAGGCACAAAAAATGCAAGTGGTCTCTTTTCATGACTTTCATTAACTATAAATGCATGTTCCTTGGACACATTAGGTGTGGCATTATTAGGTATATCAGTATCAATCTCTGTATATTTCACTTCAAACACATCCTTTAATATTGAATAAATCATCTATAGACTTGTTATTCCTTTGCTCTAATTTTTTTCAATAATCTCTCTGAGACTTTGTGCTAAGATATCATCACGACATTGCACATCACCATGTTCCATATTAGGTTACGCATCACCATGTGCTATATCAGGCTATACTTCACCATATGCTATATCAGGCTACAAATCACCATAACTATTTTTTTCACCAACTACATTTGTTGAATCACAAATACGTTGGATTTTATGAGATGGAGGCACTATATCTTTTATTTCGTTTTATTTTTTCTTCACATTTTTTTTCACTCTTTTTCTTGCCTATAAATTTTTGAAAAAATCATATTATGTCTTATATACATAAAACTCTTGCCTATAAAATTTCATCAAACACTATTAAATAAATAATATACTACTTAATGGATTTACAACTTGCTATTTTTCAAACCAAGACATGATAAATATTCATTATTTTTGGCCACTTTTTCTCTACCAAAAAACTCATAATCTATCAATGAAATTTCAACATTATGATCACTATCATCAACTAATTTATGCCTTATAGTCCTTTACCTCATTTTTTGGAGTCCAAATAAATAATAATGTATAAATCAGCAACTTGAATCAATAAAATTTTATTGATTTCATAAGTTAAAATGGAAACTTAAAATAGAATTCAGTTTATAGATTAAAAATAATTTGAAGTCAAAAGCCAAGAAGATGTTCACAATTACAGGTATCAGACTATCAATATGACTATCCCTTGTTCCAACTAGATATTGACACTTATGAATCCTAATCACTCCTATCTGCATCTACTTTGATTTTCTTCCTCATCCTCATCTGTGACATGCAATACAATATCACTCCAAATATCTTCATTGGTAATCAAAATATCTTCTTCAAACACTCCATCATCATCTTCATCCACTTCTTTGAATGTTTCTTGTAAATTAACATATTTCCCATCAGGCATTATATCGATAACTTCCATGAATTTTTGTTTGGAATGAGACTTTATTTGAATCGCATACGACCATCCTAGGCTTCATACATCATCAATTAAAAATGATTGGTTCATTTTAAGATGGGAAACATACGGCTCATCCCCCTCTGATAAAAATTATCTTGTATATGTGCGTATAAATCCATACTCATCAAATTATACTGCAAATGGTGAGATCCACTTACATTTTAATAATATAAGACTATTTTCACCAAAATACACTTGAATAATTTCTTGGATGAATTCAACATAAAATTTCTTCTCCATTTCATGAAGAAATTCAACACTAACAACACAATCACAATTTGTATTTCCTTTGTCTTTTTCTTCCACTCTTAAATGACTACCATATGCCCACATTCCACTAAAATGCATAGCCCATAAATGTGGAGATTTTGAAAACTCACTTTTCTCTATTGTTATATCTTGTCCTTCTTCTTTTGCATCATTGACTGCATTAGCAATCAATTCTTCAAATTTTGGAAAAGAATTGCTTCTAATCAATTCATATAATCTGTGCTTTAGAGGTCGATGTTGCATCCAAGATTTATTCTCTTTTTCATATTTTCTACATAGAATATTAATGCAAAAATATTAATATTAATATTAATAATATAAATGTTTAAATGCAATTGAGTAAATAAATTATTGTGTAATTTGTTTTAACATACACCACTTATCAAATGAACATGTGTTTTGAAGAATATAGGCATGTATCTCACTTCTTTCTTGATGTGATAGCTTGAAGTAACATATATTGCCTTATTATACTTCACCTATAACTCTCTCATCTTCATCATCATCCCATACATGTTGATTGACATTTTAAAAATCCTTCATATATTTTATGCAAAATTCCATGGCCTCTTACATTGAATATCCCTTAGATGTGCTACTTTCTGATTTTGCCCTAGTATAAACATTTTTTTTTAAACCTTCATATATCATTCTATAGGATAAATCCATCTCATTCTTATTATTCCACAATTATCTAGTTCATATTCTAGATGTATCAAAAGATGCATAGAAATTTTAAAGATTGTTGGTGGAAATTCCCATTCCAATATACAAAGGACTTTAACAACCTCCTCCCTCAAACTATCAAAGTTTGAAGGATATAATACATGTAAACTCATTATCTATAATATTAGGTCCAACCTTATCATTTCCAATATTGTCCCCTTTGCCAAACTTGATATATTTACTACAATAGGTAAAATATTCTCGATTATGACATGATAGTCATGGGTCTTGAGGCCTCTTAAGCCATTAATGTCAGTTTGGCTTCTAATACTACTACTTACATATCTAGTGGGAAAGTGAGTTTGAGACATCAACTGTAAGAATTGTGCACATTATCTCTTTGTCCAAACATAAGGAGCACTAGGTTTTCTATATTTTTCATCATCACATTTTTTAACCCAAATATTTTAATGAATCTTTAGTTGTCAAAATTCTTCACGTGATGAAATAGTATCAACAACACAAAAAAGAGTTTCTATAATAGCATAGGATATGTTTTTCTCAATATGCATAAAGTTAACATTATGCATAATGGATATATCCTTAAAGTATGGAAACTTATATAATATGCACAACCATTTTACACTACTTTCATTACATGGATCATATCTACTACCATCAATCCAATCATTTTCAATAAATGACATTCTTTTTTGTCTATTCTCAATAATGTAATCACCCATTAAAGTAAATTGATCTGAGAATTGGTTCACCCCATCTAGAGAAAAAACCAACCTTATATTATGAGGATCTTGAGAAAAATTAGGCCAATATACATGTATGTGAATGAATGCCTCATGGATGATAAGTGAAATTGAATAAATATTTTAAGACTATTGATTCACCCCACATCTTAGTAGTTGTAATTACAATAAGGAGGTAAACTATTCTATAATGGAAAATTCCTCTGGTTTTATTCACTCATCTAATTCTCCAAAGTAGGATGAATCAAAATCTCTTAATGTTGGTAAAGGCCATGTAACAAATACCTCGGGACACTCTTGTACAATTTGCCTAGAATCTCACCACTCTTCATTACTAATCTCATATCCATATAAGCCTTGGAATTTTGGTATCCTATGCTTCATGATAATATGGGTGAACATCCCCATCTAATGGCACCTAAAATATGTTTTTACTGAGAGACATGGGTTTTTATTTACTTCACACTAGTCTAAAAGTGCCTCAAAGAGGTTTTCTCTTTTATACCTCAATATTTGATTTTATTTTTGATTTTGGCCAAGTAAGTTTATCTGATCTATAAAATATGTAATATGATCCAATATGATATAAAATTCTTGCTTATGATCTCTTATAGGGATATGATCCCTCAAACCCAAAAAATCACAAATGGCCTCATCATTTTTGAACTCATCTAATGGCATTGTCGACTATTATTGGTCTCATTCTATCAAATTTGGGTGATAAAGGGTAAGTGGTGAAGGGAGATAAATATTATTTATGGTATAAATTTAATATGGGTTAAACAAGTGTTGGGAAGGTCATCGTAGATGTTATAATCAGACCCTACATCATTACCAGCATCATCTTCGCTAGTCAATAGTGTAGGAAATCAAATAAGATATGTGGGGTTACCCCCAAGAAGTTTATAATATTAATGTAAATATAAAAACCATTTATAATATAATATATATCATTACTTTCAATAATTTCATTAAGTCCCAAAAAATAGAAAGAGAAAAGATATCAAAAAAAAAAAAAAAAACAAGGGTCATGTAACTATTAGTCCCTGTAATAAAAATTGTGTTGTTAATTGTATTAATTTTTTCTTTGTCTCTATTGTATAAATTGTAATAAAAATTATTTTAAATTTTTAGGACATTTAAGAATGATTAAAATCATTTAAAAATTAAATTTTAAGGTAATATAACAAAAATTGAATATTAGTAACAGGTAATCCTTATTACTAAATATAATTCATAATTAATATAACTAAACAAAATTACATATTAATATAAATATAAGAGGTCCAAAAACAATTCATAAATCCATATTCCACTTTCAAATTAAAATGTAACTTGACACATAACAAAACATAATTAATTAACATTTTATATCCAATGGATAAAAACCTCATTTTGACATTTGCACAAAAAATTTTAATTACATGCTTGCAAAGGCATGGTATGATTGAAAAAAACAACATCATCAAGAGAATATCTAAGAAAAATAGTAGTATTTAAGGTAATTGGATTGAAAAGGCATGGTATGGTCGACATCAACAACATCATCATGATAATATCTAGGCAAAATAATAGTCTTGAAGGTGCCAACCAATGTTTTCACCGTGCTCTCTTTGCAATTTGATAACTTGATCATGACCTCTTTACTAACATGGTCAATAAATTAATACTTCCTTTATTTCATGCCCTAATGCCTCAAATTATACATCAATGATTGTTTAAAATTATTTATTGTTAGTGCTAAGGCTGATAATCAGTAAAGCCAATATGTCAACATAAAATTCGTAGTACTCTAAACATTCTTGCACAAGTTTAGGGAGACTTTGAACATGAAGTGTATCTCTAAAATGAAACTAATGATATAAAACCATACCTAACAATAAATATTAAAATGGGATCAAAACACAGAAGTCTTTGTGTGTTGTCAAATCCATTGGTTGTATAGGTTGGGACTAATTTCATATTCATGATTCACATAAATAATCTATAGAGACTAATTAAATGTACCTAACAATAGAATCATGATCCAATATTAAGTGGTCTATTGAAAATCATAATTGTCTCATTTTTCATGTATGAATTTTGTACATTTTCATGTTTGAATTTTGTACATTTTCATGTGTTATGTGTATGGAGAAAAAAATTATAGCTTACCATTATTATATCCAATTTATAGGATCAAAATTTAGAAGATGAAATGCAAGTGTGGCACTAGTACTACCATCTACATACCCCCTTGGTAAAGTAATTGACCATAATCTCTCTAATCAATGGAACAATAACCAACTTTGACACCTATCCAAGCATGATAGTCCTTCTCAATCATGCATATATGAGAATCTACAATTTTATTTGATATATTACTTGTAACTAAAATAATGTATATGCCACCAATGCTATCTAAATCACCCAATGCCCTGCATGAATAAGAATGTAACAATTCATCAACACCATTATCATTAGAATAAATGTTGACTAAGGAAAGAATAATGTAACAATTTATCCACAATAGTATCATCAAAATAAATGTCAAGTGACCAAAGATAAGTGCTCAACCTAAAAGGCCAATTCAAATATGAAGAGTTATAGATTAATCTAGCTCCCAAGCATGTATCCCTTGAATCCAAGGTCATTGTAATAACATAATAACCATGGGCACTTTCATTTGGTAGTGTGATATTGAAGTTTTCAATCCCTCCAAATAATAGTTAAGGGAAAAGTCATCCTTTATCTGAATTTGAGAGTTAAAGTGAACAAGTATGACATTAAAATGGTAGGGAAGCAATGACTAAGGGTTGGTTGAATGAGAACCTATGGCCTCATATGGAAGATTCATTCTTTACACCTTTATTGACTTTAATCAAAATAATACCCCTACAAATCTTACCATTAGTAAATTTCAAATCGAATTAATTATTTGAATGAAAAATATAGATAGGGAGTTTACCAATACCAAAGAAATTGATGACAGAGAGTGTGAGATAAAAATGTTTGCATCTTAGCCCTCACCTTTCCCTTTTTCCTATGTTATTTCCCTCCAACATCTCCAACTTAAACTTGTATAATGATTAAACTTTAGCCAAGTAGTGGACATACAACTAAGCATGGGCATCACTCTAGATCATTTGGCTCACCAATTCACCCCTAGTGGTAGCAAGTATGGATACTACTCTCTTCATTGCTCATGTTTGGGTATGTGTGAAACTTCTAATCCAAAGACCTCACTAGAAACAACTTCTCCCAATGGTTAGTATCAAGATCAACAATGGATGCTCCCAATGATGGTCATATAAAGGTGTTTTAACCTTTACATGAGGTGATGGAGGATTAATTCCTACTCATCTAAAATGATCCCAGCCTCTTGGCTTACCTATGGTTGTGGCTTCAAGTAAATGGGATTTGTCTTAGCCCATGTCTTTTGCCTCTGTATTATCCATCACTTGGGTTTTAGACACAAGGAATTTTTATCTTTTTGGAATGTTGAAATAAAAAAAAACATGATATCATTGAAAGTGGATGCATTTTTTTATTTTTCCCTTACAAACCAACTATATAGAATGTGCATTTTGAGTGTAACTCTAAGTTTGTAAGGCAACCAAACATGAAGCCAAGACAAAATTAGAAAATGATGATTTTACGTTGGAGAATAACAAAAAAAATAATAAAATCATTGGATTATATTTCATTCAAGAGACATATGACGAAGATAAATATATTAAATAACATATTTTATGAAGTTAAGAATGAGTCAGATGGTAAATGAAGAATGAATCAGACCAATTTCACTCTAATGAAACGTATTAATTACAATAGAAAAATAACAATTTTTAGTAAGTTATATTAATTTTATTTAGTAAGCGATGTTTTCAAATTACTAATCAAAATTTGAATCAATCATATGGAAGTATTTAAAATATTCCATAATATCACCCTAAATAATATTCCATAAATTTTATATACCAAACTTTATATATTAATATAATAAATAAAATAAAATAACTTAATTAAAAAATATAATAACCTGCCTTAACAAATATTAATAAAAAAAATACTTAATAAAAAATAGTTTTAAAACATCTTAACATTAGAAATTTTAGTGACAAGAAAAATTAGTGTATATGATATTTATTCTTCCCTATCTTGACCCTACATGTAAATTGCAAACATACAACACTTAGATTTATAACAATTTTTATTTGATAAAATAGGTTTTTGAGATTTTTAGCAAATGGTATTTAGAAAGGAATGAAGTAAATAAGAGGATAAATAGCTTTAAATCATAATAAAATTATTGGTAGTGTTTTACTACTAATATTTAAAAGTTCTCTAATTTATAATTATAGAGGCGGTGTTCAATTATAGCATGTTTCTTCTATTTAATTTAAGTTTGTGTCAAATGTCTTCCTCAAAAGATTTTCTGATTTAGGAGATGAGATTTTTTGAAATTACATTATTGTCTCTCTAGGATTTTACATTTATTTGTGTGTGCCTTAAAGGGTTCATGAAGTTTATTTGATTGTTAACAGATAAAGTAAAGGGAAATACACAAAATGGATGGAAAGGAAAAAGTTAAAGTTATCGGTATTGACCTAGGAACAACATATAATTGTGTTAGAGTATGTAAGCATGATAGATTTGAAATTATAGTGAAGTATTAGGGAAACATAACCACACCTTATATTGTTTCTTTCACCCCCAATGAAATATTTGTGGGAGATGTTGGTAAATTTCAGATTTCCACTAATCCTTTCAACATAGGTTTTGTTGTCAAGAGACTCATTGGAAGGCACTTCACTGATCCTATTATATAGGCTAAATTTAAACTCTATCCTTTCACCATAGTTGTAGGAGAGAATGACAAGCCTATGATTGAATTTACTTATAAAGGCAAAAACAAGCTTTTCTTGGCTAAGTAAATATCATCAATGGTGTTGATGAAGAACAAGCACATAGCCGAAGACTACTTGAAGTGTCATGTAAAGAATGCAATGATTATTAGGATGGATTATTTTAGAGATTATCAAAACAAGGAAACCAAAGATGCAGGTAAGATTGCAGGCCTTAATGTGATGATGACAATTAATGAACCCACAACTACAATAATTACTTATGGTTATGTTTTAATACAACATGCTAGAAAAGAGTTCTCATATTTGACTTACGTGGAAGAACATTTGATGTTTCCATTCACAAATTGTATCCACTCATGTAGGGATTTTACAATCACAATAATATTTTTGACTTAAATGAAAAGAGATTTTTTAGGTTGTTATTAGATATTTAGTTTCAATTTCTTAAATTTTTTAGTACATAAGATTGGTTTAGATTCAAAAAGCTATAACATTGGTTTAGTGATAATATTTTATTTTAACAAAAGGACATAAAAATATAAAGGAAAATTTATGAACGTGTAGAATCCATTGAGGACAAATCATCAAAAAATAGATCCCAAAAATCATGAAAAAAGTATATAATTATATAAATTATAGTGAAGGCTAAAATTAAATAAATTTAGTGTATGTTGAATACATATAGAAAGTTTGAAGGCCAGAGAGAGAGAGAGTATCATGAGTGAAAAAATTACTAAAAATATCTAAATATCCATAATTATACAAAGTGTATCAAAACACATAAATGGCATGATTTAAAATGGTACTATATCAAATTAAGGTGTTAACATTATGATGAATTCACTTCAAATACTATTTGTCAATAAATTTCAAATGCCATTGAAATATGATTTATTGATAAAAGCCAATGTCATCAACACTTATAAACATCACATACACAAGCCTTTAGGTAACCCCATAAAATAATATTATCTTGAAAAATGGAGAGGATGACAAGGAAAATCATTCATTCATTATGCATAGACCAATGACTAGGAAAGTACATGCAAATTAATGAACTATTAATTGGTTAAATAAGAGTGAGTAGATGTCACCTCCATAACTAAAATTTAAATAAAAATTAATCATTGAAAAAATTCAAATTAAAGAACTATCCAAAAGAATGATGACACATATATGGTTAGTAAATACATAACTTAATGTATAAGTAATGACACGTGTTCTAGAATTGGATATACCAATGTCATATTACTTGTAAATGTAAATTTACACAAAAGTTTTAGCTTAAGTAATACATGAATAGTCATTTTACTATTCATTAAAAAATATATCATTAATAGGAAATTATATGGTTATCCATATGATTATCTATCCATAATGATTACAATAATACCATTGTACCATACACCACACCAAGAACATAGACATTCTTTTTTAATATAAAACTTGGATGATAGATTTTCTTATTTATATTGAGATGAATCAACTCTTTTAATTCTAAGAATTAATTCCTCTACACTTTAAAAAACTATGCATACATTTTATATAATTGTAAAACAAGATAAGTAAAAGAAAGGACTCCATATCTCCCATTCCCTGTATATGAGATTTATATGAAATCGATAGACATAGATTGACATTACCCCTTTCTTAATATAACATACAATAATTCTACATATATTTTTCAAGGCAAACTTAAACATTAGATGTGTGCATGATATACATGACAAAGAGTTTTTAGGATTGTTACTCAATATTTAACTTCTAAGTTAAGGAATGTGTTTAAAGATATTTGAAAAATATTAATTAAGAAATCAAATTTTTAATATATAAAATTGTTAGTAACAAAATTACAATTAATAATAAGTTTTAAAATATTATGTTTATGAGATTTAAATATAAATAGTCATGGGCCCCTTTTTATTCATTTTTGGACCATCTCAAAAACACTATAAATAGCTATTTCATATCATAAATAGTGGTTTTTATTTATTTTTTGAAAATTAGAGATCTCATGGGAAATATAAATTGTTGTCATTGTTTTAGCCTTTGAAATTGTTGGGAAAGAATAGGGTCACCTGACATGATGGAATGACTGATTGAAGAAGCATCACAAGGTCTTTTGGATAAAGTATTTAATGGAGGGTAAGTTCTCACCTCAAAAAAATATCTCTTTTAAAGTTAAATTGTATTTAAAAAGTTAGGTATGTAAATATTTTGTGTCCAACAACACTAAAGATTATATGTGCAATAATGTCATTGCTGATATAAACATGATGCCTCCCCTTGATGGTAATTCTTCAAACAAAATCTCTTCTTAAAGGCAATTCCTTAAAAATTAAACAATAATTTTTTATTTTTCTTTTAGTTAGAAAAGTTGAGGCCTTTTTTTCCATCAGGATTGTATTTAAAGTGAACATTTATTTCTCTCAAACACGAGATTTATGGTTAATTAGATAATATACAACATCATGAAGACATGTTAATAATTTTGTTTAAATATAAACATAGAACCTTTATTTTGATGCTTAATCAATTTTTATTTCCGTTATAGTCTTCTCTTGTTTTCTTGTTGCATCATGAAGACATATTAATAAGTTTGTTTAAATATAAACACAGAACCTTTATTTTGATGCTTAATCAATTTTAATTTCTATTATAGAAGCACTGATTCCACTCAAACACATGAGATTTGTGGTTAATCAGACAATCTGATACATCATTAAGACATGTTAATAAGTTTGTTTAAATATGAACACATAACCTTTATTTTGATGCTTAATCAATTTTCATTTCCATTACAGTCTGATCCTTCTCTTTTTTGGTATCTATCTTCTGCTCCTATTTTTTTGTATCTATCTTCCTGTTATAAATAGTTTTTAATGTTTAGAATTAAATTGTTAGGGATTATTTTACATTTTTTTTTTTTTTCAATTTACATCTGAGTTGTAATATCGCATATTTGATATTTCATAAGAAATTTTATTTATTTAATTAAAATATGTCATATTTGCTTTCACTGTAAGTATTCCAATTCTAAAATCTTAAATAAAGATTTTTGTTAATATGAATTTATTATAATTTCTAAAATCTTACATAAAGAATTCTATTAATCTAAATTTGTTCCAATTTATAAAATCTTACATAAAAAATTCTATTAATCTAAATTTGTTCCAATTTATAAAATCCTACATAAAGAATTATGTTCATCTGAATTTAGAACAATGGTAAAATAAAGCAATACAAAATACTCAGAGTTGTATAAAGGCATCAAAATATTTAATTTCGTTAATGGAAAGAAAGCATCACCTCTGGGTTTTGAACCTAAGGCAAAAATGAAAGACCATAAATAAATAAAAAGTTTAGATGTATATTGCTTAAAATATCAAAAAACAAGAGTGTCATCTTACTTTACTTATGCATGGTGGAAGAGGGGGGCTTCCCTATATCAATTGAGGTTCAAAAGGTCGATAAGGTGAAGAAGGTAAAGGGTGATTGAAACCCTTGACCCTCACCTTTTGAAGAATGCACCTCCTCCATAGTAGGAGGAATGAGGTGGAGGTGGAAGTGGAAGTGGAGATGTTGAAGGATAAAATATATTAGGAATAATGATGGGAAGAATAAAAATGAAATGAATGAGGAGAAATTCAGTTGGGGATTCAGGTGCTACAACATTTGCAGTTGAATTTAACTTCTCACAAATAGTGAAAAGCATAAACATGAAGACTACCCATAATAGGTAAATTAGCAGCTTATATTTTGAGGTGATTGCACAATCTATTACAAAATCATCATTAGAGTCTCATAAAATAGACATCGTGTGATATTACGGTTAGTTATACTAAGCCATTATTAATTTCAATGAATGTTTATGGCATAAATTAAAAGCTAGTATCTCCACAACTACTCCCGTGTAGTGTCTCATTTCATAAGATAAGATGGTATGGGGTTTTTGGACATTATTCTAACATGAAAAATGTCTCTTATATTTATAAGGATAGACTCAAGATCATGCCTCTTATTATTTTAAGACATTTATTTCCCTATGACCCACTAATCAAATTTGAAGTCTTCATCTTAATTTTATGTTGAAGGTATTTATTCATCTAATCTTTCCATGATCAAAAGTTGTAGGATTGTTAAATCAGGAAGCAATTGGAAGTAATTTGATGTTCAAGCGAGGATTTAAAGGCAAGTCAGGAAGCAATTGGAAGTATATCTTTTTTAAATTAAAAAAAGAAAGGATAAAAAGCTAATGATAACCAGTATTTGAAAAAATTACGTTGGATAGGGGTACATAACTTCATAGATAATTCTAGTGGCACCAAGGACTACAAAAAAATCAAAATTGGTTTATGCTTATTACTCAAACCAAATCGAGTTTTAATAAAATGCCATGATAACCATATCAATGTATAAAAATTCCAAAGATCTCCAACACAAAAAACTCCCTTGTTAAATAGAAAATAGGATTGTTTAGGACATCTTAAGGCAAGGAGTTGGCCCTAATAACGAATATGTTTGTTCCACAAAATTGATGAGGTAAAAAAGTTGAAGCCATGTTACAAAGAGGTATCCCTCCATTTTAAGAAGTGGTAGGTATATTTCCATTCCCTCCAAATAGAATATAATGGTGGTGAATATTTCATAGAGAAGAATGAAGCATGAAGAATTTTATCCAACCATCCCACTGACTGTCATTTGCCTTTGACTAAGGTTAGGGTAATTTTGTTTTGTATAAGAATCTTCCATAGTTATTCACCCCTAATGGCTCTAATAATCCATTTGGCCACTAAATAGACCCCTTGTGTTTTTAGATCTATTAGCCCTAAAACACCTTTACATTTAGGCTGAATGCAATGAGTCCATGATGTAGATATAAAACCAGCATTACCATCCCATTTAGCCCAAAAAACTATTGGATAATTTTAATTAAGTCCTCATAACCTTTTTTTATAATGAATCCAACAAGATGAGTAATAAACATGTGTGGAAAGAAAAAAATTTAGCTACTTGAATTTTACCTACCAAAGAGAGGAATTTATTCCCCCAATTAAAATTTTTGTTATTAACTCTATTGAGGTACCAATTACACATATTAGAGAGAAACTCCAAGACCAAAGGTATGCCAAGATAACTCATAATATTTCCATGTTTAATTTTTTTCCATTTGTGAGGTATCCATTGAAAAATATACCCTATTTGAGACATCAAAAATTTAGTTTTATCATGAACAATCTTAGATATCAAAATTGCACAATACAACTCTAAAATATCCATTATATTAGAGATATTTTTTAGAATTTTGTAAAAATAAAAAACTGTCATCAACATAGTGTGAATTAATTGTAACAACATTATGAGGAATATAAATTCCTGAAATGAGCTTCATTTAATTGGCATATTGAAGAAGATAATCCAAGGCATCAATTGTAAGAACATAGAGGAATGGAGTTAAAGGACATCTTTGGCTAATGGATATTTGTAAAGGAAATGGCTCTATCATCATATTGTTAATGCAATCCAAGCATTAGCATCTTGAAATAGCACTTGAACATGAGCTTGAATTTTTGGAGTAAAACTCAACATTGTAACATGTTAAGGATGAAATTCCAACGTATTCTATCATATGCCTTATCCAAATCAAGTTTGATCAAAATAAAAAATTTATCCATTTGTTGAGCCCATTCACAAGTTTCCCATACAAGAATAATATTGTCAATAATATATCTACCAGTAATAAACTCCATTTATTTATCTCTTACAATTCCTTGAACCACTGGTTTAATCCTCATATCCAAAGCTTTTGCAATAATTTTATAAGAGGTATTAAGTAATGTGATGGGGTACCAACTAGAAATAGTATCTTCCTTTTTCCCTTTAGGAAGGAGTTTGATTAAATGTTACCATTAATGTTAGGATGTTCATCTTAATTTTAAGTTGAAGTGTTTCATCTAATATTTTTATGATGAAAGGTTTTAGGAAATAATTTCCCTTCGATTGACAAGATTAAATTATGTATACACATCATTAAAAGTATGGATTCCAAGGTTAACTATGTGATACCAAACTAATTTTATTTGGACTTTGTATCTCCCTATATGAATCCAAAGTCTCTTGTATGACTTTGGCAATGTTTTTATATTGATGATAAAATTACATGTGTGGCTCTGGCACTAATTTTGTATAGATTATTGATCTAATTATTTAACTGTAGAGCTCCCTGTGTGAATTTAGAGCTACTTATGTGAATCCAGAGCTATTTTGTATTGACTCTAGTGCTCCCTATGTGAGTCAAGATTTATTATTGTATGGACCCTAGAGTTTTCTATGTAACTCTAGAGCTACATGTGTCACTCTAGAGTTACTTTTATATGGACTATAGAGTTGTCTATGTAACTCTAGAGATACATGTGTCATTCCATATTTGTTTTTGTAAAGAATCCAAAGCTACTTTTGTATGGACTATATAGCTACCTATGTGACTCTTGAGTTGATTTTGTATGGACTACAAAGTTTTGTGTGTGACTCTAGAGTTATTTGTGTGTCTCTATAGTCATTTTTTTATTGACTATTGAACTACCTATATGAATCTAGAGCTACTTTTGTATGGACTATGGCTCTGATTGTGTGACTTCATAGTTATAGGTATATTGATTCTGAAGCTACTTATGTGACTTTAGAACCACTTTTGTATGGACTTTAGACCTACTTGTGTGACTTCATAGTTTATTTTATATGGACAACAACATTCCCTTTGTGACTTTGGATTTGGCTATGTATGGAATTCAAAGCTTAGGATCTACTAGAAAAAACACTCCAAATTTTATGTTAATTCATTCATAACACTCAAATCATCTCATAGACATTCAAAACTTTTTTAAAATAATACCTAGTGAAAATATCGACAAGTTGTTGCTCTAATATCAATTTGTTAGAGATCAATGCAAATGGGATTATTTCCAATGCAAACTAGTTGTAGAAAGATTCAAACTATATATATATATATATATGGATGGTTACAAACTTATATTCAAAAATTTCTTTCTAAGACTACAAGTGTTTTTATGTTTCTTATTTTTTTCTATTCTTCTATTCCAATTTGTTATACTAGTGAAGATATTGTTCTAGTGGAAGAGGATTTCATGATTTTATATGCTTCCATGCATCATAAATATCTTTCAAATCTACCTCATTTATAACATGAGGAACACAAAGGGAACTAAATATTAACATATACAATGTGTTCAAGGAAAATTTAGATCTATCATCGTTGTTTACCATGTTTGACTTTTATAAACCTATTTCATATATAGTTGTGCTCATTGGAAAACAATAATATATTTCCATCATTGCATTAAACATGAAAACCATTCAAACCATTCATGATCACCCCACATAGATCCCATACTCCAAACATATGTTTTTTGGGTATGATTTATAAATAGTACAAACAAATTCATCCATCTCACTTAAACATTTTATAGTATCCACCATAGGTGAATTATGAACACTAAATTTTTCATTTAAACATGTTAACCATATTTTTGTTTGATGGTATCTATCATCCATCTCATCATAATAATTACAATGACTTAAAAAATTTAACAACATTAAATATAGGTAAATCTGTTAACCTTGTATCTAGAGTGTCAATAACCTTCACTATAAAACTTTTTCCTAATATAATGCAATCATATAGTTTCCTTGATATTTATGATTTTTGAAACTCTCAAACCTAAATGGTTGTAAACTACATGTATCATACATGATCCACTTTCAAACTCATGAGTTCTTCCTTGTGCTTTATTTTAAAAAGATGAAATACGTATTGTACCTACCCAAAATATGTGTCTTTGAAATCTCTTATGAATCATGTCTAGTAATATCTAAAGTAGTATCAATGGATGCCAAAATTTACTTGAAAAAATATTTCCAAATCATACATTTTTTCTCCTCTAACTCCCTTTCTTTCAACAAAGAAAAAATGAATTTGACAAAACTTTCCATGACCTTTCATATAGAGATCCACCCAATTTTATGAATTTGAAACACCTCTAGCCTCCTAATTTGAAATGAATTTATTAATTCTCTTAATTCTCCATGTCTTTTAAAATATTTCTCAAGTCATGAATAAAATTTCTTTGCAATTTTTTTAGTAAATTTTATCTCTTCAAAATAATATGAACAATCATTTATTTCTAATGCTTATTGATGAGTTATGCAATGAATATCTAATTCCTGAGGGGAATCTCAATGAATATTAATAGATAAACATTCATGGATACCTCTCATGGCATAATCCCCATCAAATCAAAATCCAACTAACTTTATTAAGGATAAATCCATCCTTGTTAAAAGTTTTATCATGACATCATACATAGATTGAGTTCTTCCATAATTTATTTGATGGAGGCATAGAAATTTTGTTACACATTGACCTCTTCCTTCATTTCTCAACTATGTATTATAAACTATTAATTATTGCTCCATTGTTTTATCAAATCTTTCATAAATGAAACTTAAGTAAAATAGACTACAAAAAATCTCATCTTTGAATTTTATTTAAATACCTCCTTCATAGCTTATATAAACTCTTTTCCATATGTGGTATTTGTATATTTAGATTAATCATCTATTAGAGGCATGTATGGAGTGCCTTTATGCATGTTCAACTCATAAATTGGCTTATAAAATTCTAAATGCAAATCATGTGTAGCAAATAAATACATATTTTCAATCACTAATATGACTTTCTCCTTCTCAGCATCTACCATCAGTTCTACATGTTTGGAAATTTGAATACAAATTCATTTGTTTTCTCCCTCCAAAAGTTATAATGAAAATTTATGAGTCTTTGATTTTGCATGGATTCTTACACCACTAAATTGAAGGGTGGTACTCTCATCTTTAGTGAATAAAGTTTCTCTCTTATATTTTACACACTAAGAACACTTTATCCTTTCAATATCATTGTAATGCTTTATAGCATAATCCCATGAATATCTTATTTTCCATTTGGACTTGAATGTTCTTTTTATTTGTTTGTTGCTTGTTTCTCTTCCTGAATTTGTTTTTTTTGTATGATTCATAGTTTTATTCATGTGAATGAGCATCAAAGTATTCATTTTTGGAGTGGCATTGGTGATTATAATATTGAAGTATACAAAATAATAAGCAAGTGATATTTTTCTATTATCTTTCTTAGGATGACCAATGGAAGTCATTTTCTCACTATTTATATCTATTCAATGAAAAAAATATAAAATTATAGAATAAATAAATACCTAGATTTATTAGAGACGTTTTGAAATTATTAAAAAATGAGTTGAACATCCTTGAGGTAAATGATAAGAAATATGTGAAACCATATTAAAAATTATAGTAGAACCATATGAAAATGTAATTTTGTGAAAATAATCTTTCTTTAAATTTTTCACCTATATTACTTTTGAAAGTGTAAATATTATAATATCAAATTCAATAAAAATCAAATCCATATATACATACATACACACACACATATATAGAAATACAGTTGGCAACAACATCTTTTATATATATATATATATATATATATATATATATATATATATATATATAAATAAAAGATGTTGTTGTCAATTGTATTTCAATAATATAAACTCTTTGTTTTTCATTTTTACTTCAAATAAAATGATCAAATGACAAAAAAAAATCATTCTCAACTAAGCAGAGATTTATTAAATAAAAAAATCAAAAAAATTCAAACACACGAGCCATTTCAAAGAATAAACTATGCTTTTATTTGCCTTTATTTTTTAGAGAAACATTTCTCCAAACTTTTTATGTATAATGAATTTCTTAATTTGAATTTTTTTGTTATTTTATTTTATGTATATTTTTAATAATCATACTTAAATAAAATATCTTTTTGAGTTATGAATTAAATTTTGAATATTACATGATAGTCATATAAATTTATAGAGAAATATTTTTGTGACATCTAATGTTAAAGTCAAATTCCAACCTAATAATAATTTTTCAAATTAATTTTTATCATTATGCAAATTAGATTAATGGTATTGAAAAGATTTAAATTAATATTTAATTAATAAAATTTGATTTACTTTGATTAATATTAATTACTATATAATAATAAAAATATAATCTTGATTATTTAAATCTTATTGATATATAAAATACACACACATTTTTTCACAATCATAATCAATCTATATATTTAAAATATTATTATAAAATTAAGTATATATTTCTAAGATTACAAAATGATAGATTAAAATGAACTAAAATTCAGATGTAAATATATTTTAATAATAAAATAATAAATTTTAAACTTAAAAAATAAATAAAAAAATATATAGATCAACATTTTTATTAGTGACAAGTGATAAATACAAAATTTTAATGGTAAAAAGATTAAAATATTTCTTTGTAATGATATAAATTTATTTTAAAATAAAATTATTCATAAATATATTATTAGGGGAACTCAAAATAGTAAAAAAAAAAAATTATTTTCAATTAAATAAAAAATTTATTATATAATTGGAAGGATTATATTAAGTGATAAGGATGATCTTTTATTAAATTATAATTTTTTATAAATATATATGAGATTCTCTCAATTTCTTAAAAGTTAAAACGGAAGTATGAAACCTTAAAAAGCACTTGTTTGACAAAGTAATAGAGGAAAGTATTGTATGGGAGGCTTTGGGTTGTGAAGGTAAAAGGATTTAATAAAATTAAATCATAAAATTTACTCTTCAATAAATTTGACATCTAAGGATTTTTATAATTATTTATTTATTTTAAAAAAACATTCCTTCCTTTTTTTTTTGATGGAGTTTTTTGTGAAGCAACATTATCAATACACTTAGCTTTTGGAATATAAATAATATGTTCAAAAATAATAAAAGATAAGGGTTACATATTGGTTTGTCTTCTTTTGTATTGAGAATTGTTTGTGTTAGAATACAAGCTTGCTTTAATATTTTGTAACTTCTTATTGTAATTTGAATGTGATTAATAATATTTCTTTAGAGAGGTCCTATCAAACTAGTATTTAGCTAAATCAAAATTAAAACAAAAATTATATTTTGTACAAATTGTTTGAACACCCTCAAAAGCATTAAAATATTTATTGGTGGCTTTAAATTTTTTCTAAATGGGCACCCTTGGATTTTAATAGAATATAAAGAAAAATATTTTATTTCAACACTACCAAAATAAAATAATTAAATAAACCATTGTTTTTTAATTCAAATATAAGCTCTATCTTATTCATAAAATAGTGAACTAAAGCATTATTGAAGGCTCTACGTTCCAACACTAATGAAGAAGAACTATCAAAGAAAACTAGTGTTAACATGGCATAAGATGATGACTATAAATTTGTGATATATCTAGTGTAGGCAATATAAAAAATCATCCACAGTATATGATTTAAAGTCATTACATCCATAATCATTCCAAAAGTCTATAAAATCAAGGTTAAATGGCCATTATAGACAAGCTCTTTTCAAGTAAACTTACTATGCCAAAATCACACTAAAATTTCACTTTCTCATGCCATGTGCCAAGTCAAACCAAAAGTGAACAAGGGGAAATGCTACCCATGAGGACTTAACATTGCTAAAGAATCATAGCTCACAAGCTGAGCTCAACATCTTCTAATCAATATTCAAGGGAAATATAAACATTGATTTTATCTTCTTATTTGCATTTCTTTCTTGTTACCCTCATAAATCAACATAGGGTTTCATTTGAGATGTTGTGTCTTCAAGTTATTTTAAAAAAATTCACTAGCAATTGACTAAATTCTCTCATATTCTTGATCTACATTTGTAATATAGTAGAAAGAATAAGGTTGCTTCATGCACTCCCTTTGGCATTTTATGATAATAGGTAGGAGTTTATAGAAAACATTATACAAATAAGAGTCATGTAGGAACTTATTGGATTTGAAATGACCAAGTTTGGAACGTCTTAAAGATTTTAACAATTTCACATAACAAGTAACATCTACTATGGTATATTGGAAGATGAAATAACTAAGGTATGTATCCATATTAAAAAAATGAAATCAGATCTTTTTAAACTTATGATATTGTTATTTACCATAAATTAGAAATAGAGAGTTAGTAAACCCTAAATCAATATCTAGGGTTTTGGGGACTAAAGGTCAGGATCACCAAATATTTAACCCTAAATTGAGATGAGTCAATATAGTATATGTTAATAATATATAAATGAATAATCATAAGGGTGATAAAAAAATATCTATATCAAGCTAATTAATTTAGAAACTCAAATAAATGTAGAGATATGTTAAAAAATAGTAAATTCAACTATTGATCAATATTGTAAGAAATTAAAAATGAGAGTACTTAACTGGTTTACTATATGCATGTAGATCTAGGTTGAAATAGGCTAGAAGTGGAATGGATTGGGATCTTAGAACAATCTTTAGATTATATAAATTTACATTCTATGGCCATATATACTTGCATTGGATCTAGATGTTACATCGACACTTCCATTTAACTTGGGCACAAGTGTCCAATACTAAATATTGAATAGATTGAGTGTGACCACCTAGATACTTCTAGGTTTTCTTTCACCTATATTATGATGTGTTCGGATCATGTGTACAGGTTCTCACTCTTTTTCAAATGGTCAAACCCTAACTCTTCACCCTTGGAGTGACTATAAGATAAATGGGTTAGTGGGCACATGGTATCAAGCTTCCCCAAAGACCCTTCTATCAATGGGCACTGCTTACATAGTTAATACTTTAAAGAGGGCGTTTAAATTATGTATTTATACCCTATGTGTTGGCTTGTATGTGTATCAAGATGCAACATCTGATAAAAAAGTATATAGAATGACTTAGCTTTTAACTTGAAAAATATGGCTCATGGAGTGATTCTTAAGTACATTATACCTATAGAAGTTGTAGAATGGTGATTCTATATATAGGCTTAATCGCTTCCTATTTAGATATTACTCTACCTACCTTCCATACCTAGGATATGATTTTGAAAATAACAGAAACACTAACCTAGGGTTTGAGTGGTTTCTCATTTATGGTAGCTATTTGAAAGTCTAAGCACTTTGTAGATCAAAAATTAATCATAGGTACTATTTGTTATGTCTTTTTTATTTGCTTATAGCTATTTTAAGTCTAGGTATTCAGTATTGTGTATAAATTTAGTTTTTGAATTAGTTAATGTTTTTATGTTTTGGTTTTTATTTATAAATTTGTATTGAAAAATGTGCAAGTCAAATATTTATCCATCTTCTAATGTTTTAAGATTACTTTTAATTATATATGTGTTTTTTTAAATAGAAAGATATTACTTTTTAAAACTGTTTATTGGATAAAATTATTAGTGGGACCATTTTCCTCTATAAATTCAATGATTTATCAATAAAAAAAAATTAAAATGTGAAGGTTTCAAAATATTAAATTAACTTTTAGAAAGCTCAAGGATTATCAAGGAAGCTACATGGATCTACATTTTTTTATATTTTCTATTGTTTAATATTTTTAAAGTATAAATTGTTTTCATTAATATTAATGTTGTCATTGTTGCCTTTGAAAAATAAGGTTCTTACACTATAAGTGTTCCAATTTTTAAAATACTACATAAAAAAATATGTTTATGTGAATTTCAAACAATGGCAAGACAAAGCCATACAAGTAGTTAGAGCTATCATGGGTTGTATTAGACATAGATGGTTGGTCAAGAGCCACATGTCAATCTACATAGGTTTGTATATGTCATGATCTACACTATAAACCCATCCTTCTTCTTCTACCTAGAAGTCCATTGCTTGGTATTCTAAGCACAACGTATCATCCTATCTCTCTTTTCTAGATTACCTTGGCATATAATCTTGGCATAGAGGTCAGGCCATTCCTTGACCTTATGTTCCCTTTGATAGTAGGAATAAATGGGATAGGTAGGTAAGTCATGTTGGATATGGTCTAGTTCTCCACACCTAAAGCACGAGCATGGTGGAAACTTTCATCATTTGCATCATCTTTTTTCTAGTGACATTTCTCAATTGTTATTAGTTGGTGGTACATGGTGATGCACTTCCATTGCACTATTGAGAAAGGTATTGTTGACCATTTTTTCCCCATAACCCAAAATGGGTCAACCCCCCTATAGTCAAAATCTTGTATAAGGGCCATTTATAATGTCATAGGTTATGTTTTGGATTTGTTTGATGTCATTTCATATGCCATTTTAAGTGGGACATGGCCTAACCTAGTCCTTATGTCTTCTAGTGTCTTAAGAATCATTTTTATCATATATGCAAGTAGAAAGTTTTCATGGTGTTGAGCAGTTGCAAGAGTAGATCTAGAAAAGCCTCAGGTTGCACTTGGGAGTTTTTTTAAAATTTTGGCCAAGTGATTGGAGCATTTAAATTTATTTTGGAGGAAGTTTCCACACAAAGCCCACAATAAATATTCAAGGCTTAATTATTTTGTGACTTTTGTTTAGGGGGTTTTGGCTAATTATCAAGAATTATTTTGGGCATTTTGTCTAAAATAATTTCCTCAAAGGGTCATTTCTTCAAAGGGCACTTTTTAAAGGTTTTGAAAGGTATATTACAAGAAAGTGGTCTAATACACTTCTCCCAAAGGGTACCTTTTCAATCAAGTGTCCTTTGCAACTTTCCTAAAGGGTAATTTTTTGGGGAAATGGTCCACTTCTAGAATTTTAAAGGGAACTTTTGAAAGAAAGTGTCCCAAACACCTTTTTTGAAGGGTGTTTTCCTTCATCAAAGGGTCTAATGAAGAAATCCCAAAGGGTTAGTTTCTCAAGCAAAGTATCCTCTTCAATTTTCTTGAAGGGTACCTTTCTCAAGAAAATGGTTTGCAGGCAAAAGGCAACACAAAGATATTTAGAGAAAATTGTCTAAAAAATTTTCTCGAAAGAATTCTTTTATAGGAAAGGTCCTCTTTCAAAGTTCTAAGGGATATATTTTGAAGAAATTGCCCCAAAATAGAAATATTGAAGGGCACTTTTCCAAGCAAAGTATCGCAAAGACTTTCCCAAAGGGCATTTTCTCAGCAAAGTGTCCTATACAATTTCTCTAAAGGATATATTTATATAGTGAGGTAAACCAAGTCAAAGTTCTAAAGGGAACTTTTTGAAGGTTAAGGGAACAAGACATGAATTATTTTAGTCATTTTGTTTGAAATAATTATTAGAGGCAAGGATAAGACAAATGAATTCTTTCAAAAATAGTGTCCCACACAAAACCCAAAATAATTATCCAAAAAAAGGTTAAAAGGAAATAGTCATTTGATTTCAAAAGGTCCTGGATAGCTCTGTAGACATCAAATTCAATCCCCTTTAACTAGTCATTTATATTTTAAAATCTAGAGACATTTATTATAACATCAAGTTTAATGTAAAATAAAGTAAGTCCTTTTGATCTTAAATTTGATGTTTGTGGGACCATCATTGATGGTCATGCAAACATCAAATGATGTCTTGTAGACCATCAATTTTAAGGTCATGAAGTAGCTATTGGGTTTCAAATAGTGGGTCCCAAAAAGATCAATGATCCTCACTCAATCATACATCTCAATCCAACAATACAAGATGAGTCAAATAGTTGGAAAGCTCAAGGGGTAAACACATGGCACAAGCACATGAAGCTACAAATTGATATTAGGATCCTAAGGATTAATGTGAATTTGACACATGGCATAGACAAGGACAAGTTTGACAATTCAAATGTAGATATGAGGGCTCATGTTCATTCAAACTTGGCAAATCCAACAGAGTGAGCTAAGTCAAAAAGGCTAGTGAACCTCAAGGGTGAATGGGTATGTGATGAGTGGCACAAGTGCATTCAACTGGCATAATATTGATGGCTTATGAGCCTCTATGTGCGAGCCAATATAATAGTGTGAGATGAGTCAAGGATCAATGATCTAAGGTGGTTCTCAATAACCAATCAAAACAAAGGGAAGCCAAGTGACTTAGGTAGAGGTTGAAGAGTTGAATTTTGACTAAGGCAAGTAAGCATGTTAGATCCAAGCTTGATCATGTTCTAGTTGGGTCTAAAAGTGGATATTTCAAGATCAAATGGTACCATTGGGGACCTATAGAGTAAGACACGTAAAACTCAATGGCCATTATCAAATCCAACCATAGGAAAATAACCTTTCTTCCCACTTAGGCACATATCATGACACACTAGTTTGGAATGGGTTAACACTAAGACAAAGCCTTAATATATTGATCTAATTATTATAACTAGATGGAGATCTGAACCCAGTGGGAATGCTTAATTTTACCATTATAACCATTAATGAGTGTCAAAGGGAAGTAATGTAGATGTGCAACCACTTAAGGTGACCTGGATCAATTAGATGGTCTGAATGAGTATATTGCAAAGGTAGTTATAAATACAGTTCAAATATTTAAACTAATTGATTCCCCTTTTGAGCACCAAGGCCCCCTTTCTCTTTTAGCCTTTCTTTTATAAGTATAGCTCTTGAGTTATTATAAATAACAACCACATCATGTATGGAGAAGGTTTGCTAGACTGATGTTATATTTTCCCTTTGAAAATTAATACAAGTTTGTTTTATAAGGTTTGAACAATTGTCTAAGTCTACAAGTGATGTATGGTAATGAGAAGTCATAACTCTCTATCCTTCCTTCCCTTATCCTTTCACGTTTGGGCAAGAGTTATTAATCTAATAGGTCATATAGAGTGTAGTCTAACATGTAAAGTCTCTTTAAGTGTATGCTTATTCTTAGAATGTGCAATATTCCCTCTCACTCATTTTCCTTATATTTTTTTTCACACCTCACCTATATATTGAAATACTCATGTTAGAACCCATTGAGAATTAGAGACCAACTTGTGTACTTTGTTTCATTATGGTATAAAATATGATGGTCATGTGGAAGATATTCTTGGTGCATCACCTTATTTATATTGGGTTCAATTTATGAATTTTATAAAAAAATTTCCCCAAAAATAAGTATTAGTTTAAGTTTCAAACATTACATGATATATTCATGGAGATAGCCCTTAAACCTAGAGGCTCATTTCCAATATAGGTACACCCACATACCTAAAAATGTTCCCACGTTTCCCAAATCTAGAAGAAGCCTAAATGATGTCTTCTAGGGTGAAATATTTGGTGACAATAGTTCTATCACACCCAATGGAACCCATCATCTTCAAGACAACTTATCAAGGTGAATGTTGGTCTTGTCAAACACTAGCTGTGAACTAGTGTGCTATCTAGTATTTGGTGACTCCTCAAAGTAAATTTGGTTTTATACCATTGTTTGGTTATAAAATTGCTCTTATAATTCATATTACTCACTAGGTCATCCTCTGTTAGACCATATAATCCTATTAATCCACACATTCAACCTAAGATCCCTCTTGTAATTTAGTATCCATAGCCTAGTATGCCCTTTGAAGAATGAGTAGATTTTGTTAAAGAGGAAGAAAAGGAAGAGGTTGAAGAAGTGGAATATCTTGAAGAAGAAGACATGGATATACCTTTTGGTTTCCCCACCTTCAACACTGATAATCCCATTCAACTTCATGCATATGATGCCATCCCTCTCAATGCCACAAAAGGTGTGCTCACATTCAATAGTGAGAGTCATATGACACCTCATGAGCACATTAGAGATGTCTCTAAGTTTTTTAGTTTCCACAATATTATCTAAGATAACATTTCCATTAGGATCCTTACTTTTTCCCTTAAATGGAAGGCCCTTGATTGGTATAGGACTCTATAAGGTGGATGCATCACAATATGGGATGAGTTTGGAGTGTTGTTGACTTTCAGATTTGGGAATGAAAGTGACCATGCCTCTCTCATTCATCATATTAAAATGATAAAAATAGGGACCAATGAGATAATGCATGACATCAATGAAAGGTTTCAAAATACTTGGTATAGGTTGCCTCCTCCCATGAGACCACCTGCTAGTTTTGTATTCCCTACTTGAAAGCCATTGGGACTAAAATTGCTATCATTCTTCAATCTATGGGTGATTCAACCGTCCCTAAAGTATATGAAATTTTTATCAAAGCTAATAATAGTCTCATCCAAGCTAGAATATTATTACCTAAAGTGATTATGCCTCCATTCTCTCATTCTTCTGCTGATGCTTCAAATGTGGCTCAAAATCCTAATGTTAATACCAAGCCTAGAGATGCTCCTAAGGAGGATAATACCATGGATAAAGATGCCAAAATTCAAAGGATAAGAGATTAGCTTAGACAAGCTAATGTGCAACAAGGTGTGTATCAAAACCCTTACCCCTATTATAAATAATATGGAAGAGGGAGAGGCCAATGGTAGCCTAATCCTAGTATGCCTACTAATACATATAATCCTAGATTTACTACCAATGCAAAAAAGATGGTACCAGTTCACAATAATTTGGTGCAGGGAGAAGATTGGTAATAAGACCGATTCATGGATGCCAATAAAAATGGAAATAAATCTTTGGTATCTCAAAGGGTAGTCACTCCCCTCCTATCAAATGAATATGAGGTGATGATGCAAGATAATGAAGGTTCAAAACCTCAAGGAGAAATCTTCACCAATTTTTTAGTTGAGGATACCATTGTGATAAATCAAGGAGCCTCTATTGTAGACAATAAAAGGGCTAAGAAGAGAGCTCTTGGAAATGGCAATAGCATGCCTGTAGGCTCATCCAACCACCCTAAAAATTAATAAGATGTAGTTGCAAGTGTGACCATTCTAAAGGATTTTATGGTAGTTCCAAAGGCTTCTGCACCTCCAAAATGTCAAAATGTGGTAAGGTTTACCCCTATCCCTCAATTTATAAGTATTCCTATACCTAAAATATCCCAAGAGAAAGTAGGTACATCTTATTTAAACATTGTAGATTCTTTGAAGAGTACTAAAACATCCATTTCCCTTTGGTATGTTTTACATATGCTTGGCCAAAAGGAATTGTTATAAAAGTAATTATCCACTATTCCTACTATTCCTTCATCCTAAAATTATAGTCAAAGTCATTTTATCCTTAAAATTATCTCTAGTACCATTATTGAACCATCTACTAGAGCTGAGAAACCTCCACCATTCTATCTCACTCTCATAGTAGATGACAATCTGGTCCATAATTGCATAGTGGATAGTAGAGCTTCAACTTCAATCATGCCCAAGGTACTAGCTAACAAATTATGTTTGAAGTATGATCCTCATAGTAAAGGATTTCTCCAACTCAATGGTACCCTTATAAAAACAATAGGACTGATAAAAAATATGAAGCTTTTCCTACATGACTATCTTATCTTTCCTATCTTGCAAGACATAGTTGTTGTTGATCTCCCAACCCACTTTGTAATCTCCTTATCAAGGGACTTTACTATGAATATCAGTGGATATATTTCAACTAATTGGTCCTTCTTGGCCTTCAGGATGAGGTATGGGATCAAAGTGACAATTAGGACACAACCTCTTTCAAGGTTTCATATCAAACCTTACATCAAGACAAATTCTAATTTAAACTATGTTATTCATCAAGAAAAGGATTCTATTAAGGATGATGGCACTTCTTGCAAGCTTGAGGGAATTGTAGATTTGTTAATTTATGAATATGGTACTAATACCTATGAGTATGATCCTTATTCTCTCATGGAGAAAACTTATCTAGGGACATATTATATACATGAAGGAATACATACACCTCTACTCACTAAGGAAGAGGGCAAAAATGATGAACTATGGAAGATGCTTTTTGACGATTCAAGAAGTAAGGTTGGTATAGGTGTTGGTGTTATGCTGGTATCTCCATCCAAAAAGTATTATTATTCTTGATATATATTTAATTTTAGTTTCACTTGTAATGTGGTTGAGTATGAAGGTTTTATTCACATACTTCAATGGGCAAAGAGAAAAAGGGTCAAGAACCTGTATGGAGATAGTGAGTTGGTTGTGCACCAAGTGAAGAAGGTGGTTTTTTCCAATAAAAATTTTCTTAATTCATATAGGCATAAATTATGGAACATTTTTGAATACTTCAATGCATTCAACATTCACTCAGTCCCAAGAGAGTATAATAGTCATGTTGATAAACTAACTTCCATAGAACCCCAATTTGACACTCCAACTACCATAAAGGAGGAAGGAATGTAGTCTAATATTAAGATCATTATCAGACCTTATATACCTAATAATGAAGTCTCAAGTGTTTTATAGTGACAAACACATTGCATGCTTCTTATAAAATGAGGCTGAGTTTTCTTCAAAAAATCAAGGAAGACTCCAAGAATAGTTGGGTGACCAGATTGTGCAACTAAAGACCAATAAGATACCTAAGGGTTTGGTGACCTTAGAAAGTATCTTTAATGATAATTATTAGAAGAGGAAGGATAAATTGAGTGTATCTATAAAGTATGATAATTATGAAAGGGTCTTGATCTTCAAAGATAAACTCCTCAAACTAGGCAATGTATGTTCTATATTAGAAAAGCAAGCATTTATTAAACTATGTAGATAGTTTCATGATATATTTTCTTTGGAATATAAATAACTCAAGGGATTTGATCCTAGCCTAGAACACCATACTATTAAGTTGGAACTAGGAGTTAAAATAGTTAGACAAAAGCAAAGACCCATCAACCCCAAGGTTGAGCAACTCATGAGGATGGAGCTCACCAAACTCCTTGAATCTAAAAAAATATTTCCCATCAAGCATTCAACATGGGTGGATAACCTTGTGCCTAATATAAATAATAATGGGGAAATAAGGATTTGTGTAGACTTTATATATCTTAATCGAGTCTCACTCAAATATCACTATCCTCTACCCTTGATAGAGTAAAATCTACAAATGGTTTCAGGTTCTCAACATTTCTCTCTACTAGATGGTTATTCAGGCTACAATTAGATTTTAGTCAATGAATATGATTGGTTCAAGATATAATTCACTACTAAATGGGGAACCTTTAATTATAATAATATGCCTTTTGGTTTGTCTAATGTTAATGCCACTTTTCAGAGAGAAATGGACATGGCCTTTAAAGGTTTAATAAATGAGTTGGTACTAGTTTATCTAGATGATATAATAGTATTTTCTAAGGATGCATATGAACACATGAAAAATTTAAGGAAAGTGTTTGAAATATGAAATCAATATGGGGTATCCATTAACCTAAATAAGTGCATCTTTATTGTGCATGAAGGTAAACTCTTGGGACATATTGTTTCCAAGAATGGTCTGACTATCGATCCTAAGAGAATAGAGGATATCTTAAGTTTATCATTACCCTTGCATAAGAAAGGTATTAAAAGTTTCTTGGGTAAAATAAATTTTGTAAGAAGAGTCATACCTAGTTTTTCATCTTTAGTAAAACTTATCACATCTATGCGCAAGAAGAACCAGGTCTTCTCTTGGACCAAAGGGGGTAAGAGTAGTTTTGAAGCCATAAAGAAAGCAATTACAGAAGCTCCTACCCTTGTGTGAATCTAAATTTTACTAAAGACTTCATGTTGTATTCATTTTCTAACCTTGATAATATCTCAACCATGTTGATCTAAAATAATAATGAGGGAGTGGAATAACTAATTACATTATTTAATTAAGGTTTAGAAGATTACAAAGTCAATTACACCTTTGTGGAGAAGTAGGTCCTTACTGTTATAGGAGGACTAAATAAATTTATAAATATGGTGTAAAATAACAAGATTTATGTCAAGGTATCTCATCCTAGCCCCAAATAATTTATTTTGAGAAGAGACCTTAGTGAAAAGAGGGTAGGGTAGACCACTAAAATGGAGTATGATGTTGATATCAAAGAGACAAAACTGGTAAAGGGTAAAGGCCTTTGTGAACATCTAGTTTCAGATATTTATGAATCAAAAGAGGAAGCTTTATTCAACCATGGGTATCCCCAACCTGCTGGTCCATTGCCTCCAAAAATTTAGATGCAAGATATGATCATATTTATCCAAAATGGTGAGTACCTTGATAATATTAATAGATCATAAATGAGTTATTTTAGATTGAAATCTATACCCTTTTGTCTTATGGATGGCATGTTTTTTAGGAGAGAATTCAATGGTCTATTATTGAGATGCATTGACAATGACCAGTTTGGAATGTTTCTTGAGAAGTTCCATGATGGGACAGTAGGGGGCCATTTCTCTCCAAAGACCACAACCACCAAGATCATGAGGGTTGGCTATTATTGGCCTAGCCTATTCAAGTATTTCCATGCTTGGGTGAGAAGGTGTGGATAATTTCCCTTCTTTATAGGAAAGTAGAAGCTTGCATCTCTTCCTCTGAAGCCTATCCAAGTGGACCAAACATTCATGCAATGGAGTCTTGAATTCATTAACATGATAAACCCCCCATCAAGTGTTGGTCACAAATGGATACTCATAGTAACTAACTATTTTACCAGATGGGTTGAGGTAGTAGTATTGAAGGAGGCTAATGAGAGTGTCATCTTGGAGTTCTATGAGAGCATCATAACAAGGTTTGTCACCCACTCTACTATTATTTTAGATAATTCTCTTGTTTTTATGGGTGTTAAAATAATTGATTGGGCAAGTAATAATGGCACATTATTGAGGACTTCATCCAACTATTACCCTCAAGGTAATGGGTTGGCTAAATCTACCAATAAGAACCTAATCAAAATTGTTAAGAGAACCTTGGAGCATAACCCAATATCTTGGAACACTAAACTGAAGATAGACTTATGGGCTGATAAGATAACTCCCAAGAGATCAATAGGGAATTTTCCTTTTGTTTTTATCTATGGAAGGGAAGCTAGGTTATCTATATCTCAAGAGCTATCAGCATTGGAATTAGCACACCAACTATAGTTTCTTGAGAACACTCCCATAAAAGTGAGATTGATAGAACTAATGGAGTTGCAAGAGACTAGAGGTAAAGCTCATCAAGCCATGGAGCATCACTAGGTACTGATGAAGAGGTCTTTTGACAAGAAAGAAACTCCAAGATCATTTAAAGAAGGTGACATAGTCTTTAAATGGGATGAATATATATCAAAACCAGGTAATCATACTAAGTTTGATGCCCTATGGAGTGGATTATATGTCATCACTAGGTGCAAGCAAAGAAACTCATTTTAGTTAGCAAGGATGAATGGATAAGAACTTCCTATCCTTGTGAATGGGATACACTTAAAACCATATCATTGAGAATTGAAGGTCTATCTTGTAAATATTAGGTTAGGTGTGTGTTTCTTTTCTTGTTCTATTGTGTCCCAATAAGTGCTTTGAATCACAACGTGTTATGTTTAGTTCTTTGCTTTTTATTTTGTCTCTATTATTTTTTGTGTTTTGTGTGTTTTTCAAAGTAGTTTATATGTCCAACATATATACTTATGACTCCATATCCCAATGGACAGGATAAGGCAACTAGTCATGTCATAGCAAGCATACCACTTGTGAGAATCACCAAAGATGTTGACCATTTTTCCCCACAACCCAAAATAGGTCAACCCCCCTACAGTCAAAATATCTTAAAGGGGCCTTTTATAATGTCATAGGGTATGTTTTGGCTTTGTTTGATGTCATTTCATATGGCATTTTAAGTGGGTCATGGCCTATCCTAGTCCTTATGTCTTTTGGTGACTTAAGAATCATTTTTATCATATATGTAAGTAACAGATTTTCATGGTGTTGAGAAATTGTAAGAGTAGGTCCATAAAATCCTAAGGTTGCACTGGGGAGTTTTGATCAAATTTTGGCCAAGTGATTGGAGCATTAAGATTTCTTTTGGAGGAATTTTCCACAAAAAGCCCACAACAAATATATAAGGCTTAATTCTTTAGGGACTTTTGTTTCAGGATTTTTGGCTAAGTGTTAAGAATTGTTTTGGATATTCTGTCTAAAATAATTTCCCTAAAGGGTCATTTCTTTGAAGGGCACTTTTCAAAGGTTTAGAAGGGTATATTATAATAAAGTGGTCCAATACACTTCTCCTAAAGGGTACCTTTTCAAGCAAGTATCCTATATAATTTTTTTGAAAGGCATTTTCTCAAGTAAATGGTCCACTTCAAGAATTTTGAAGGGAAATTTTGAAATAAAGTGTCCCAAACACCTTTTTTGAAGGGTGTTTTCCTTCACCAAAGGGTTCAATGCAGAAATCCAAAAGGGTTAATTTTTTAGGCAAAGTGTCTTCTTCAATTTTCTTGAAGGGTACTTTTATCAGGAAAATGGTCCGAAGGAAAAAGGCAACACAAATATCTTTCACTAAAAATTGTCTGAACAATTTTCTCGAAAGAATTATTGTATAGAAAAAGGGCCTCTTTCAAAGTATTGATGGATATTTTTAGAGAAATTGTCCCAAAATATAAATCCTGAAGGGCACTTTTTCAAGCAAAGTGTCCCAAACACTTTCTTGAAGGGCATTTTCTTAGCAAAGTGTCCTATGTACTTTCTCCAAAGGATATATTTCTACAATGGGGTGGACCAAGTCAAAATTTTAAATGGCACTTTTTGGAGGGCAAGGGACCAAGACATAAATTCTTTCAGGCATTTTATCTACAAGAATTATGAGAGGCAAGGATAAGGCAAATGAATTCCTTTGGAAAGAGTGTCCTACACAAAGCTCAAAAGAATTATCTATCAAAATATTTAAAGGAAATAGCCATTTGATTTCAAAAGATCCTAGGAAGCCCTACAGATGTCAAATTCAATCCCTTCTAAATAGCCATTTGGATTTGAAAATCTAGAGCTATTTATGTTAAAATGAAGTTTAACCTCAAAAAAAGTAAGTCATTTTGAGCTTAAATTTGATGGTCATGTGACCATCAATGATGGTCACACAAATGTCAAATGATGTCCTATAGACCATCAATTTTAAGGTCATGAAATAGCCATTGGGTTTCAAATAGTGGGTCCCAAAAATATCAATGGTCCTCACTCAATCATACATCTCAATCCAACGGTGCGAAATGAGTCAAATAGTTAGAGAGCTCAAAGGGTTGACACATGACATAAGCACTTGAAGATAAAGAATGACAACATGATCCTAAGGATTAATGCATGTTTGACATGTGGCATAGGTGGAAAAAAGTTGAAAATTCAAAGGTGGATTTGAGGGATCACATTTATTTGGACCTCGTAAATCTAATGGAGCAAGCTGAATCAAAATGGTTAGCAAACCTCAAATGTAAATGGGTGTGTGACGAGTAACACAAGTGTATTCAACTAGTATAAGATCGATGGCTCATGGGAATCTATGCATAGGCCAATCCAATGGTGTGAGATTATTCAAGGATCAATGATCCAAGCTAGTTCTTGATGACCAATCAAAATAAAGGGGAGCCAAGTGACTTAAGCAAAGGTTGAAGAGTCAATTTTTGACTAAGGCAAGTAAGCATGATGAAGCCAAGCTTGAGCATGTTTTAGTTGGGGCCAAAAGTAGATATTTTAGGATTATATGATGTCATTGGGGACCTATGGATTAAGATATGTAGAACTCAATAGCCATCACCAAAGCTAGCCATAAGAAAGCAATCTTTATTCCCACTTAGGCACACATCATGACACACTAGTTTGGAGTGGGTTATCATCAGGATAAATCCCTAACATATTGATCTAATTATTCTAACCATATGGATGCTTGAACCTAATGGTAATGCTTGATATTTATATTAAAATCATTAGGGAGTATCAAGGGGAGAGTGATATATATGTTTAACCACTTAAGGTGATCTAGATCAATTAGATGGTTTGAATAAGCATATTTGTAGAGGCAATTTCAACTATAGTTCAAATATTTGAACGGATTGATTCTCCTTTTGAGAACCAAGGCCCCCTTTCTCTTGTGGCCTTTCTTCTATAAGTATATCTCTTGAGATATTACAAATAATAAACACAACATGTATGGTGAAGCCCTACTTGAATGATGTTATATTATCCCTTTGAACATTAATTCAAGTTTGTTTTCTAAGTTTTGAACAATTATCTAAGTTTGCAAGTGATGTATAGTGATCAGAAGTGATAAATCTCTATCCTTCCCTTATCCTTTCATGTCTAAGTAAGATTTCTTAATCAAATAGGTCATATAGAGTGTAGTCTAGTGTGTAAAGTCTCTTCAAGTGTATGCTTATTTTTGGAGTGTGCAATCTTCCCTCTAGCTCATTTGCCTTGTATTATTTATCACACCTCACCTCTATATTGAAATAATCATGTTAGAACCCATTGAGACTTAGAGACCAACTTGTATACTTTATTTCATTGTGGTAGAAAACATGATGGTTGTGTGGAAGATATTATTGGTGCATCACCTTATTTAGAGTAGGTTAAATTTATGCATTTTATAACTCTTTTTATCCATAAATAAGTAGTAGTTTAAGTGGAAAACATTACATGATATATTAAGGAAGCTATCCCATAAACCTAGAGGCTCATTTTTGATATAGGTACACCCACATACCTATAAATTTTCCCATGTTGCCCAAATCTAGAAGAAGCTTAAATATCCTCTTTTAAGGTGCAAGATTTGGTAACAATAGGTACCCAAAATGATCTTGACTCATCATATCATTTATCTTCTTCCACTTCTAAATACATGAGCACCTTTGCATGCCACATGCATCCTCTATGTAGTCATCACCCTCTAACTTGGTTGTTTGTTTGGTCAAAATATGTTGAAGCATTAGTTCAATTAGTGCAATATATTCTTTTAATCCTATTCTAACCTTTGTGTCCATGGTGATAACAAATTCATCTCTAACTATAGGCTTTAGTGCTTCTTTAGGATCAGTGAACATTATCATGGAAAGGTTGTGATAAAGTAGCATAAGAAAACTACCAACAAACCATTGGGCATGTTATACTAGGTAAAGAGTATACGAGAGCTTAGATATTAAGGTCTTATACTGAATGTCATAGGCACATACATTATTTATAACCTCTTTCCATATGTATTCAAATGTGGAAATGCTCTATTTTTCCAACTCTAGAATGTTAAATTTCTTTATAAATGTGGCCTTGAGTAAATCATAATCTATAATTTCCTGTGTTAGATCTAGCTTACGGTACCAAGTCTACACACAGTCTTGTAGAGTGGTAGTAAACTAATGTGCCTTTTTATCTGACTGGGTGATCCCTTTATCTCTCCATATGAGCTCACATTTCTACACATTTTCCACTCTAAAATATCCAAGAATACTCAAATCCATGGCATAATAAAACTATTATATAGGCACAAGTGCAACTGGTGTCTGGGTGATATGTTGAACTGACACGGTTCAAGTCTATGTTAAATGGATATTTCCTTGGGGGTGATAATAAGTCAACCTTTGACTAAAAGTGGTAAAACCACACCAATTACTTCTATATTTTATCCCATACCAAGTATCCTTGGCTGATGCAACACTCGCACTATTTATGTTGCTTCTAGTTTGAATAGAGGATTATGAAACACTTCTTTGGGTAGAGTTCCTTCTCTCTCCTAGTTAATGGATCCTCCCACTACCTCTACACTCAGTAAGTCTTAGAATTATTCCTATGATTGATCTTATTATTATTATTAAGATGCATGAGCATGCACTTTGATTAAGAGGACATAATTTACTTCTCAAATAGCCTCTTTCCATATATCCTATCTTTTGGATGATTCAATTATGTCCTCTAAATTTTAACCCAAATCAATGGCATATTTTTATTCTTCCCCATATCACATTTAATTTGCTTAAAATCCATCCTCATTCCATTATATTACTCTATGATTCCTTGTGGCATCTCCTGAGTTATATTCTATTGTCTTACTTGGCCATCATCATTTGTCAAGTCTCATTATACCAACACCTCTTGAGTTATCATTCATCTGGTGTCTCAATATTGAAGCTTGACCTACCTACTACTTAGTGATCATGTCTCTTCCTCATTAAAATATATTCATATCATGTGTCAAGGTCTTAGTTACCCATTACCAAATTTGTTACATACTTTTCACTTCCCATCACAATAATGAAATTTGACTAGTCCCAGTAATAGAAACAAAAATATTACACGTCTACTCAATCCTAGGGTGCAACAATTTTCCTACACTCTAGATTAATTACACAATCATATTTTCTACCATTATATCACATGAGGCAAGAAAATTGCATGCTCACCCAAGGTGTAAAGAGAGTGAAACCAAGAGCGATTGAGGGCAATTGCATGTAATTGGATTCACCTTAAGCCATAAGGTGCACATGTTTTCTAGTAAAATTTGTCATACTTAGCCAAAAAATGACTACATGAAATACATATCATTATTCAAAAGAGAACACACAAAATTTTATACAACCATGATTAAAAATATCATAATAGAATAATGTGTTTAATAAATGTTTAATAATAATTTGTTCATATAAAAGGTAGAACTTGCCCATACATGATTATCTGATAGTCCAAAATATCATTCTTACATATGTATAATGCTACAATATAATGATACTTATATTAACATGATTAATATATAAACTTCTCCAAACCAGTATCATCATGGAAATATAAATAATTTAAACTTATATTAACAATCAACTCCATGGTTAATAGATTCTAATATGCAGTTATTCTCAAGGAAACTGACTCTATACTTCTTATTTTTCTATTAGTTACCACCACTACTACTCTTTATATCTTAATACCACTCTTTTTTCTCTCCTTCTAGTATCACTAATCCTCTATATGTTGTGCATTCTCTGGGTGAATGCTTTTTGGGTAGAAAACCTCAACTAAAACTACCAATAGTTAATGCATATTTTGCCCTTCCTTTATTTTAATACTAGCTTGGCATGAATCCAACCACCTTGTCTTCCACCACCATTACTTCATAGCTCATTGTTAGGATCTTCCATCAGTGGAAACTCCTATTGCTTTCCCGCATAATTCCCATTGTAGTTTATGGGTCCATGTGATTGCTTATATGGATCCTATCATTCTGTCATGTTGAATACATTGACACAGTTTTGGAAATTTATGTTTATCTCATTGGTATACATCATAAGCATGCATGATGATTATAGGTTTGTAATGCATGCATCACTTTGACTATCGATAATGATCTCACATGTTACACACTTGCATGCACTATTCTTGGAATTAATTGATTTTAGAGGTCAATAGAACCTTTTAAATTTAAGGGCATGTTGATTTTATCTACTCCCTTAGTGAAATTATCAAAATAAATAAATTTTAATGCTGTGAAAATATAAACCATGTGGATTATGGGACTCAGGAGTGTGTAGATTCATGTGACAACTTTCAATATAAACATATGTATTTGTGATAGTCCTCAAATTATTCAAAACAAAATCCATTTTTCATTATTTATCCTTTTTGATGTGCCATTAAAGAATTGTTTCTTCCTTTATCTAATGACATCCTTAGTTTTACTCTTCTTCCCTACAATTTTTTAGAAAATACTTAAACTTCTATTTCTTTCTCATGACTTCCTTACTAATAGTATTTCATCTACACATCCCAAGACTAAAAAAGTATGAAGGGAGATTTGAAACAACTACCACATTTTACAAATGATAGTAAAATAATACAAAATAAATGGATTGCATCCTCTCATATTCATTGTGGGTTTTGATTATCTTATTATAAAGCTAGTTTTTGTTACACTATCTACTCTAAACCATCCACCAAATATATTTTTTAGTTACACAGGGTTCTAAAGCACATTTTATCAAAAGATAAGGCATCAAACATCCTTTTTTTAAGGAGGGATTGTTAATTAACTTTGGAAAAAATATTAAAACTATTCTTAAAATGATACATTTTAAGTTTACTTCATTTTAATTACAAGTTATTTATAAGTTTTAATAAAAGTGCACCCATGTATCACCACCACCACCACTGCCACTGTGGCCATCATCCTTGTCATCATATTTTGAAATTTTGATTATTTGAATTACATTTTAAAAGTGTGGAAAATATAAATGTTTATGACCCATGTGTATTTCCTTGGCACATGCCTAATTCCTTTTAAAATAGAAGCATGTGATCCAAACTCTAATTTCTAGATAACCCACTAGTGAGCCAATGTAACACAATCATATCTGTGAATTAATTTAGAGCTTTCAATGTCAATTTGTTTTTATATCTATTATCTTTCAAATGATTTTCTATCTAGTTTCAATTTTTTATGTTTATTATCATTTAAATTGTGTATTTGGGGATTTAAGTGCTCGACATTAAATATAGTAGTACCATACTTTTAAATGTAAAACCTTGAAAAAAGCAAAGACTCAAGTTTTTGTGATATATTTATTTTATTTTATTTTTATTATAGCCTCTCTTAGTTGGAGGTTTAATTTTGTACCAATGTAATAAATAATAATGTTATGTTACTTGTAAATGTAAATTCACACAAATGATTTTGCCTAAATAATACATGAACCATCAATTGACTATTCAATAAAAATATTTTATCATTATTAAGAATGCACATGGTTATCCATATATCTATAATTATTACAATAACCCTTCACACCATACACCACATAAACAAGATAAACATATTTTTATAATATAAATTTTGCAAAGTAATTTCATATTAATATTGAGATGAATAAACTATTTTACTTATATGAGTTACTTCCTCTACACTTTGCATAACTATGCATACATATTATATAGATGCAAAATAGGGGAGGAAGGAAGGGATTCCATATCTCCCATTATTTTTAGAAGTAATTGGTAGACATAAACTAAAATTACCCATTTATTAATATATAATACAATAATTATAAATGCATTCCTTCACGCACAGTTAAACATTAGATGTGTGCATAATGTCCATGCAAAATTCTTATATTTTTTAGTACATATAGTTTATTTCAATACATATTTATGATAACATATATTTCTCTATACCAAAGTGTAGCATCATGTATCCACTCATGTAGGAATTTTACATTCACAATAATATTTTTGGGTTATGTGAAAGTGTGCATAGTTATCTATACCAAATTGTATAATTATGTATAAACCCATGTAGGGATTTTACGTTCACAATAATATTTTTGAATTATGTCAAAAGAGAATTTTTAGGTTGTTATTAATTATTTATTTTTAATGGTCTTAGGCATAAAATTGCTTAATGTTTTCAGTACATAAGATTGGTTTATCTTCAACAAGCTATAACATTGCTTTAGTGATAAGATTTTATTTTAACAAAAGGACATAAAAATATAGAGGTAAAATTATGAATATGCCAAATCCACTAAGTAAAATTCATCAAACCATTGAATCATTCATAAGAAAAATTGATCCCTAAAATGATGAACAAAATATATAATTTTATAAATTATAGTGAAGGCTAAAATTAAATAAATTCAGTGTATGTTGAATACATATAGAAAGTTTGAAGGCCAGAGAGAGAGAGTATCATGGGTAATAAATTTACTAAAAATATCAAAATATCCACAATTATACAAAGTGTGTTAAAACACAAAAAAGACATGATTTAAAATGGTACTATATCAAACTTAGGTGTTGACATTATGATGAATTCAATTCAAATACTATTTTTTAATAAATTTAAAATTCCATTGAAATATAATTTGCCAATAAATGTCAATGCCATTAACACTCCTAAACATCACATACATAAGCCTTTATGTAATATCATAAAATAATATTATCTTGAAAAATGGAGAGGATGACAAGTAATGAAAATGATCCATTCATTGTGCATATACCAATGGATGGGAAATTACATGCAAATTAATGAACTATTAGTTGGTTAAATAAGAGTGAGTAGATGTCACTTCCACAACTAAAATTTAAATAAAACATAATCATTGAAAAAATTCAAATTAAGGAACTAGCCAATAGAATGATGACACATAGATGAATACTAAAAATGACACATGTACTCTAGAATAGGAAATACCAATGCCATATTACAAGCCTATGTAATATATGAACAGGGATTACAATCAAAAATAAAAAAAATAGATCAAATGATGTACATCATACTTTTATATTCTCTTTTATTATTGATTTAAAATTGAATATTAAATTTTCAAGGCTTTCAAAATAGAGACTAAATCTAAACATATCATTACAAAATCTAAGCAAAAATAAAGGAGGGAATCACCTCACATCCATTTTCCATTATTAGGTGACTAACTTAGACACCCTTAGGCCTATTATTCCCAACTCTACACATATTCACATCATTGGTGTAAGGTGAATAAGTTGTTAAGATGAGGTTTGGATGATAGCTAAAACATGATAAGGATCATTCACTAGGAAACACATATAGAAGGCTTAAACATTTGTTTATGTATAAGAGGATTCCATAACAAACACAAGCATGCAAGGAAAAAAATACCATTTCAAAAATCATGATGATAAAAAGTCATCCATAAACACATTCCCAATGCATAAGGCCCAATGAAAGAGAATAAGAATGTGGGGATGCCTCCCTCTTGTTCTACCATCTCTTGGCCATAGGAGAGCATTAGCACAATAAATCATGCAAAAATAACATTTATAAAGGCATAGGAATTATGGTTCCACCAACCATGACTAATACACAAGTTAAAATCATGTAGGAGGGCATAGTAACCTAGTTCCACTAACCACTACCACTATATAAATATAAAAATGTAGTCATATAAAATGCAAAAATTGGTAAGTTGAGCATGGATAATGACATCCAACCCTTAAAACCCTCATGCTTGCTTTCATAACCCTCTTATGTTTATTTTCACTAATTCTCAATCATCTGTAGCCTTCCATACTTGGTCCCAGCTTAGCCAGACTTATCTTTCCAAGTCAAATCAATCCCCCTAGGTCCCATCTACTCAAGATAGTACCACACTTAGACTATAGCACCAATGCCACTCCTATTCATTTTCAGTGCTATTTTCCAAGTCCATTTCTAGCCCCAATGGTTGATTTCTTTTGATTCCCCATCCTTATCCTTATCGACCTAATATGAGTAAATTCAACCCATAACCAATAGATCCTTATAAAATCCCATTCAAAGATAATTTGGAAAGGGATGGAAAATATCACTAAACAAGCAATAATACAAGCAATAATACTCAACCAATCTTCCCTATTCTTTGCATATAGCCAGCCAACACACTTATAAGCTCATTCAAATCCTTACACTAGTCCCTAGCCACCTCAATCACATATAGTTTTGCATTCTACATATTATATACATAATTTCACAAAGCACATCAAGTGGGAGAACTACATATGGATTTATACCTCTTTAGAGTATTGGTATTCAGGTACCATGCCCACACATAGTGTGTGAATCATGTTGAGTGCATCTTACACACACTAACCCCCCCTCTTTCTCAAAATTGGTTAAAGAATAATGGAAGATAGGTTTTGAATAAATAATCTACTCTATAGGGAGCTATATAGACTTTCAACTATTGAAACTTCATAGATATGGTCACATAGACATAGCGCACAAAACCTAGAAAGCTCAAATCCTCAGGAGAATAGTGGTAGAGGTGGACTATAGTGTCGATGCCATTACTATCTAATTATGACACTCATTTCAAATCACAAAATGAAATTTAGATCTTAGTTTGTGATAGTGTCTCCATCTTGCACAATGAATTTTAGCCTCTGTCTCAATCAGATCAATCAGTTTCTAGCTATGTTTTATTTTGTTCTCCTTATTACTATTTTTTAAAAAGTTTGAATTACAATTAATTTTCACAAATTAATAGCTTAATTATTGTCTATTTATTTACTAATTATACTATTCATACCCTTTAACTAATTTAGGAATAATACACCAATATTCCAAAATTTGTTAAATCATTTGGTGAACACGACTTACTTTGTTTGCACATAAAAACCCTAAAAAACCTAGGGTAAATTTCCTATTTTTTTTAAATTTTTTTACCTGCATAATAAAATAAAAAAATTAGCATTAAATTTTAAAATTTATTAGAAATTTTAAAATAATTTTCTTTCAAACCCTAGTTTCCCATACTAGGTCCCAGTATTTTTCTAGTAATTTTCCAATCATTTTTTGAATTTTTACTAGCATATTTAAATCAAAAAATCCATTCAAAATTCAATAGTAATTTTCAAACACATTTATTTTTTAAAACCTTAGTTACATTTACTAGGTCCTATTAAATCACTAATTTTCCAATAAATTTATTTTTTTTACTTGCATATATAACTTGGAAATTCACTTTCAATTTCAAATTTTCATAGTAAATTGCTCCAATAATCATCTTTCAAACCCTAGCTACATACACTAGGTCCTACTACTTTTGAGATATCACCTTACATTCTAAAATCAAATTTCAAAAATGAATGTCACTTATTTACAAATTTTTCTTACATTTCATATAAATAATAAGGAGACCATCATGGATCCTATCATGTACATGAATGATGAATTTTATCATATGTTAATAAAAATCTTTATTCTTTGCATTTCATGTTTATGTTTCATAATATGGGATGATGTTAAGAAAGTTATTATTAAACATGCTAAGATATCTTTTCCATCACCTCCTTTAGAGCCTTTATCCTATGCTAAGTCATGTTTCATGGTCTATTTTTCTCTTCCCTAAATCACTACCTATCACCAGAGAGCCTAGTTGACACCTTTTATGCCTCCACCACCTCAATCTATTGATTATCTTCACTCTCTTCCCATAGTTACTATTAGACCTATACAAATAGTAGATTATGTAGTTAGAGTTGTTACTTAGCATGCCATCATGTTGCCTCTACCTAGTCAAGAGCCTCACCACCCTCTTATTCCTTCCCATCCTAGGCCCAATCCACCTACACAGGTAGATCCACACAAGGCATATGATATTGTTGATCAATTGAGAAACACTCCAGCTAATATTTCCATGTTAGAACTACTTTAGAAAGCTAATGTGTTCAAGGAAATTTTCTATCAGGTACTCACTAAGACTTTTATTCCCATTTACTCTAAGCCTTCTTATTTTGCATCAATGGTTAACACACTAAAAAATATAGAAGATGATATCACTTTTAATCATGATGGCATGCCATCTCAAACATTAATTGATCAAAATTTACCACTATTCATATAATCTCAAGTCAAAACTAGTGTATTTAAGAGGGTTCTAATTGATAGTGGTTCTAGACTTAATATATGTAATATTACATTCTTACATACCATGGGCATAGACATGACATCCATGTAAAAATCATATAAGAACATTCAAGGATTTGATGATATACCACAATAGACATTTTGTACCATTGCTTTAGATATAATGGTAGGACCCAAAACCCTCTTTACATAGTTTTAGGTCATGCCAATTCCTCTTCATTATAATATTTTACTTGAATGACCCTGGATACATGCTATAGGGGTAGTTCCTTTTACTTTTCATTGATGTGTTAAGTTTTTCCATGAGGGATACATGTACACATATCTAATAGATAACTAGCCATTCAAATATTATCGAACCACAGAGTCATCTTTAAGTATTTCATCAAATGGGACACCTCATATCATAGTTTAGCCACTACCTCATTGCATTTTTCTTGATCAAATACATACATATGAGGTTAGAGAGACTATCACTTCTCACACTTTTTCACTTACAATAGTGACTTTAGCTCTAGATATTTATCTAGTCACAATAGCTTTAGCCATTTTAGCTACACCTACACCTATTAAAGTTATACATTTACTGATAGTAGTTCTAGTAGTACTAGTTAATTCTATAGATACAGTCACTCCATCAGTTATAGATACTCTCATAGTACCATTGCCTTCTACTACTATAGTTGATGAGACCCCTATATTAGAGTTACCCCTTGTGGTAAATTCTAAGTTACCATATGTACATGATGTTGATATAGATTCCTAGGCTTCTTCAGATGATGATACGACACCCACACAAATAGATGACTATTTATGTGGGTTGAGTTTTACACTAGTTAGCACAAAAGATTACTAAGATGACTCTAGAGCTCTCATTAGACATCCTACATCACTCTTAGCATCTCACACTAAACTCTTAGGATATACCCCACATTCATAGCTATAAATAGATCACTTGGCACATAAAATTCACATGGTTACCTCTATGGATATATATCTAGTCATTCAAATTCAGACAGGCAACACATAGCATCAACCATATATTATGTTATAAATGTTACTTGATCATAGATTAATCACCTTACCTACAGTGCGACATATATTTATTAGTAGATTATCATAATAGGATGGTTTCCCATTTTGTATTTTTCATAGGATCATAGGTCAAGATACAAAATCAAGCATAGCTTTACAAAAGAGATTGGATAAACTACAAGTTTATGGTATTATTCAGATTATAACACCACCAACACCAGATTCTTCACTTTCATTGAAGAAATATACTACCAAAACTAAACATCCTAAAGAAGAATCGGTATATTCACCATTAGAGAAACCTTTAATTCACCTTCAGTAGGATGACACTAGCCAACACACTTACAATCCCATTTAAATCCTTACACCAGTCCCTAGTCACCTCAATCACATCTAATTTAGCATTCTACATCTTTATATACATAATTGCATAAAACACATTGATTAGGAGAACTACATATGGATTGATCTCTCTTTAGAGTATTGGTATGTAGGTAAAGCTCCCACATATAGGGTGTGAAGAATGTCCATTACATCTTACACATACTAACCCCCCCTCTTGCTTAAAATTAGTTAAAGTACAATGGAAGATAGGGTTTAAAAAAATAATCTACTCTATATGGAAGTATACAAACTTATAGATGTTGAAACTTTATAGACAGGGTCACATAGACATAGTGAACAAAACCCAAAAATCTCAAATCCTCAAGACAATAGTGGTAGAGGTGGACTATCGCACCAGTGCCATTAATGTCTAGTTCTAGTGCTCCTATCCAATCACAAAATGAAATTTAGATCTTAGTTTATGACAATGTCTGTCTTACATATTGAATTCCAATTATTTGTGCTATAATTTTAATTTTTATGACTAAGTAAAAATAAAGAGATAAAATCTATAGAAAGAGGTAAAATAGATATGGTAGAAAAACCTCGTAGAAATTCATGTATGAACTAGATGAGGTGGATAACTCTTCTTTGGCTAGGGGAAGATGACCTGCATAAGAAAGCACTCAAGGTAAGTTTGTTTGTTAGATAAGGAGGAAGGGTGGATTTCTTAGCTAGTTCTAGATCTAAGAAAGTGTGAGCTATCTATGGAGGTTGTCAGACCACTCTCTAATACAAGTTGATTCTAAAAGGATAGAAATGAAAGATACATACATAAAAGTAAAAAATATGAATACTTTGCTAATGTAAGCTAAATATATAATAAACTAACATAAAGGTAAATGCTAGTTTATTGAAAGAAATGTTCTGATCTAGTCTAGTCAGGGTCTGGTCAAGACTTTTGTAGAAAATGGGAAAAGAAGGGTTTGGTCAAGGGTTTTGTTAAATGGTATAAAAATGATGATTTTAGGTCAGAGGGATAACCATCAATAGTTATGGGTAAACATCACTAATTATGGGTAACCATCAGTGATTACCTAATGGGACTGGGAATCCTCAGAACATATACAAAAAGAGGTTTGTAGATCTAGGATGGTTGAGGGTACATGTCTGTTTGAGGTATGAGAATGATAAGGTGAAGATATGAGTTCTCTTAGATGAGATTAGAGATTAGATAAGAAGGATTTAAAGATGTAAGATATAGATAAGAATATTAAAATAAAATGAATAAATATAAATGAAATTAATCCAATGATTACCTAATCTAAAATGATTTTGGTGGCATAACAATATGTAAAGGAGAACTAGAATAAATTCGCTAGAGGTTCGATTGGTGGATATTGGAGAAAATTATATCAAGAATATTTATATGCTTGAAAGACTTGAGTACTTATATGAAGATAGCCTAAATTTATAATTTGGATGTGTATTTATGGGTCCATTTCTATTCTTGCTCACTTATTTTTATAAGAAAACTTGGATGGAGTAAGAAGGATAAGGATGATGAGTAACGGGGCATTGTGATGTGTTAGAGGATGAGGTAGAGAAAAGTATTAAATTTTATTCATGATTTCCTTGAGCACAACTAGTAATGAGTTACCATCTCAAGGATATAACTATCAATAGTTAAGGTAACTATCAACGGTTACCTTAACTGTTGATGGTTGAGGTACCGAGTAGAAGTCAATTTGAAGAGAGTCAAAGGGTTAAAAAAGGTGTTAGCTATAAGAGTGAGTTGAGTTGGCTAAGTTTAGATAACTTGGACTCAAGGTGAGTAATGATAAGTTAGGTGAATGGGTTAGATTAAAAACATAGGTCATTTTTATGCTTTAAGTGTAAAAAGGGATAATCAAAGAACTTTGACGACTAGAATGAGTGTGTGGTTTTCTAGTATCTACATTTTACCCCTTTTTATTTTGTGGCTTGTATCTGAAAACTACAAAATAAAAAATAGATCATGTATTTGAAGGTTGGTTGAAGGTTAATTTGCCCCAAGTATGGGAAGAGTTCTCCCTCAAACTGAGAGATGATGAGAAAAAATTAGAATCAAGTTGGGGTTTGATGAATGGTTTGTGGTTAGTCATAAAGGTGGGTGACAAGAGGGTGGTTCAAAGATGGGTATTTTAACATATACATTTGCATAAAATGCAATAAATTTGTGATAGACAAGATTATGTAAGGACTAAGGATGCTAATGTTCATAAAAATAATCTCAACGTTAAGAAGATAGGTGACTAATGGACCACATGACCGTATTATGATGGTTAGGTACACTTGTTAGCCTTCCAAGTAAAATAGATCGATGTCCATGGGGGTATCCAAATTTATAAGTGATACCATGTGTGGGTATCTAAAAATAGAAGTGATCCGATGGATGACTCCAATGTTTTGGTCATACACTAAGTGCAAAAATGTTCAAATGTTTGAATGTTCAACATGGCAAAGTCAATCGGTGCAGTAAAAAAGACCACAATAAGGTCGTCATAAAAGATGCAAATGGTTTGGGTCAAAATGGTCAATCTTTAAGGTGGATGTGGTGAGATGGTTCAAGGATAATGTTCAATGGTTGATGTTTGAAAAGAAAGGGATGGTTGAGCTGACTCTAGATTCACTAGGCAAATGAATGATGCCTACATAGTTTTATGGATATAGGATCCAAAATATTACTTTATGCCAATTATAGCTCTTCCAAGTGGGAAAGATAGAGAAATGATATCTCCCAAAAGGTTGCATAAGGATGGAAAATGATATCTCCAAATTTTATATGGTAAAAAGTGGGTAGAAAGATAATGATCAATGGTTAGGTGAAAGGTATGCTAGAAAAAGGGTGGCTGAGCTAACTCCATATGCATTAAGTAAATGAACTCTACCTACATAGTCCCATGGACATAGTATCCAACAAAAAAATTTAGGCCAAATGAATTTTTGGTTCTGATTGGATGATTGTTAAAAGATGAAAGAAGAGGAGAAGATTAATCTTTAATAATCTTGGGGAAATAAATTCCCCGAATAGGTTGAGGTGGTTTTAAAATGAGTTGCCCCAATTTGACATACCACATGGTTTGGGTTTGGTTGAAGGTAGTGTTGGTTTTGAGTGAATAAAGTGGGTTGATAAAGGGGTGGAGAGTTATTCCCTCTAAGAACTAAGTGATGGAGAAGGAATCTCCAAGACAGAGGCCTTGTTTGGTTTGGGGGTGAGGTTATGAAAAGGTGAAATGTGGGAGAATTTAGGAGATGCATGTTTCCAATAGCCAACAATAGAAGGGAAATAAAATAATCATGATTCCTTTTCATTGGTAAAGACTTAAAACATCACCAAATTTAGGTGGGGCTTAGTGAACATTAGCCTTTTGAATGCTTCACATAAGCATACTTTGGTTGATAAAATTGTGTATGGACCATGTTGTGTCTAGTAAGCTCAAAATCCCTTGATTCATAGAGAATGGAAGAAGGGGAATAAGTGGTAAGTGAATGGTAAATGGGTGAATAGGGAAGATAACCTTATGGGAGTAGGCTTTCCCCCTTATATAGGTGACCTAAGAACCAAATTTAGACAATTTCATGTCTTATGCTCGGTGTAGATTGATCGATGTGAGAAGTATACCGATGGGAAAGATGATTGCATCTTTCTTGGGATGTTTATTTTTTTTTTGAGAAAGGGTTTTTTTATGCATTTGATTTTATTTTTGGCTTTTGAGAAGTTTGTGAAGCTGATCGATGTGGGAAGCTTCAAGGAATTGCTTTTTAATATATATTTTACTTATCCATCCTTTGAGGGAGTGGTCTAAGTTTATGATTTTTGGTAGCCATCCTTCAAGGGAACAGTCTATCTTTTAAGCAATGTTCAAGAAATGGGGCAGCTATTCTTCAAGGGAGTAGTCTATAGAATAATAGAAATTTTGTGATGAAAATGATATATTTTGGTATCCCAAATAGATTTGATGTTATTTTTAGACATGGACAAGTCTAATAAGGCTTAAAGGTGTACCTTTATGAGGGAAAACTTTTAGCACAAGAAGGTAGTGGAGGGTGGAAAGGAATGGGTTTTGAGAGACAATATACCATGGGATTTTGTCTCATAAAAAAGACAAAGTATCCATGAGAACCAAGCTATGGGTAGAGCCAAGGTACCCATATTCAGGATTAGTTATGATGGATAATCACATGTTTTTATTTTAATTGAGTTGTCCTCAAAAGTAGAGGGAAAAAGGAGTGTGAGGGTATAAAATATCATGAATCAAGGGATGAGCTTAAGTTAGACAAGAATGTGAGTTTAATGCTTGTTTTAATAGTAGAAAAGATGTAGATGCAAATCATTAAGAGGCTCAAGTTCTGGTTTGTCTTTGAGGGAGGATAAATGATAAGCTCCTGATCCATACTTATGGGTGATGATGTAGGGTCTAAGCCAATTAAAGGAAAACTTGCCTCTTTTTCTTTTCTCCATGTTAGTGACATGTTGGTTCTCTTTGAGGATGAGATATCTAATTTTGAATTCTTTCTCTCTCATATTTTTATTATAGGAGCACATAATGTGTTCTTTATAAACACAAAAGTAGTTAAGGGCTATGAGGCAATGTTCATCAAGTAGCTCCAGTTGGGTTAAATGTTCTTGATGATAGTCACTCTAAAAAATAATGTCTTGTAATGATATGTGAAGAGAGGGAATTTGTACTTCAAGAGGAAAGATTACCTTTGCCCCAAAGACAAGGGAGAAAGGGGTAGTACCTAGAGAGGTTTAAATTTGAGTGTAATAGGCCCACAAAGCAAAGGGGATATGAAAGTACCAATCTCAGCCTAAAGCATTGATGACCTTGGTTATCATTTTGTTCAAAATTTTGTTGGAATCCTCAATTTGTCCATTTTCTTATGGATGGTAAGGAAAAAAAAAAGCTAATTTTGATGCCAAAGGCATCATAAAGACCTTGAACTTGCTTGTTTTTGAAATATTTTCCATTATCAGTGATGATCTTATGGGGAATACCAAAATGATAGATGATATGGTGGTTAATGAAGTCAACTATCTTTTTATCTTTGGTGAAAATAAAAAGAATAGCCTCTACCCACTTAGTAAATTACTCAATAGAGATGATGATAGAGTAGTGACATTGCGAAGAATGAGGGTTGATTTCTTTGATGAGGTCCAATCCCCATTGTGAGAAAGGCCAAAAGTCTTTGGATGTTTTAAGACCCTGTGTAGGTGTGTGATGCAAATTAGCATGTTGTTGACATTTAACACACTTCTCTATATAGTCATATTAGTCTTAATTAAGAGTGGGCCAATAGTAGCCAAGGCAAAGGAGATGTTTAGTGATAATTAGGACACCAAAGTGTCCACCATAGATTCCATCCTGGGTTTCTTTGATAGCATGGAGGCCTTATGACTATGAAGATAATAGAGAAGAAGGATGTCAAAACCACATTTGTAGAGGATTCCTCCTAATATGGTATAATGGGAACTGGTTTGGATGAAGGTTTATCAAGCATTACTAGAGAGGTTAGGAGGAACTACACTAAGATTGAGGTAGTTGAATGTTTGTTCATACTAAGTGTCTAAGGTAGACTCTCCCATATTGTAAATGCTGGGAAGGTTGGATTGAATATATGAGGGTGTGATGAAATAGTGAATGATGACAAAGAATTTAAAAGTGGTAGGTTGAAATAGGATTTGGGAAGCAAGGGAAGCCATTGTATCTACGAACTTGTTAGTAGATCATGGAATAGATTGGAGAGAGTAATGGTCAAATGACATCACGAGTACATCAACTAATTGTCTATAATTTTGTAGGATGTCATTATAACATTGGTAGGAACCATTAACTTGGTTGATGACAAGTTGGGAATGACCAAGGACATTAATGGTTTTGACTCCCAAGGCTAAGGATATTTGGAGACCTATCACTAGGGCTTCATCTTAAACCATGTTATTAATACACTCATATTCAATTTTTAAAGAAAGAGTAGTGGATTCTCTATCAAGGGGAATGAGAATAACCCCAATACCCCCACCATGTTGGCATTTGGATCCATTGAAGAACAGGGTCATTTTATAGGTGATGTCTTCCTAAGATAGAGTTACAAAAATTCATTTGGTAATGTAAGAGGAAGGTGTTGATGGTCTGTTAAAGGATCTTTAGCCAATTGGTCAGTAATGACTTGACCTTTGATTGAATAAGAACTGAAGGTTGAACTCAGTAAGGAGCATGAGCCACTTAGCCATACATTGGTTTTGGTATGGTTTAGAGTGCATATATTTGAGGGGGTTAGTGTTGGTGATGATGTAGGTTTTATGATTCAGGAGGTAGTCATGAATTTTTATATATATGAAGATGAGGGCAAGGCAAAGCTTCTCGATATGAGTATATCGAGTCTCATACTCTATAAGTGTTTGACTGATATAGTAGACAACTTGTTTCTTGTTTTGTTTAAACTGATGTGAAAGCATTACCCTTAGGGAATGGTTAACGACAAATATATAGAGGCATAAGGGTTGATCCTCCTTAGGAGGGGTGAGAAATGATGGAGAAATAAGGTATTCTTCGAGTGAGTCAAAGGCTTGTTGATAGTATTTAGTCCACTTAAAATAAGTGTCTTTCTTGAGTAGATGGTGAAAAGGTTGACATCTATTAGATAATTGAGAGATGAACTGACGGATGGATTGGAATTTTCCTTGTAGGCTATGGATTTGTTTAAGGTGGGTTAGAGGTGGCATCTCAAGGATGGTTAGGACTTTGGTAGGGTCTACTTTGATTCCTCAGAGAGAGATGATGAAGCCAAGGATTTTTCCAGATAGTACCCCAAAAATACATTTCTTGGGATTTAGTCTGATATGAAAATGGGTGAGGCATATGAAGATGATGGTGAGAATAGCTAGGTGGTCCTTGTGATGTTTATATTTCCCAATGAGATCATCCATATAGTCCTCAATAAAAAATTTAATGAGGTCATGGAAGATACGGGTCATGGGACGTTGGTAGGTTACCCTACTGTTCTTCAAACCAAAGGTCATGACCCTATAGCAAAAGTTTCTCCATGGGGTAATGAAAGAGGTTTTATGTTTATCCTTGGGGGTAATCAAGATTTAATTATATATTGAGAAACCATCCATAATAGATATCATTTTATGGCTAACAATAAGCTCAACAAGTTGGTTGATGCTAGGCAAAGAAAAGTCATCCTTTGGATAAGTAAGGTTAAGGTTGTAAAAGTCAAAATAGAGGTGAAGTCCCCCTATGTGTTTGATGATAGGGATAATGTTATAAATCCATTGAGGATAGTCTATGGGTTGGATAAACTCTATGGATAAGATATGATATAGCTCCTCTTTTACAAGAAGTTTGATATGAGGATGCATCCTATGAATATTTTGGCACATGGGTTTAGCATTAGGATAGGTGAAAATGTTATGGAGGGTAATATAAGGGTCAATTCTTGGCATGTCCTTATAGGACTAGGCAAATGCAATGCTACAGTCATGAAGGAAGGAAGTAAAATATCATTACTCCCCAAAATATAAAGATTGACCAATTTTGACTATGCAAGGATTATCCTAAGTACCCAAGTTGACATCGATGGTCTATTTGTTTAACATTATCTGCTTCATAGGAGGAAGATATTTATGGATAGAAGAGTTTTTTTTCACCAAGTTGGGTGAGAATGGAATCATCATCCTGTTGTTGAATGGTATGTATAGTATGAAAATCATGTTCAATCATGTTTGAATGGATGAGAGGAAGGGTTTTAGTTTGGCCATATTTTTGATAGATCAAGGGGCCCAAACTAACAGTATTGATAAAAAAATTAGGAGGAAAGACCTCAAAAGTCCTCAAACTTGGAAGGGGAATGGGTAGGTGAGGAATGGGTTTTATCCTCAATGTTGGAAATAGGTTTCAATAAATCAATGGGTTCTTTAGGTGGTTCAAACCCAAGGCCAAAATAATCTTGAGGCTTTTGAGTTTTGATCATGGGTAGCTCATGGAGTCCATATTCGTAATGGCCAAGACCAAATCCTTTCTAGGCACACCTATGAAGATATAGTTTGGCAAATGCTAGTTTGTCAAGGTATGAGAAGTTAGGAGTAAATGGTTTTGTGGAAGAGGTAAAGGTGGGATCAACAAGTGGATGATCAATTCACCCATAGATGAAGTTAGTTTGATGGTTGGGGAGCTTGAAATAAATGATGGCACCAATGTTAGGGTCATAGCTGGGATCATGGACAAGGCTCCCATACTCTTGAGGAGTGAGGAAATAATTTAAAACTAAAAGATAGTATTCTCCAAGTGAGAGACATTGGAATGTGGGTTCCAAGGGGTCCTCTATGGGAATTTGAGATGAAGGGATGAATGAGCTTCTCTAAGCTTCATCATGGGTAGTGGTGGAAGTGTTGTTAGTGGGTGGTAAAGTGGATGAGGTAGGAATAAGGACATTATTTGTATGATAGGTCATATTGCATGAAGTTAAGGAGCTTGGGTCAGCTTTGATGGTAATGACTTAACTTTTGTTCTCAAATTTGACACATCAGTGTAAGGTGGAAGGGACATAACTCATGGAATAAATCCAAGGGAATCCAAGTAAAATGTTGTATTAGAACTCACCCTCTACAACATAGAAGAGCTCAAGATCAGTGTGAGTTCCTAAATGGATCCGAAGGATGATTGTGCCTAAAGTAGTCTCCATGGTGTCATTTAAAGAAAAAATGACCATTGCAATTTTAGACATGATGTTCTTGGGTAGTTGTAGTTGGTTATAAGCATGAAAGAGATAATGTTGATACTAGCTCCTCCATCAACCATCACTCTTTTGATGTGGGTTTGGTTGATGTATGAAGTGATAAAAAAGGGAGGATCAGGATCCTTAGGATGAATAGATGAAATCTTAGAATCATAAAATGTGATGAGGTTGGAATGGCGAAGAGTGCCAACAAAGGTAGCTAGATGTTAAGGATCATGTGGTTGAACCTCAATGGATTGGAGGGTCTCAATGAGTGCTTGGTGATGATGGGGTGAGGTGTTAATGAGTTCATAAAGTCTTATCTTCATTGGAGTTTGGTGAAGTTTCTTAAGCACTACACATTGCAATGATTCATATGGGTTGGAGGAAAGGACACCCAAAATGGATATCTTGGGTTTTGGTGATGGTGTGGGTAAAGGTGAGGGTATGTGAGTTTGGTCAGTAGGTTGAGAGTTAGAAGGGTATGTCCAAGGTATGGATACTTTAGCTTTATCCTTACCTTTTTGTTGGGCCCTAGATCAGGTAACCATGTGGATAATATGGGTAAGAGAAGGTGTTAGACTAGATGGTTTTTCTATTTTCTCCTCACTTTCAAATGAGAGTATGGGAGAGGGTATGGTTTGGAAGGGTTGAATGGACGGTTGAGTTGGTAATGGGATAAGAGGTGGTTCATCTAACAACAAAGCATCCTCATCTATCAAGTTATGTACAAGGGTTTGAAGAGATTTAAAACTTTCTATATCATGTCTAGGTGTTCTATGATAGGCACATATTAATTGGTCATTAAACTAAGATGGTGTAAGACATGAGTGGTCAAATTTATTAGAAGGGTCAAATGGTTTGATGGGTGGTAAGTGGATAGAGGAGATTTGAAACAACCTTTGTAATATGGTTGAATAGGATTCAGTTAAAGGTGTTGAGGGTGCCAAGGTTTTGGTTTTAGGAGGTAGAGTGGGAGTCCCTTTTAGAAGAGGTCTCACCATGGATTTGGAAGATGATTAAATAGTTTTGGTAAATGGTTTAGGTTGGGGATATATATTTGGCTTTATCTTTATGGAGGATTTGAAAGTTTAGAGTGATTTTTTGGTTATAAGTGGGAGAGAAATGAGGGAAAGTTTATCCAAAAATGAGAATGATGAGGTTGATGATTTGATAGAAGATGTAGGTGAGGAAAAGGGTGAAGGCTGGCAAGATAAGGAATATGGAATAGGAAGAGTCAAGGGATGAGGTCCTAAAATAGAAGGTAAGGTGGAAAGAGGTGGTATGGGTCTAGTTTGAGGTGGATATTTGACTAGTTTGATCTTTTTGATGGGTTTGGTGGGTATTTATATTGATAGTTTAGAAGGGGTCAAGTCTAACTTCAAAAGTTGATGAAAAATATTGGGAGTAGTATCCCCAAGTTTTTTATGGACTTGGTTTGGGATATGACAAGTTTAGTTTGAGGGATAGATGATGATTTGGGGATTTTGAGTGGAGGAAGGTGGTAAGGTTTTCCTAGAGTTGTGGAAGGATAAGGTTTGGTTAGAGGTATAATGGGTTTATAGGTTGAAGGAAGTGTGGTTAAAGGTTTAGGTTTGTTTTGATAAAGTAGACCCAAACAATGCCAAAAAGTGGCTCTATCTAGGTTGGGTTGAGAGGTGAATTCCATATTTTGAACCAATCTATAAAAAGGTTTGTAGATGAGCTTAGTTTATTGATCCTTAGTTTCAAAGATTAATACTTTAAGTGGAGGTGAGGGAATGTTCTTGGGAGAGGGTTGTAAATTTTGGGAGGATGATTCCACCATGTAAGGTGTAGGTGAAGAGGTTTCCTCTTTTGAAGTGGTTTCAAAAGAGAGGTTGGATTATTCAATGATAGATGTGATAGGTTTAAGTGAGGGGTTGGATATGGTTTTTTCCTTTGGTTGAACCTCCAAAGGAATGGTAGGTGAGTTATCCTCCATGGGTGAAGAAATAGGTGAAGGGGAGGTTGAAGCAATGATTGCCTTCTTCATTTTTTCTAAAGAAGTTGTGGGTAAGTCCATGGTTTTCTTTAATAAGGAGGAGGGTGAGGTGGCTTCCTCCATTTGGATGTCTAAAGGAAGGGTTGTCAATTTGGCCACTTCAATGAGTGGGATGGATGAAATGGAGGTTGAGGTAAGGTCTCCTCAACAAAGGGTTCATCAATGATTGTAATGATTGTATTTCCCTCATGTGTGTGAGATGATTCGGGTTAGTTTTCATTATAGTTGATAGAGGGTGTATGGTTGGGAAATGGTTTATGAAAAATATCAAAGGATTGATTAGAGGGTGAATTGTGATTGTCAAATACGAGTTCCCCCTTGTTAGTCATGTTTTGGACAATCATTTTGAAGGTATTACACCTACTAACATCATGTCCAATAACATAATGGTATGCACATGAATCATTTTCATTGTACCAACCAGGTGTGGGGTAAGTAGTGTCAAATTTTTGAGGAGGTTTCATGGGTAAAATTTGTATGATAGTTGCTTTGAGTTGTTTCTCCAAAACTGAAGCATAAGATTCTCCAATAGGAGTGTATTGTTTTGGAGGTCCACGGTTTTAATTTGGGTTGGGTTGTCTGAAATAGTAAGAGGAATTGGTTGAGGGGTTAGATTGGTTGATGGTTAGAGGTGGAGTGGTTTTGAGAACAACGTAGTTGGGATGATTCCTTAGATTTATAAGGCTTAGATTGATTGGTGGGTTTTGATGATGAGGAAGGATCATTAGATTTAAAGGTGGAATTCTTATTTTGAAGTTTTAATTTTCCTTCCTCGATGGATCAAATTTATAATTTTCATGCCATGGTAAAGGCCTCATCAAAAGTTTGGAAAGTTTGAACCTTGAGAGTGGGTGAAATGTGTTTAGCACAACCTCGTAAAAAGAGCTCAATCAATTCAGCTTGTGGTAATCAGAAAGAAAGTTGGTTGATAAGACATCTCCATCTAGCAATAAAATCAACAACTAATTCATCATCAAATTGATTAATGGAATAAAGGTCAGTTATGGAAACTTTTTTAGATATGTTCACTGAAAAGTGATCTAAAAAGACTTGGGTGAGTTGGGTGAAAGAAAAAATGGAGTTCTTGGTGAGATCACTATACCAATCAAGAGTGGTTCCTATCAAAGACATGGGGAAAGTTCAAAGGAGGAGGGCATCATCATGTGCAATTAAATAGCATGAATGGAGAAATGCCTTCAAATGTTGTTATGGGTCCTCTTTGCCTTGAAATTTGGAAAATTTAGGCAATTGTTATTGAGGAGGATAGGATCAAATTGGGATGGATGGGTGGATAGGTTCCTTGCATATTTGGTCATAAGAGATAAGGTTATGGGGTCTTGAGATGGATGATTCAAGATTGGTCATTTTGTCAATTAACATCTTGACCAAGTCAGTTTGAGGTTGGGTAAATGGAATATTATAGGATAGATTAGGTTGAGGTATGGTAGATGTGACATATTGATAAAGAGGTTGTGAAGATGTTATATATTAGTAAGTGGTCATAAGAGATTGAGATGGTGCCCCATAAGGATTCATGGGTACATAAGATTGAGTTGAAGGGGCTACGTGCCCTTATAGATTAGGTACATATTGATAAAAGGTTATAGGAATTTGTTGAAAGGCTATTGTAGTTAGAGGTATAGATGTATGAGTGGGTTGGGGTTGAGTTTGAGTATTAACTCATGTGTTGATGGGTAGAAGAGTTTGAGGTATAGAAAGTACCAAGTTTTGGATATGGGTATAAGTTGGTTGGGTGGCGATGGTGGAAGGAATGATGGAAAGAGGGGTAGAAGTTACCCCTAAGGTGGGTATGGGATAAGTAAAAATAGGTTGGGTTACCTCAACATTAGATGTGTGGGTTTGTGTAAGGGGTGTTTGATTATGGGTTAGAATATTAGATTGTATTTGGGTGGTGGTAGAAAATGAGTTATGGGTAGAAGATGAAGCTTGGGTAACCAAGGGTTGGGTAGAAGTAACACCCACCATAAGCTCATGAGGCATGCCTAAGGGAGGATCCATGGGAGGAACCGAAGCACTAGGGGTATGATGAGCTAAAGTGTTAAGATAGTGCTGAAGGTAAATAGGTTTATTATCAAGGAAAGTGGTGAAATTGGCATCACCTTCAACAACATTCTGAGGCATGGTAGGTGGGGGAGAATTAAGAGGAGAACCCTCAACATCTGAATTATACCCCATGGATGATGAAGAAGAAGAGGTAGGGGATGTTTGATGGGTTTGATTTCTCAATTGTTGCTTGGTAAAAACCATGTGAGGAATTGGAGAAGAATAACAAACCTCTCACCTCAAATAATGAGTAAGAAAAGAAAAGTTCAAGAAAAACAAGACATAAAATAAAAGCGCAATTAATCCTAGCATTAATTTTAAATCACTTATGGTTAATGCCTTAGACAGTGTGAAAGAGGTTTGGATTGTGAACCAGGTACTAAAAGAGCAAGATAAGGATGGTTTCAAGTTTTTTATGGTGCTAAAAAAGAATCTATATTGTACTAGGTACATGTCTTGGTACTAGGGACTTGCTCCCTGCACTTCACAAACCCAAAGTTGAGCCAAGCCGCTTAGTCAATAGATACCATTTGTCTAGATTTTATATTCCACCATAAAACAAAGTGGGTCCTCCCCTTGGTGATGAAATATAAGTAGGATTGTTATAAAGGGTAAGGTGATCTAATGGCTGATGAAATCCCAATGGGCCTTGTCTCAAGTATGTTATGATCATTGTTTTTGTGCAAGTGGTTTAGTTGTGTAACATAAGTGTGATATAATTAATTCATGATGCTTTAATTAACTAAGTGAGCTAACTCAAGCAAGAAAACCATGAATGCAAAAATTTATTTTATAACCAAAAGGAAATGTTTAGATTTTGTTTAATGAACATACAATAAAGAAGAAAGGGAACTAGGCTCCACAACAAGAAGAAATGGAACTAGTGTCCCACCAGGTATGCCAAAACGTTTGTGCTAGAATTTTCACTTTTATGAGTAAGAATAAATAAAGAGATAAAAGCTGAAAAAAGGGTAAAATAAATATGGTAGGAAAACTTTGTAGAAATGTGTGTGTGAACTAGACGAGGTGGAGAACTCTTCTTTGGATAGGGGAAGATGACCTACATAAGAATTCACTCAAAGCAAACTTGTTTGTTATACAAGTAAGAAGGGTGGATTGCCTAACTAGTGCTAGATCTAAGAGAGCATGAGCTATCTATAGAGGCTATCAATCCACTCTTTGATACAAGTTAATGCTAAAAGGAAAGAAAGGAAAGTTGCATACATAAAAGTAAACAAGATGTATAATTTGTTAATGTAAGATAAATATCTAATAAACTAACATTAAGGTAAATGCTAAATTATTAAAAGAAATGTTCTGATCTAGTCTGATCAGGACTTTTGTAGAAAATGGGAAAAGTAGGGTCTAGTCAATGGTTCGGTTAAATGGCAGAAAATGAGGTTTTTGGGTTAGAGGGCTAATTGGCAATAGTTATGGGTAACTATCATCGGTTAGGGGTAACCATATATAGTTACTTGATGGGATTGGGAATGCTTAGAATGTATATGATAAGAGGTTTGTAGATCTGGGATGGTTGAAGTTACAAGTTTGTTTGAGATTTGAGAATGATAAGGTGAAGAGATGAGTGATTTTAGATGAGATTAGAGGTTGGATAGGTAGGATTTAAAGAGGTAAGATCCAAATAGGAATATCCAAGTAGAATGAAGAAAGAAAAATAAAATTAATCCAATTCTTACCTGATCTGATATGATTTTGGTAGCATAATGATATGTAAAGGATAATTAGAAGGAATTTGCTAGAGGTTCAGGTTGGTGGCTATTGGAGAAACCTATGTGAAGAATCTTTGAATGCCTAGAAGACTTGAGTACCTGTATGAAAATAACCTAAATGTAGAATTTGGATATGTATTTGTGGATCCATTTATCTTTTTGCTCACTTCCTTTTATAATTAAAAGGTGATGGAGTAAGAAGGATAAGGATGATGAGTAACGAGGCATTGTGATGTGTTAGAGGATGAGGCAGACAAAAGTATTAAATTTTATTCTTGATTACCTCAGGAATATCAAGTGACAAGTTACTAGCTCAAGGACCTAACCATCGATGGTTAGGGTAACTGGAGATGGTTACCTTAACTGTCAATGGTCGAGGTACCGATCAAAAGTCAGTTTGAAGAGGTTCAAAGGGTGGAAAAAGGTGTTAGCTAGAAAGAGTGAGTTGAGTTGGATAAGTTTAGCTAACTTGGACTCAAGGTGAGTTGGGATAAGTTATATGAATGGGTTAGATTAAAAAAATAGTTCATTTTGATGATTTAAGTGTAAAAAGGGATGATCAAGGCACTTTGATGACTAGAACCGAGTGTGTGGTTTTCTAGTGTCTACACCAGCCTTTGTCTCAGTTGGATCAATCAATTTCTAGCTAAGTTTTGTTTTATTCTCCTTATTACTATTTTAGAAAATTTTGAATTGCAATTAATTTACACAAATTAGTAGCTTAATTATTCTCTATTTATTTACTAATTTTAATCCTCAACCCTTTAACTAAATTAGGAATAATACACCAATATTCTCAAAATTGTTAAATCAAAAAATAAGGCAAGCAAATTCAAGCCCATCTAGGTAGCCTAACGACATCAAAATAAAACAAGAAATGGATTTGAAAAACATACAAGTAAAATAGGAGTGATTGAGCATATCCAAATCCCAAGTGGGTAGTAAAACCAACATGGTAGCCATAGGCACAACCATGGCAAGAAAAGATAAAAAGAAGGCAGTCCAAGTGGATTTACACTTGTTGTAAACAAGAAATAATAAAAGGAAAAAAAAATCTCATTTCAAAAACATAACATCAAATGAAAACATACGGGTGCATGAAATCCATCATTATCCTTTTGGATCTACAAAAATACTCCTCCACAAGTACAAGGTTATTGTTGACCAAATTTGACCCCAAGTCAAATTTGGGTCAACCCTTACTATTTTAAACTTTTAGATAAAGTTTCATATGTCTTACATATCTCACTTACCCTTTCCCTAGTCCTTGCTGAAACCCATCCTCCTTGTACTGGCTCAATCAACCAAAGTCAACATTAGTCAAACCTAGTCAAACTTATTCAAAGTGATAAATTGTATTGAAAATGTCCTAAAATGGTCTTTGAATTGTTTCAAGGTGTATTAATTCACAAATTGGCCCTTTGCTAGGTTTCATGTGGTAAAAGGGTCATTTAGCCACTTTTCTAGCTAATTAATTGACTTGTACGAATGGTGGGAGTTAAAAAATATGTCATCGAGGTGAATATCAATGTGGATAAGTTTAAATCACATCATAATCAGTCAAGTGATAGTTAGAAGTCTGTTATAATCAATAAATAGGAGTTTTCCCTCAAAAATAGGAGTTTTTGGGCATTTGTACGGACTTATCAAGTCCACCATCAGTTGAAAACATGGTGAAGTGACTATTCATCTCCCCATAGGTCATTTCCATGTTTGTATTTCAAGGAGAATGGAAGAAAGTTCATTTGTAACTTGTTTTCGTCCATTTTCACTTGGTAACCAAAGAAAGGTTAGATTTAATCACTTGGCATAGGTCGTATAGGTGGAATCAAGAAGAGTGATTCTAGGGGTGGATAATACTTTGAATTAAATTCACTTTCATATAAATAAGATACAATTTGATGCCTCCTCCTTTATAAACAATTGCTTTGACTCCAAGGAGCTTTTTATGGAATTGCATTCAAGAGGGGTATGATTGTGCATCTATTTCTTGTTTTTAGGAATCCATGGAGTTGTGTGAGTTTGATGAAGTGTTTTAAGGTTATAATAAGCCATCTCCATGGTTTTATCATCATCCAAAACCCCATATCTCAAATTCCTTGAAGGAGATTTCCCAATTGTGCTTGTTTTTCAAGATTGCAGCCATAGATGGGTAACCTAAGATTTGCAATATGGAAGGAGCTCCTGAAGATGTATGATACGCTTGGGTTTATGTTTTCAAAGTTGTATCCATTGGGTACCCTTGTGAGATATCAATCAACTCCTTCAAGCCAAATTGCCTAATTCCCTTCTTTACTGCCTTGTTTGCAAAATATGCTCACAACTGCCTTCTATAGGAGTTCAAGAAGTTGTACACAGGTGTGAGTCATGGATTACATGGTGGAGTTCATGTTTTAGGATTTATCATATCCAAGGAGTCATGAATTTCATGCCATAAAGCTAATAATGCTATGCCAAGGCAAGGTTTTCACTTCAAAGGATGATAAGATCAAATTGGGTTCTCAGTCCCCAATCCGAATAGAGATCCCTGAGGTTTTTTGAGATAACATATGTCATGATAGGAGCCTTCAACATCCTTGATTCATTGGTCTTGTATCCCTATATACACACAACAACCCTACCAATTTTTAGGTCAAATTGAAAGTGGAATATGGTCATTGATACCCTTAAAAATGATCCAAAAATTACTGAATTGTGATAGTGAACTCTACAAGAGCTGATAAAAAAATTGGTTTTGCACTTCACATAGAAAGTCATAAACCATGATATCAAAGGGGAATCATTAAAAATGGTCCAAATGTCAATCTTGAGATAAAATGATAGAGACAAAGTAGATCTTGATGCTTTAATACCTCCTAAGCAACCCCCTATCCTTACAACAGGCCTAGAACAAACATTTATAACCAACATGTTAGACAAGGATCTAATTTGACTTCTACATGGTGTTTTAAAGGCTCCAAGGTGAGAATGATGATAAAAGGTAGTAATGTCAGTCTAAAGGCAATCTTAAGGGACCCTACCACACTTTTATCAAGTAAAAAATTTCCTATAACTACCTACAAGCCTATCTTGATGCTTTGAGATCTCTGAAGCAGCCCCCTGTCCTTACTGCAGGCCTATAAAAAACATCTACAACCAACATGTTAGACAAGGATCTAATTTGAATTATACATGGTTTTTTAAAGGTTAAAAGGTGAGAATGATGATACAAGGTATTAATGTGAGTCTGAAGGCAATCTTAAGGGACCCTACCACACTTTGAGCAAGTACAAAATTGCCTATAACTACCTACAAGCCTGTCTTAGTCCAAACATGCAGTGAGTTGGAGAGTGTCTCCATTGATGATAATGTCACCCAAGGTTAATTGGTGGGTGAAAAATCATGTAGAGTGAAGATGGAGTTCTCAAATATGTGTTCAAGCATTGGTTTTAGGACCAAGACAATCCATATCATCCACAGGCAGGGATTTTAGTGTCTTAGTCCTCATCAAACAGTGAGCCTAGTCTTGAGAATGAAAGATAAAATGGTGCAAAGGAGTGAAGTTTGAACTTGGTAATATGATAGATGATAATTAACATAATTTTGTGAAAATCAAATAGGTTGTATTGTGTTCTTAAAGCCATAAACACCACCATAATCACCTACAACCAACACGCTAAACCATGATTCCTCAACCAACAATCAGCTGCCTAGTTGATGGTTTCCAAAAGGTAAGGAAGTGTTTTAGGAGCCAATTAACTAGAATATGGTCAAAATAGGTTTTATAAGGAATTAATTATCCATACATGTCCTAATAAAGCTCAAACCAATCCCTAAAGTCCCTAGTACAACCTATACCTTGCCCACTTTCATCAGGCTACCTTGTCAAAGTTTACTTTGGAAATGGTGTTGGATGGGAGTCTAAATGGAGGAGTTAGGTGCCCAAATTTAGTAAAGAGTACCATAAATAACTAATTAATATGATACAATGATAAATTTTCCAATCCAAATAGGGAAAACCCTCTCTATTCTATCTTAGAGCAGGGATAGTTTTCCATGCACAAAGAAGATAGTTTTGGGGAAAATGGTGAAATTGGTGACCAATAGGAAAGTAGACCTTGGATGATGGTTGGATAAGCTGTAATAAAACCATATAAATATATAAAACCTTACTATAAGGTTTTAGGGTAAAAAAGGTACCCTACACAAAGAGGGTTGCAGTCATGTGTGAAATAACCTTTGAGCCTAGAGGCCAAACTGAGGATCATGTGCATTTTAAGCCTTGTACATGATTTAAACCTGACAAATTCAGGATTATAGAGGTATGTGAGAAGTTTTTAATCCATTAAGAGTAAAAATAAACCATTGGAGGGTCAGGTGGAGTCTCAAGTGGGAGGCAGACCTATTGACAAGGTCTAAGCTTAGTCTCCAAATAGGGTCACTCTTTACTTCTAGCTATTAGGAGGCCATTAAAATGATTGGAACATGTTTTTATAACATATATAGAGGTGTATTATCCATTGGTTTGCAAAGGAATCATCAAAAATCCATATTTTGACTTGTAATCTCCCAAACCCTCACAAAATGCATAAGAAGGACTCGAATGCCAACTTCAAATGCTTGAAACTTTCATGAGATTATGCATGGGACCTGGAGATGATTGGAGGTGTTATATAAGGTCCTTAAGGAGCCCTTAGTGTCATTTTTAAGAATCTCTAATGTGCATCCTTTATGAACAATCCCTTAAGGGCTAATGCACTCCAGAACCCTTGAGAAGCTTGTCTTAGGACCCGATGAGAAAGAAAGGAAACCAAAAGCACTAAAATGGATGTTTCAAGCTTGAAAATCATTAGGATGACCTTGATAACTCTCTTGAGAGGCATATCCTACCACTAGTCCACACTTGCAAGTACAAGGCTATATATAATAAGCCAAGAAAGAGTATTTAATGCTAGAACATAGGTCTGTACAAATGATCAAGAGCTCAAATTCAACATGAGGAATGATTATAAGATGAAAAAATTGAATCATAGGTTAATTTTCTAGTTCAAATGTGTGGGAGCTCAAAATGAACAATTTTGGTCTTCTAGGCTAAAGAGGCCTAATTGGGAGAGCTAATGGATCAACAAACACACTTGCCTTGGGTGTTGAACCATGAAACTTGGAATAGATAAAAATGGAGAAAAAAGGTACTAAAAAATTATCTCACTAAGTCTTGGAGGTCCATACATTCTCCTACACAAGTAGACTTATGTAAAAATAGGGCTACAAGAGGACTAAGCCTAGTGAAGGCTCTATGAGCAAAATGGGGACTTGAAGAAAGTTTTATGGTTCTAGATGGATTGTTTTCAATTAAATATGTTTAAAATAGGACTTCCATGAATAAATATTGCATAACTTGAGCTAAATTCAAATTTTATCTATTTTGGCCAAATTGGGCCTAGTGAGACAAAGAGGCCTTGTGACACCTAAGAGTGGAATTGATGATTGAAAGTAATATAACTATTTAAGATGCATCAAGATGGTTTCCAAGTGTCCTTGGGATGAAAAATTAACTATCCAAGAGATCTCATGATCAAAATTTTACCTTTTGCCACTTGCCAAGAAGGAGTTTCAATACTCAAAGATGCTTGTGGAAGAGTTTCAATGCCACATCAAGGAAGGTACTCAGTTTGGGATGAACATATGTCCACATCAGTTACTTGGTCTATCCTCCACCTCATTTCCATGTATCACTTGTCCCTAACCTGCTTTGGAATGTTATTGAAAGCCCATCATGAAGGCAATTTCACAAGAGAGAATGATTGAGAAGATTGCTACACCACACTTGGATAAGAGGCTAATTTGGGATAGAATGATGTGAAAATAAGTTTCATGGCTCTTCCTACACCTCATTCACATGAATTGTAACTTATTTCCACCTTTGGACACTTGTCCTTGTGCTTCTCAACTTCTCTTCTCTCTCTCTTCTTCCAAATTCTATAAATGTGAGCCATCTTGTCTATTGTAAAGAGAGACCACAGCTAGTATGTCAAAGCCCTGTTGGTATGACATTGAATTTTGTATTTCAACATTGAATACAATTATGATTCTGAGTTAATAACATTTTGTCTAATTATGTGAGTGATGTATACTGGAGCTAAGTGACGGTGTCATCCTTACTCCTCTTTATCCTTCATGTTTAAGCAAGAGTTCTGATTTTAACAGGGCATGTGAAGTGTATGAATGTAGTAGGCTCCTCTTCAAGTATGAAATTGTCTCTATGGTGTGAAATATACCACTATATTAGTTATCTTATTGATTATCCTATGTATGCCTACCTTCACATTGAAACACTATGTTAGGATACTTCAATGCCTAGAATTAGTCTTGGAAAGCTTTATTGCTTAGTAGGAGTGTGATAGTTTATGGGATATGTCTTGGTGTATCACTTCTTTAGTGTAGTTTATTTTTCATGAAAAACCCTAGTGTTTTTCCATTAATAGCATTATATTAGGTGATAAGCACTTAAAGATGAATCTAGGGAGCTATCCCTTTCAATCTTAGAGATTCATCTCTCTTACAAGTTCCCACAAACTTGAGAGATGATTCAATGTTGCATCAAATTGAAGGAACTTCATAGAGTGTCCTAGGGTGCACAATTTGATGACAAAAATTATGTTATGCTTCTGACCAAGGTTCATTCCTTCTCTATTTGGCTTCCTCTTTCTTCTCTAACTCTCATCCAATTTCAAAACTTCAAATTGGCTAAAATTTCATTGAAGGAAGGATTCCCTTCTTAAAATAGGATAATCACTCTCTTCTAAAGGCCAATGGATATGAGACATGTGTCCCTTCCCATCCCTTATCCCAAGTCAACAAGTCTTCCCTAGATATATCTTATCTTACAAGTGCAATTCTGAAAGCAAGTCCATCCATAATTAAGTATCCCACTATTCCATGCCATAAATGGCCCATGAGCTGGTCTTTTGGATTAATACACATTCCAAACATACTTTTAATCTATCATATAGTCAATAAGGGCCTTAAATTCACCTCTAATAAATTCTAGAACACTCAAAATCCACATGCATAGTTGGTTGAATGTGTCCATCTGAGTTTTTTATTAGTAGGACCACTCATGTGGCTTAAAATTGAAATTTATGAATGAAATACAAATTAAAGGATACTCTTAAGGTTTATAATAAGGGTTATGAATAGTATACATGAGTTTGAATATAGCTACGAGGGTTAAGGAAGTCCACAACCTTTGACTAAGTCAACATACGACACAAGAAATGGTTTGAATCATTGAAAGGTCATGTACACATGCCACAACTTTACCAATGATGTACTCATGATAACCTAGTCCCAATTTTCTTGTTGTCCTCTCATGTCACCTAAAAAACAATGCACATGTAAAATTCATATATATATCTATGTAACAAAATAAACCTCTTGAAGGATCTACTACCTTTGTATCCAGATATCTTTATCTATAATTTCCTCTATGTAAATCCAGTACTTCTCTACCAAAATCCCTATTACCGCCTCTATAAAATAACCTATAGTTATATATTTCTCGACGCTATTTGGCATTCATTGGGCAATAAAAAATTTCCTTAGGGTACTAAATTTTTTTCCAAATTGGACTTTTTTTTGTTTTGACAACTTGGCATTGGCTCTTTGGGATTTCCTACTACCTATATTTGATTTTACTCTACAACTGATCAAAACCAAAACCTCAAAATGGAGTTTTCCCTATTTTTGGGTTTACATTCCATTATAAATGAAATTAAAAAACAATTATGTAATTAAATAAAATTTAAATAAGCTTTTCTAGCTACAAACCCTTTAACGCCAAAATATTCCCATTGCACGTGGCTAAAATCACTGGATTGACACAAGATAAATATTTGCACTAGATGTGTTACTGCTATCAAAATAGTAATTATGTTATTGTATGGTCTTGGCACTAGCCTAGATTTTCTAAAATAAACCTGTGTTAGAATTACCATCGTTTACTTGAAGGATGCATGGTTATCAATTTTCATCCATGACATACCATACAAAGCTGCTACCAAGCATTACAAATTACCACACAATCTGAAAACATGCATTAACATTTAGCACTGAGATAGCCACTTCCATGCTAAAACTCATAGTTAGCTACCACTTTTATGACTTCAGAAATCCCTTCGTATGTATAAAGTTTATTTTGGCACTAAAACAAACATCCATGCCATTATAGTGACATGTGTCCACTTAAAATATTTTTAACAAAGACTTAATATGCATGGAGTCTTAATAAATGCAATGGTACCAATTTATTCAAATGAAATATATTTATTAAAATCTTAAAAATATATCAAAACATATAAATATTAATTTAAATATTTTAATAAAATATATTCATTAATAAATAAAAAATAGATTAATATATATAAATTTATAGCAATTTTTCAAAATTAATTATAAATTTTGTGGGTGGAGGTTTGGCATTATTGGCCAAATAATGTCCCACCTACATTCACAATAATAATTAAATATTACCAATAATTGACTTGAATCATGGGGTGGAAATCCCCTAGATCACACTCTACTAGATGATGACCTAGTAAGATCCATGAAGCATGAGAGCAATTTTATGAAAAAATAATGGCTTTGAACTAGATTTTACTTTGATGGAGTTGCCAAATGCTGAGTAGCATACCAATTTGCAGTTGATGTTATCAAGACCAACGTTTACCTTGACAAGTTGTCTTCAAGATAATGAGTCCCATTGGGCATGCCAAAACTATTGTCACCAAATCTTGCACCCTAGAAGAGAGTATTTAAGTGTCTTCCATATTTTGGAAACATAAAAATACTTATAGGTATGTGGTGTACCTATGGTGGAAGTAAGCCTCTAGATTTAAGTGCTAGCTTCCTGAATGTATCTTGCAATGCTTATCACCTAAACTAGTGCTTGCTTATGGGAAAAGAGTTAAAAAATTTCATGAAATGAAATTAATCTAAGGGGTTGGTACACCAAAATGATTTACACATGACCATCATACTCGTATCACAATGAAACAAGGCATATAAACTAGCTTCAAAGTCCTAAAGGATTTTAACATCAATGTTTCAACATAGAGGTGATATGTATGAAAAAAACACAAGGTAAATGAACTAGAGGGAAAAATGCACAATCTAAGAACAATAGTACACTTGAAATGATCCTAAAATACTTGATTACACTCTACATGGCCTGTTAGAATAGAAATTCTTGCATAAATATGAAAGGATAAGGCAACCAAGGATAGAGTATTATCACTAGCTCTACCATACATTACTTTGCACACTTGAAAAATATTCATGAACTCAAAACCAGACTTTTATTAATGTTTAAAAGCAAAATACAATGTCATTCCAGAAAGGCTTCACCATACATGGTGTGTTATTAGTTTACAAGAGCCAAAATGGTTGCTACTTATAAAATTGGAGAAAGAGAAGAAGAGAATGAAGTCCAAGGGTCACTAGGACATGTATCATACTAAGAAAAAGAGTTATATATGTAGGAGAATGAAGTGTGAGATGAAAAATACAAGATATAATAGGACAATTGGCCCTCAAGTGCATGAAACACCTGAAATATGGCATAGAACTCCTCATTGTTTACTCAAAAAACTATCTCCATCATTTGGCCCTTTTGGAATGTCCTGCAACTGACTAGGGATAAATCTCATGATTGCACTAAGAGGGAAATATCCATTATATGCCTGATAAGGTAATTTGTATCGACTGGTATAAAGAGATCCCTATCATTCCAGGATTGATGTTCATGATGAATCCTTCATGACTGTGTTGAACTTATTGCATGTGCTTTATTGGGACTATAGGGTTTATGAGGTGGTCTTGACTAAACTTTAATAGTAGAATACAAATTTGAATTATTTTATTTGGTAACCCAAATTGTATTTTGATCTTGTGTTTATACATTTGCATGTTTGGGTCCATAAAATCTTTCAATTTAACTTGTTTGTCTATGTGTCATCTCCTTGCCATGCTATTTATTCAATTTTAAAATATGATTGTTATCACTTCAGACTTGTGTCCTCATAACGTGTCACCTGAAACTTGATCAAATTTGCTCTATTGATCTCCTCAAGAGTCTCCTAGCTTGACTTTAAATTTTGGCCATTGATCTTTGATTTGGGCTTCCAATATTGTGACACTTAGCATCCCTGAATGCCTTTTATAGACCCTAATATTAGTCTCCATTCAATTAAGGCTCTTATTCCATGTGAAGACCTTGTGTTCAATCTAGGCTTATTGACTTATTTACCTAATTCATACCATTGATCTTCATTTTCATGATTGACGTGTGTCATCAATCTTTGATACGCATGATTAAACACACACCATTGATATACTAAACATACGATCAAACATAGGCCATCGATCTACTACCAATTCACCATGATTGTGAGACATGACACCATTGCATTCATTCTCAGGACCCTTTGGCCTATTGAATTTTTGCTCACCATTATATCTCCATATTCATGATAAAATGCATGTCATACATCTATCTTGACTTATTAACCCCAGTCTTCAATGCAGATCATCAATCAGAATTTGTATGTAAAAATACGCACCATCAATCTTGATCCAGGGGACTTTGACTTATTGACTTTAGGAGATCGCCCATGTGTCATTGATATTTGACCTAGGTGGGCGAGGTTTCAACACTTGGTGACATAGCATTCAATTCTAACCTCCTCATCTTCTTCAAACAAGCTATTTCAACCATGAAGTGATTGAATTCAGGAAATTACTCCTTTTCAACATGATGATCTTCTCCATAGCACTTGTAGGTGCTCATTCATGGTGGATGATTGTGCATACATGGGAAATAGATTCTTATAGTCCATCCTTATCATTTGAAGGGATCTTTCTTGATTGACCATGGAAAAAGAATGTGTTCAACCCCTTTGAACTCTTCATAACATTGATATGAAACTCTTGAGGACTTCACATACCTCACTCAGTTGATTGTGCATGAAAATATAGGAAATAACAATTTTTCCTACCAAGGATTTGATGAACCATTGAGAATTTGTGCAAACCTCTTTCATGCCCCTAAATACTCAAAAATTATGGAAACTTGTTGGATTCTTTACTTGCAATTAATGCTCATTTATGATCTCTAAGTAACTCAAAATGACATAAGGACTAATTAGATCATGACCTAGGCTAAAATGACATCAAATCACATCAAATGAACTATGAAACACCCTAATACATTATATATACCCCTATATAAATCTTTGACTATAGGGTGGTTGACCCATTTTGATTTGTGGTCAAAATGATCAACATGTACATCTGGAATTATTTATCATATATCATTGTTTTTTATGATCTATTAGTATGGATTTTGTGATTCTTTGAACCTTGTGCACATTTTGGAGATCATCAGGTCAAGAAGACCTAATAGATAAGTGGTGAAATAGGAACATGAGTACTGAGAGATGGGAGTAGATCCTATTTAGTCTCACATTGACTTATAGTTACTAATTTTGGATTTGATAAGGGGAGCTTGTTGAATTTAAGATTTGGCAGATGCAATTATCAAATTCAGTCATATGGCCATACTTATTTATACTATGGAATATTTATTCCTTAATTTTGTACACATTGGAAATGTATTATTTCCAATTCCTATTCATTGTCATACTTTTTAGGAATTACGTGGAGTGGTGACAATATTGAAATGTTATACTTATCAACAACCATGCAAAGTAGTGATGGTATTAACTTATACACATCATTCTTTCCAAGTTCTCTAAATATTTTTCTTTGAAATGAAAAAAACACTCTCTAGGTTAGATAGATGTGTAGAGGGGCTGGATGGTTTTGTGGAACTCTCCCTAACCATTTATTATTGGATTTTATGATGATTTCATGTGCTTTTGGTTGAAGCTTAAATTTGAGAAGTCAGTGAAACTTTTATCGAGATATGTGGGACCCTTTGAGGTATTATAAGTGGTTAGTCTTGTAGCATGTAGGCTTACCTTTCTAGTTTTGGACCCCAGGGTGGTCATGATAGAACCATTTAGAGTAAGTGACACTCACAAACCTTGTTTTCATAATAGGGATATGTCATAATGTAGTGTCTTATGGGATCAATAATCTGAGGATAGTGCTAATTGGGAGGGATATGATGAGTTCTATAGGAAATTTTCACATTTATTTTCTTGATTTGATACTTTATGCTATGTAATTTTTGTATTGAATAATATTTTAATTCAAAACTTATTTTTGAATAAGTGTCATTCGGGATGATGTCTAGTTTTAGGGGGGAAGGATGTTAGATACTAATTCCTCACTAGGCGAACCTACATGATTATCTATGGATTTTATATAATTGATAACTTGATTTTTTTATTACTAGCTAGCTTATAAGTCATATGATGTTATGAGATAGTTATATGTTACTTAGATTTCATGATTTCACTATTATGTGTTAGCTATAGTGTATATTATTTATATTCAAATCATGTTAACTTGTCATTTTAGTAATATTTTATGATATTATGTCATGATGTTATGGACTAACTACTTTCTTGTTGTGATTTTGATGTAGGATAAACTCATCCCTTAGAGCATAATGGAGGGAAAGCTGATGTAGAGGCAACACAAGCAACTCTCACTCTTTTACCTTATTTCAATACAATTCTTTGACAAAGGTTCTTGGTGTTCATATTCTCTTTTATGACTCAAATAATCACTAATGGTTTAGTGGTCTTTATAATCCTTCTTAGGCTCATTATAGTCCTCCTAGACTCCTCATCCAACTCACTATGTCTCTCTATACTTCTTTCACCATCCACATAACTTCCCTCACTTGAACATAAAATCCTTTTAGCCTTTTTTAGAATTTTCCTTCATGTAAAAACTAGTACCATTTCCTAATAACCTCTATCTATTTATTCATCTCTATGAAGTTTTAAGTCCCAAGTCTTCTTGGAAGTCACTCTTCTATCTCCTTTTAGGTATCTATTTAGGCCTAATTAGGCCTTCACCACCCCTATCTATACTCAGTCCTATAAAAACGTATGTTTCTATACTTAATAGGTAAAAAACCTCAAAAATATCTTCAAATACATTTAGTACTACCAAACTAAAAAATTTGAAGGATTTTCACCATTTTAAACACTTGAAAAATAAAATTGTCTTAAAACCCTAGTTCAAGGTTGAGTGTGTTTGTAAGTGCCCGAGAGGAGGAAATTTGCTTCACTAACATTTCAATCCACTTTCAACCAATTTTAATTATTTTCATGGGTCTGTTACACTTTATTACAACTTTTCCCAACACTAGGACTTTAACTTAGTGTGTATGCTCCACTTTTAGTTCACGTTCTTATTCAACTATATGCGCATACATAGTCTACTATAGAGTTTGAACATAATTTCAAATGAAATATATGTCCAAATGTTTTAAAACTTCACAAGAAACTTTTTAACCATTGAAAATAAAGTCTTACCAAACACCAAACATTCCATTCACACATAGAATTCTTTTTTCCTCATTTAACATAGAAAACATAGGCATCTGGGGTCTGTAATATTGATTATTCACAAAAGACTTTTGAAAACAATAAAACAATGATTAAGTATATTCATTAAATGAATATAAAAATTACCAAAAACATGTTTAACCTCATAATAAGATCATTATTGAACCTTCCTTCATTGAGCATTCACACTCAGTCATACCCAATGCACTTATGCAGGAAAATGTTGATTATAATAGATTTTATAATTATATGAGGAATTAATTCCATTGATTTATTAAATCATGAACCTTTTAATTTATAATCCTTCCCCTATAACTGACTCCAACACAAAAACTTACATGTTTTATATCACCTATAACTATTCTAACCACTTTTTACCTTACCAACGGTCACTAGTAAGTAAGTTTGTGTTGTTGAAACTAATACCAAAGTTGATATTTGTACAAGTATGAGTTAAAACCCATGTTAGACACATGGTGTATTCAATTAATCACAAAAACCCATTTTACACTTTTAATACTACTGCAATTGCTCCTACCACACACAAATTAGACCAAAACCTTTCAAAAATTCAAATTATTGAATTTGATAGGAAAATGCCAAATTTGAAATCTATCCTACCTAGACACATGGAAAACATGCTAAAGTGTCTTCCATAACTCCTAAAACCAATTTAAACACTCTAAACATGCCTATTGATCATCAAATGCTTGATCAATCCAAAATTACTTAAACAAACATCAAAATGAGTCATCCTTGGTAGGATGCTCTTACATCATACTACTGAGGTGCAAAATGAAATTTTCCTAAAAGTTTTAAAAACTTTTTTTTAACTCCTCCTTAGCATATATTTTTCATGTTCAATCTAATTGTGTAATGTTACATCCTCCTAGGTCCCAAGGCTTATGAGTGACACATATACCTCTTTATTCTTTGATTAATGCCACCTTGGCTTCTCCTTTGAGGTTACCTCTCTAAATGTTGATATTCAACCTAATCATCTTCATCTTCTTGGTGGTTTAATATAAAAAACCTACACATAGAACACAAAATTTAATAATAACAATCTCTTACTTATTTTCTTTGAAACCACACTCTTGTAGTTGCATGTTTGTCCTTTCTATGCTTGGATCTACTACTTATTGGATTGTTATTGATGGTTCCATCTTATCTCCTACATTATTATCAACATCTTTAATTCCATTATTCCTCTCTTGATTCTGTTCACTCTTTACATGATGAATCAATTCACTTCTCATATTAAACTCTCTCAAGATGTCAACTTTCTTAACAAAGTCTTCTACATACTCCATGCTTTGTATTAAAGACAAGTGATAGGATAAGTTTGAAAACAACCATTTCAAATGTTAATTAGAAAAAAAATCTTCCTATTTATATGATTCTAACATATATTTATTACTTTTAACCAACTCCTCAAAATGCTTTTCAACTGCTACATCCTCTTCTTCCATTGCTTGGGCAACATAGACTACACCCTCTTCACTTTGGCACTTGTTCTTGGCTATCATATTCTTATCCTTAATGTTATAATTGACTTATTTTATTAAGTATTCCTTTCCTCCAAACATCATCACACTACTTGGTGTTTCCTTCCATGCTTGACTATCCTTTAATGGTGTTATTATGTACTTGTTGTCATCCTTCTCAATGGTGTAAGTGTTGGTTCTCCCATCATGCATAGACCTCTTATCATATTGCCATTGTCTACCAAGGATGATGTGGCACACATTAATGGTAATTAAATCACATAAGATTATATCCTTATATCCATATATCTAAAATTCTACATAATATTGTTCATTCACTAGGACTTGGTGACTATTTTGAATCCAAGAGACTTTTTATGGACTTGGATGCTTGTTACTCTCTAATATTAGTTTACAAACCATTAAGGAAGACACTATATTATCCATACTACTATTATAACCTATGAATTTTCAACATTTATCTTTTCTCTTTCACATGATATTGAATAATATCTTTCTCTATGGTGGTTCTCTCTCCTTATGGATGGTCTTCAAAAGAAATCTCCTCATCAGAAATATCTCCCCTATTTTAGATTCTTCCACATAATTTGGCAATGAATATACACTCTCTTTTTCTTACTAAACTACTTGGTTTCTACTCTCACTGTAAGAGTTTCCACTTTGGATGTCTTTAGGACACTCATATTACCTATGTCCTCTGTCTCTACCATATGATATTCCACATATATACCCATAACCACCTCTACTTGATGGATTTTAACTCTTAGAATTTTTACCAACTTCTTTGCTTTCACTTTGCCATTGACTTCTATTACTAGGATATACTCTTCTTTCTTAATAACCTATAACTTTGTAGCTTCTACCACCTCTACCCCTATTTAGTTAACTTTTCCTTCTATCAAACTTATCCTCTACCCTCAATGCAGCTTGATAGGCCTCCTCTACTATTTTGGGTGAAAAAATACTAATGTCATCCTGAATGACAAACTTTGTCCCATTGATATATCTAACAACTTTTTTGCATCCTCCTCTATGTATCTTGATTGGATGGTTAGATTTTAGAATTCATTTATGTACTCTTTCACTATCATATCCTTTTTCCTCATATTTTGGAACCTCCTAAACAAGTGGGTATGATAGTCTTTAGGCAGTAATTTTCCTTTCATCTTGGCCACCATTCTATCCCATGACCTTATCTTCTCTTTTCCTCTCCTTCTTTCTTCCTGTATGCCATCCCACCACAAGGATTCATGTTCCTTCAAAATTTTCACTACAAAATTCACCTTATTTTTCTCATTCACATCTTCATAATCTAATTACTTACCCATGTTTGTGATCCAATCAACTAGCTCTTCCACATTAAGACTTCCCTCATAGATGGGCACATCCATCTTAGGTTTTGATGTCACTCCAAGGACTGATATTATGAACCTATCTAACACTCTACCTTCATATGTTTCCTATGATTCTTATTCATAAGGAATCTCATCCTCTCCCTCACTTACATCACCCCTATTCATCTCTCTTCTTTGAGCCAACTCCATGGCCTAAAACCTTGCCTGTAAGTTTCTCACTTCCATAACTAGTACATCAACTAATTGCAACCTTATTTGGGATAATACTATGCCTCATCCTCTGATTTACATGTGTCCTTACTTCCTTCCCAATATATCTTAAGCTTTGATTCTAAATTATGTAGAGAAAACACAAACAACTCTCACTATTTTACCTTGTTTCAATACAATTCTTTAACAAAGGTTGTTGAGGTTCATATGCTCTTTTATGACTCAAGAAATCACTAATGGTTTAGTGTTATTTATAATCCTTCTTAGGCTCATTATATTCCTAATATATTCCTCATCCAAATCACTATGTCCCTCTATAAGTCTTTCACCTTTTATGCCACTTCTCTCACTTTAGCAAACATTATTTGTAGTCTTTTTAAGGCTTTTCCTTCATGTACGAACAAGTACATATGAGTTTTAAACAAATAGTACTGTTTAATAATACCCTATATTTGGTTCTTCATATTTATGAATTTTTAAGTCTTAATTCTTCTTGGAAGTCACTCTTCTATCTCCTTTTAGGTCTCTATTTTATTGGAATGTTTTAGTACATAAACTGATTATCATCATGATGTCTCAAAAACATCATCATAGGGTTTCATGCCTTAATACAGATAAATAAAGGCTTGAAATTAATATGTAATGGCTTAAAATAAATAGCTATCATTACCAGAATGGTATTAATCTAAAATTAATGATTAGCAAGTTAATTGTTTACCTTAGCACTAAATGATTTATTTGGTTATAGTAAAATTAAGTCATTTAGGAAAAATGATAAAAACAAATAAAAAAATAAAAAAGAAAGAAAAATCTAAAAAAGAGGAAATCATATGGGAAAAGAATAAAGAAGATGGGGCATAGAAGGATAAAAAGGAAATAAAAACAAAAAAATAGAAAAAATCATTGAAAAAAATAAATAAATAAATAAAAAGGGGACTAATTTAAAATGAAAAGCCAATGTTCATACAAAAGGGAATAAAACTAAGGAGAAAAGGAGGGGGTAACATGTAGAAAAAGGAGTAGAGAGGAAAGAGAGCAACATGAGAAGAGAAGGAATGCGGTTTTGAGGAAGAGATAGGACTATAAGAGGAGATAAAATCTTTTGGTATTGTCTAGATGCCAATAAAAGGTTAGTATTGCCTTAAATTCAGAAAAATCTTGTATTTGTTGACATCCAATTTGCATAACGATATGTTGGTGCATAGAATGTATAACAAGTCAAGCAAGTTAATATATAATTTATGTGCTTATTTAAAATGTTAGAAACATACAAAATGTAATGATTTATGAATAAAAGAGAATCTTGAGAAATGAAAATCATAGTATCAAATATATGATAGGCTAAGTGCATGTTTGTTTTTCAAACTAAAACTAAAAATTAATAAAATAAAATTGTATATTCAACTAGAAAACCGTGAAACTCTATAGGGTGATCTAAGTAAGTTGTGGTACTAATTAGACAAATAATTATTCAACTATATAGAAATGGATCAATGTTAAATCTAGTCAGAGGAGAGCTCATGAGGATGCAATGATTTGAATATATAGCAATATGTAGAATTATTTTGGATGGCTTATGTATATATACTTAGTTGGGTATATATGTCAAACTAAAAAATAATATTTATGAGACATAGTACATAAACCTGCATGTATATAGTGATGCAGGTATATAGTGACCCCACTAGGCATCCATGATATAATACATTAACCATCATGAACCTGCATATAATGAAATTCTTATATTTAGAAAGTGATCATATATATTTTTTCATATAGATCATGAGAGCATACGATGAGTATGAAAAAGTATGATATCATAGCTAATGGAATATATATCAAAATATGATATCTTGTGGCAAAAATGAAAATAAGGTATACCCAATGCTTATGCATGTATATAGTGATGAGTATATGGGCATATATGGGTATATATACTAAGCTGGGTATATTTTAACCTATCAATAGTGATTACATATTTTATTCTTATTATTGAAAGATAATAAGAAGATTACATAGTTTACATATCGATTACATATTTTATTATTATAAGGCATTTGATTAAGAGTATATTTTTGGTGATATAGAATGTATATTCTCATTTATTATAGATGACACTGATATCATATATCTAACTTATCACTGGTATCAGATATCTAATTCTCTATTACTTTATGTTATTTTATGACATGCTTACATCCATCCAAAATATATGTTAGAGTATATATAGAATATATATACAATGATCTAGTATTCCCTAATATGTATAACATTATGAATTGATTTAAGTGAGTAAATGATCATCTATGATATTTTAGATATACATGTATTCGCATTATCTCAGTTAAGTTTGGATACACACTTATTTCCAATGTATGTTATTGTTACACTATGTGTTCATGAATTGATTTGAACATGTCATGTGGTTAAATTATGAGGTTAAAATATGTAAATCAATGATGTTAAATGTGTTATATGTATGATATTATTAGTTTGTCTAAGGAGTAGAGAGACAATTTAGAGATATGTGGTATTTATATGGATAATATGGTATTATTAATATCATACTCATAATACTAATATATGAATATGGCATTGGTACATATTTGTAATTAAAAGATGTATTTTATGACAATCAAGATATGTTGTTTGAATGCGTTATATGTCATATCCCTTGAATGGTATGTATATTAGGTATATCCCATAATATATGTAAATTTAATCCATGTGAAAGTATTATGTGGGCTCTTAGCTCAAAATTATGAAACTTAGGTGGATTACGCTAACTTATGTGATAATATTAGTGTGAAAGTAGATCACATAAGTTAGATATGTACATAACTTATGTGTGATTAACTAACAAACTACATGTGGTGACATGCATGAACATATAGTTAATGTGCCCTACGATGCTTTCGATTTGATCACAAGTGTAAAATGATAATGCTTTATTTGAATTCCATATAAAATCTTGTCTAGATCCTTTATGCATACAGTGATATTATGTATAAATGTCTATTGCAGCCATAGCTATAATAGTCCACATATTATATACTTACACATGTTCAGATAAGATATTTATCTAAAGACTTGGGTATTTATATAAGAGTATCATATATATTGGTATAAATGGGCATGTTCCTATACCTCTAGTTCAATGGATTGTTAAAAACCAAGTTATAGTTTCCTGAAGAATAATACATTATTTTATAAGCATACAGCCTCTTAAAAATATAACAAGTTATTCAACAAAAGATTACATGATTGTGAGAGTTGTGACTTCTATATTATGATTGGTTATTTTGGAATTGAGTAGTGTGCATAGTGATTATCATAGGATATATTGTATTTGAATCTATTTATAGAATTTAGGTTGTGTAGTTTAAACATGGGATATACCTTGTTGGTATAATATGTACTTATTAGCCTATTATTTAGAATTATGAGACATTTGAGTTTTGAATTATAAGGCTGGTTGTTTTTATTTGAGTAGTTGACCTCATGTATAATGAACTATTATATTATGAGATGTCATAAAGTGTATTATGTTAGAAAACTATAGTCTAAATGTTTGTTATACCTGGGTGGTACAAACTATGATTGTTATGTCTAGATTCATTCATACATTTGATGGACTAAATGTATGCATGTTATATATTTATATGAATAACATGTCTTACGATAGTTATTAAGAAGTAATGTATTGTATCTACTTATGGAAATTATAATATGTGGCTTAATATATATATATATATATATATATATATATATATATATATATATATATATATATATATATATATATATATATATATATATATATATAATATACCCATTTGGTATAATCTAAACTTGTTTGCTTATTATTTATATAATAATTGATTTTGTGAATATTTATTCATTATTGCATTTGATGGACTAAATGTATGTAGTTGATTATTCATATGCTTAGCATGTTTTGTGACTACTAGTACAAAGTAATCTATTTGAAATTGTTAGTTATATATATGTTAACCAAATCTTGCATTTATGGTACTGAGTAAGTAGTGAGATGAACTTCACCAACTTACCACTATCGTAATGCTCGATGAAGGTAATCTAATCAAGTGGTGTGCATGAAATTGACTAATCCTAGAGATCAATAATTATTTGAAAATCTTGGGCCAAGTAATGTTAGTGAGACATTGTGATTTCATGGTATGGTTTACATGTTTGTTCTATATCTTGTTGGAATGGGTTTCTTTATGATACATCACATGTTTAGTTTTAGAAATCATATATCACACAAGTACTAACTTGTCTCTCTAGATTCCCACACCATCACTATATACTCATTCATGAAGGGAGGAACATTTCTTGATGGGGCATTATGTGGGGGATTGATGGTCTATGGTTGGTGTGTAAAAGTAAATGATGTTCTCCCTCCCTAGAACAATACTTACTTAGAGACAACACTTGAGATTTCTAGAGATACTGGAGTTCAAGAACTCATGATCTATGGAGATTTGTATCTTTTATCTTGTATATTATATTGTAAATATTATTATTAAGACATTAGTCTGATGAGATATAATTATTTTCTTATTTATGGTTTGGCAATAGTGGTTGTATAAATCTACCAGTCATGGTTGGGTATTTTTAATTAATTTTCATATCTAGTTATGATGTGTTTCTTATGTTGATAGTGATTGTTATATGTCACATGTTTATTTATGGTTGGAATACTTAGATATTTATATCTGGATCACTAATTGTATTTGGATCACTAACTATATTCTAGTGGTGACTTCTAATGAAAGAATACATTGATTAAATAAACAAATAAAAATTCACATTTTTCTAATTCAAACCCAGTGGGGTTGTTACAAAAAGGGTCCAACCTCTAGGAAAGAAGGGGAAATAGGTTTGGTAGGGTAGGCATAGGCTCAAAAAATAACATAGATACATGTTGATGTAAATCTATTTGTGATTTTAGGAGTGATTGGTGGTTTTGATGGCATGGGAGTGATGGTCCCACTATTTATGCACATCATAGATTTAGATGGTGGAGATGACTATATTTATACATGATTTAAACTTGTATGATGTGGTATAGATGTCAATTATTCATGTGGATCAATCTTACCTAAGTGTGTTGGTAGAGCGGTGGTATAGTGAGACATCAACATTTCATCTACCCACTAGAGAGGTAGTTGTCACTCTTGAGGATACCTGGTGTATCCTCAAGCTATCAGTTAGAGGACATATGATATTCTAGATTGATCCATCACAATAATAGGCTAATTAATGACTTAGTTAGATATCAGGGATTTCCCATGGTTCATAGTAAGGTTGATATATACATGCTTGAGACATATATAGATATACAACCTGATAACCTAGCCCCTAGAGATAATGCACCACCAACACTTATTGATAGGGAGGTCATGTTTTTTATGGTTATTATTAAGGAAATATTATTTCTTGATAATAATTACA
>JARHVA010001017.1:707500-855000 GCA_037957365.1 Torreya grandis
AGATGGTGTACAACCAAGGAAATGTCTAAACCTAGCATATTTGAATAGGCCCATGAAACTATGTTATTAAACTCTCCCAGAAGGGCTATAAAGACTTCACATTCCTCCTCAATGAGGGACGTGCCTAGTTTGATCCATTTGGGATCTTTTAGAGTCCTAATGTTAACCTTAGAATATTCCTCCACAAGAAGTGTAGAACCATATTCTAAAATATTTGGCAAGGAGGTAAACTAGTTGATAATGGAAAAGTCTTCTAGTTAGACTAGATCATCTAATTCTACAAAGTAAGATGAATTATAATCTCCTAATGCTAGTAAAGGCCCTATAACAAATACCTTAGGGAACTCTTATACAGTTTGCCTAGAATCTTGTTTTTCCTCCGTACTGATCTCATATCCATATATAAGCCTTAGACTATTGATCTCCTATTTTTTATTCAAATAGGGTTGAACATCCCCATCTAATGGCACCTAAAATAGGTTTTCACCAAGAGACATGCCTTCTTATTTACTTTTACCCTTGTCTAAAAGTGCCTCAAAGAGGTTTTCTCTTTTAGACCTCAATATTTGATTTTCTTTTTGCTTTTGGCCAAGGAAGTTCAATTGATGTTTGAGAAAGGTAACATGATCCAATATGATAGAAAAGCCTTGTTTATGATCTCTTAGAGGGATATGATCCCTCAAACCTAGAAAATCGCAAATGGCCTTATCATTTTCAAACTCATCTAATGGGATTGTCAACTCTTATTGGTCTCGACATATCAACTATGGGTGATAAGTGGTGAAGGGTGATAAATAGGATTTATGTTACAAATGGAATAAGGGTTAAACAAATATTGGCAAGGTCATTGTAGATGCTATAATCAGATCCTACATCATTACTAACATCATCATCTCTAGTCAATGAGATAGGAACTCAAATAAGATATATGGGGTCACACCAAGAAGTTTATAATATTAATGGAAATATAAACACCATTTATAATATAATATCTATCATTAATTTTGATAATTTCACAAGGTTTAAAAAAAGATAAAGAGAAAAGATAAGAAAAAAAATAAAAAGCAAGGGCCGCGTAACAACTAGTCACTGTAATAAAATTTATGTTGTTAATTATATTATAGTTTTCCTTGTCTCTATTGTATCAATTGTAATAAAAATTATGTTAATTTTTTAATGACATTAAAGAGCAAGTAAAATCATTTAAAAATTAAATTGTAAGGAAATATAATAAAAATTGTGTATTAGCATTGGGTAATCCTTATTATTAAATATAATGCATAATTAATATAACTAAACACAATTGCATATTAATATAAATATAATAGGTCCAAAAATAATTCATAAATCTATAACCCACTTTAAAATTACAATGGAACTTGACACACAACAAAACATAATTAATTAACATTTTAAATCCAATGGATAAAAACCTCATTTTGACATCTACACAAAAAACTTCAATTACATGCTTGCAAAGGCATGGTATGATCAACATCAATGACATCATCATGATAATATATAATAAAAATAATAGACTTGAATGTGGTTGGATTTTAAAGGCATGGTATGATCAACATCAACGACATCATCATGAGAATATCTAAGCAAAATAATAGTCTTGAAGGTGCCAACCAACGTTTTCACCTTGCTCTCTTCATAATGTGATAAATTGATCATGGCCTCTTTAATAAATTGGTTGATAAATTAATAATTCCTTTCCTAAATGCCCTGATGCCTCAAATTATACATCAATAAGTGTTTCAAATTATTTGTTGTCAATGTTAAGGCTGATAATTAGGAAAGCCAATATGTCAACATAAAATTAGTAGTACTCTAAACATTCTTACACAAGTTTAGTTAGACTTTGAACATGAAGTGTAGCTCTACAAATGAAAATAATGATATAAAACCATATTGAAGAATAAATATGAAAATGGGATCAAAACATAGAATATTTTGTGTAATGTCAAATCCAATAGATACATAGGTTGGGACTAATTTCATATTCATGATTCATAGAAATAATCTACAAAGACTAACTAAATGTACCCACCAATCGAATCCTGATCCAATATTAGGTGGTCTGTTAACAATCATAATTATCTCATTTTTCATGTTTGAATTTTATACATTTTCATGTGTTTATAATGTGTGTTGTGTGTATAGAGAAAAAGAAAGTAGAGCTTACCATTGTTATATTTAATTTTTAGGATCGGCATTTAGAAGACTAAATGAAAGAGTGGCACTGGTACTACCATCTACATACCCCTTTTGTAAATTAATTAACCATAATCTATCCAATCAATGGAACAATAACTAACTTTGACACATATCCAAGCATGACAATGCTTCCCAATCACACATGTATGAGAATATGCATTTCCATTTGATATATTCCTTATAATTAAAATAATGTAGATACCACTAGTGCCATATAACTCACATGATGCCTTGGATGAATAAGAATGTAACAAGTCATCAACACCATTATCATCATAATAAATATCGACTAAGGAAAGAAGAATGTAACAATTCATCCACAACATTATCATCAAAAACAATTTAAGTGACCAAAGATAAGTTATTAACCCAAAAGGCTAATTCAAATATAAATAATGATAGATTAATCCAACTCCCAAGCACATATCCTTTGAATCCAAGGTCACTGTAACAACATAATAACCATGGGCACTTTCATTTAGTAGTGTGATATTGAAGTTTTCAATCTTTCCAAGTAACAATTAAGGGCAAAGTCATCCTCTGTTTAAATTTGGGAGAAAAAGTGAAACAAGTATGACATTAAAATGGTAGGGAAGTAGTGAATGAGGTTTGGTTGAGAGAGAACCTATGGCCTCATATGTAAGACACATTATATACACCTTTGTTGACTTTAACCAAAATGGTAAACATACAAATCTTACCATTAGTAAATTTCAAATCAAATTAATTATGTGAGTGCAAAAGATATATAGGGAGTTTACCAATACCATAGAAATTGATGATATAGAGTGTGAGAATTTTTTTGTTGCATCATAGCCCTCACCTTGCCCTTTTTTCTATGTTATTTCCCTCTAACATCTCCAACTTAAACGTGTACAATGATTGAACTTTGGCCAAGTAGTGGACATACAACTAAGCATGGACATCACTCTAGAACATTTTGCTCACCAATTCACCCCGAGTGGTAGTAAGTATGGATTATACTCTCTTCATTACTCATGTCTAGGCACATGTGGAACCTCTAATCTAAAGACCTCAGAGAAATAGTAGCTCCCAACGGTTAGTAGCAAGAGCAATAATGGATGCTCCCAATGGTGGTATTATAAAGATGTTTTCACCTTTACATGATGTGATGGAGGATTGATTACGAAAAATTCAGGAGGATCTCAGATTTTTGGCTTACCTCTAGTTGTGGCCCCAGGTCAGTGGGGTTTGTCTTAGCCAATGTCTTTTGCCTCTATATTATCCATGACTTGGGTTTGAGACACAAGGAGTTTTTATCTTTTTGGAATGTTAAACTCAAAAAAAAAAACACATGATATCATTGAAATTGGATGCATTTTTTTATTTTTCATTTACAAACTAACTATATAGAATTCACCTTTTGAGTGAAACTCTAAGTTTGTAAAGCAACCAAACATGAAGACAAGACAGAATTGGAAAATGATGATTTTGCATTGGAGAATAACAATTTTTTTATCATTATATTATATTTCATTTGAGATACATATGATAAAGATAAATATATTAAATAACATATTTTATGAATTAAATAATGAGTCATATAGTAAATTAAGAATCAATCAAACCAATTTCACTCTAATGAAACATATTAATTACAATAGAAATATAATAATTTTTAGTAAGTTCAATTAATTTTAATTAGTAAGTTATGTTTTCTAATTATTAATCAAAAATTAAATCAATCATATGCAAGTATTTAAAATATTCCATAATATCACCCTAAATAATATTCAATCAATTTTATATACCAAACTTTATATATTAAAATAATAAATAAAATAAAATAATTTAATTGAAAATTATAATAAACTGCCTTAACAAAAAATAATAAAATCTACTTAATAAAAAATAGTTTTAAAAAATCTTAACATAGAAATTTCAGTGACAAGCAAAAATAGGGTATACAATATTTTATTCTTCCCTGTCTTGACCCTACTTGTAAATTCCAAACTTGCAACACTTAGATTTATAACAATTTTTCTTTGATAAAATAGGTTTTTGAGATTTTTAGCAAATGATATTTACAAAGGCACAAAGTAAATAAGAAGAGAAATAAATTTAAATCATAAGTAAATTATTTGTGATATTCTATTAATAAGATTTAAAATATCTCTAATTAATAATTATAAAGGTGGTGTTCAATTATAACATGTTTCTTCTATTTAATTCAAGTTTTTGTCAAGTGTCTTCCTAAAAATATTTTTTAATTTGGGAGATGAGATTGTTTGAAATTGCATTATTATCTCTCTAGGATTTTAAATTGATTTTTGTGTGCCTCAATGGGTTCATGAAGTCTATTTGATTGTTAACAGATAAAGAAAAGGGAAGTACATAAAATGGATGGAAAGGGAAATATAAAGTTATCAGTATTGATCTGGGAACAACATACAACTATGTTGGAGTATGGAAGTATGATAGAGTTGAAATTATTGTGCATGATCAGGGAAATAGAACCACACCTTCTATGGTTGTTTTCACCCCTAATGAAAGATTTGTGGGAGATGTTGCTAATTTTTAGATTTCCACAAATCCTTTCAACATAGTTTTTGATGTCAAGAGACTCATTGGAAGGCACTTCATTGATCCTAATGTATAGGCTAACATTAGACTCTGGCCTTTCACCATAGTCATAGGAAAGAATGATGAGCCTATGATTGAAGTTGCTTATAAAGGCAAAAATAAGTTTTTATCGACTGAGGAAATATCATCAATGGTGTTGATGAAAATGAAGCATATAACCAAATACTAGTTGAAGTGTGATGTAAAGAATGCAATGATTACTATGCTAGTTTATTTTAGTAATTCTCAAAAGAAGGCAACTAAAGATGCAGGTAAGATTGTAGGCCTTAATATGATTGTGATAATTAATGAACCCACAACTACAGTAATTACTTATGGTTATGGTTTTAGTAAGACATGAAAGAAAAGAGTTCTCATATTTGAAGTATATGGAGGAACATTTGATGTTTTCATTCCCAAATTTTATCCACTCATATAGGGATTTGACATTCACAATAATATTTTTGAATTATATCAAAAGAGAATTTTTATGTTGTTATTAAATATTAAGTTTTAATTGCTTAATTTTTTTAGTGCATAAGTTTGGTTTAGCTTTAAGAAGCTATTGCATTGGTTTAGTGATACTATTTTATTTTAAAAAAAGGACATAAAAACATAGAGGAAAAGTTATGAATATGTGGAATCCATTGAGGATAAATCATCAAAAAATAGATCCCTAAAATGATGAAAAAAAAATATAACTGTATATATTATAGTGAAGGCTAAAATTAAATAAATTTAGTGTATGCTGAATATATATAGAAAGTTTGAAGGCTAGAGAGAGAGTATCGTGAGTAATAAATTTATTGAAAATATCCAAATATCCATAATTATACAAAATGTGTCAAAACACATAAAAGACATGATTTAAAATAGTATTGTATAAAACTTAGGTGTTAACATTATGATAATTCACTTCAAATACTATTTGTAAATAAATATCAAATGCCATTGAAATACGATTTGTTGATAAATGTCAATTCCATTAACACTCCTCAACATCACATACACAAGCCTTTAGGTAACACCATAAAATAATATTATCTTTAAAAATGGAGAGGATGACAAGTAAGGAAAATGATCCATTCATTATGCATGGACCAATGGCTGGGAACGTACCTGTAAATTAATGAACTATTAGTTGGTTAAATAAGAGTAGGTATATGTTACTTCCACAACTAAAATTTAAATAAAACTTAATCATTAAAAAAAGTCAAATTAAAGAACTATCCAATAGAATGATGACACATAGATGGACACTAAATACATAACTTAATATTTAAGCAATGACACATGCGTTATAGAGTAGGACATACCAATGTCATATTACTTGTAAATGTAAATTCACACAAATGTTTTAGCCTAAGTAATACATGAACCATAATTTTACTATTCATTAAAAAATATATTGTTGATAGGAAAATATATGGTTATCTATCCATAATGATTACAATAATACCATTATACCATACACCACACCAAGAAGATAAACATCATTTTTTAATATAAAACTTAGATGATAGATTTTCTTATTGATATTGAGATGAATCAATTCTTTTACTTATAAGAATTACTTCTTCTACACTTTACATAACTATGCATACATTTTCTATAATTGTAAAATAAGATAAGTAAAATAAAGGATTCCATATGTCCCATTCCCTGTTTATGAGATTTATATGAAATTGGTAGACATAGATTGACATTACCTCTTTTTAAATATATCATACAATAATTTTACATATATTCTTTGAGGCACACTTAGACATTAGATGTGTTCATGATATACATGACAAAGATTTTTTAGGATTGTTACTCAATATTTAACTTCCAAGTTAAGGCATGTGTTTATATATATGTGAACAATAGTAATTAAGAAATCAAAGGTTTAATATATAAAATTATTAGTAATAAAATTATAATTAATAATAATAAGTTTAAAAATATTATGTTTATGAAGTTTAAATATAAATAGTTATGGCCCCCCTTTTATTCATTTTTGTACCATCTCAGAAACACTATAAATAGCTATTTCATATCATAAATAGTGATTTTTATTCATTTTTCAACAATTGGATATCTCATGGGAAATGTAAATTGTTGCCATTATTATGTGTGTTGCAGCCTTTGCAATTTTTGGGAAAGATTAGGGTCACCTAACGTGATGGAATGACTAATTGAAGAAACGTCACAAGGTCTTGTGGACAAGGTATTTCATGGAGGGTAAGTTCTCACCTCCCAGATTTATCTTTTTTGAAGTTAAATCATTTAAAAAATCTTTAGGTATGTAACTATTTTGTGTCTAGCAACACTAACGATTTTGTGTGTAAGAATGCATTGTTGGTATAAACATTATGCCTCCCCTTGATGGAAATGCTTCAAAAAAATATCTTATGAAAGGTAATTCCTTAAAAATTAAACAATAATTTTGCATTTCTCTTGTAGTTAGTAAAATTGAGGCCTTTTTTTCATCAAGGTTGCCATTAAAGTGGACATTGATTTTTCTCAAACACATGATATTTTTAGTTAATCAAATAATCTGTTGCATCATGAAGACATGTTGTTAATAAGTTTGTTTAAATATGAACACAGAACCTTTACTTTGATGCTTAATCAATTTTCATTTTCATTACAGTCCACTCCTATTTTTTTGTTGTATCATGAAGGCATTTTGTTAATAAGTTTGTTTACATATGAACACAAAACCTTTATTTTGATGCTTAATCAATTTTCATTTCTATTACAAAAGTACCGATTTCACTCAAACACATGAGATTTATTGTTAATCAGATAATCTATTGCATCATGAAGACATGTTGTTAATAATTTATTTAAATATGAACACAGATCCTTTATTTTTATACTTAATCAATTTTCATTTTCATTACAGTCTGCTTCTATTTTCTTGGTATCTATCTTCCTGTTAGAAACATTTTTTAATGTTTAGAATTAAATTGTTAGGGATTATTTTACATCTTTACATAATTTTAAAATTTGTTTTCGATTTAAATTTATGATTTTTAATGTCGTATATTTGATATTTGATAATAAATTTTATTTATTTAATTAAAATGTGTCATGTTTGCTTTCACTGTAAGTATTCCAATTTCTAAAATCTTACATAAATCATTTAGTTAATATGAATTTATTCCAATTTATAAAAATTTTAATGTTTAGAATTAAATTATTAAGGATAATTATACATGTTTACATAATTTTAAAATTTATTTTCAATGTAAATTTATGAGTTGCAATATCACATATTTGATAAGAAATTTTATTTTTTTAATTAAAATGTGTCATGTTTGCTTTTTAAAATAAGGTGCTTACACTATAAGTGTTCCAATTTCAAAAATCTTACATAAAGAATTTTATTAATCTAAATTTGTTCTAATAAATTTAATCTTACATAAATAATTATGTTAAATCTGAATTTGTTCTAATTTCTAAAATCCTACATAAAGAATTATGTTAATATGAATTTGTTCCAATTTCTAAAATTCTACATAAAGAATTATGTTCATCTAAATTTTGAATAATAGAAAGACAAAGAAATAAAGAATAGTCAGAGCTATACAGAGGTATTGAAAGCTTTAAGGTCATTTAATGACAAGCAAGCACTACTTTTGGGTTTTAAACCCGAAGCAAAAATGAAAGACCATAAATAAAGAAAATGTTTAGATGTATACTACTTAAAATATCAAAAAATAAGAGTGTCTGGTTTTTTTTTACCTATGATTACTTAAAATCTAAGAGGATCTCAGATTTTTGGCTTACCTCTAGTTGTGGCCCCAGGTCAGTGGGGTTTGTCTTATCCAATGTCTTTTGCCTCTATATTATCCATGACTTGGGTTTGAGACACAAGGAGTTTTTATCTTTTTGGAATGTTAAACTCAAAAAAAAAAAAAAAAAAAAAACATGATATCATTGAAAGTGGATGCATTTTTTAATTTTTCATTTATAAACTAACTATATAGAATGCACCTTTTGAGTGAAACTCTAAGTTTGTAAAGCAACCAAACATGAAGACAAGACAGAATTGGATAATGATGATTTTGCATTGGAGAATAACAAATTTTTTATCATTATATTATATTTCATTTGAGATACATATGATAAAGATAAATATATTAAATAACATATTTTATGAATTAAAGAATGAGTCATATAGTAAATTAAGAATCAATCAAACCAATTTCACTCTAATGAAACATATTAATTACAATAAAAATATAATAATTTTTAGTAAGTTCAAATAATTTTAATTAGTAAGTTATGTTTTCTAATTATTAATCAAAATTTAAATCAATCATATGCAAGTATTTAAAATATTCCATAATATCACCCTAAAGAATATTCAATCAAATTTTATATACCAAACTTTATATATTAAAATAATAAATAAAATAAAATAATTCAATTGAAAATTATGATAACCTGCCTTAACAAAAAATAATAAAAATTACTTAATAAAATATAGTTTTAAAAAAATTTAACATAGAAATTTCAGTGACAAGCAAAAATAGGGTATACAATATTTTATTCTTCCCTATCTTGACCCTACATGTAAATTCCAAACTTGCAACACTTAGATTTATAACAATTTTTCTTTGATAAAATAGGTTTTTGAGATTTTTAGCAAATGATATTTACAAAGGCACAAAGTAAATAAGAAGAGAAATAAATTTAAATCATAAGTAAATTATTTGTGATATTCTATTAATAAGATTTAAAATATCTCTAATTAATAATTATAAAGGTGGTGTTCAATTATAACATGTTTCTTCTATTTAATTCAAGTTTTTGTTAAGTGTCTTCCTGAAAATATTTTTTGATTTGGGAGATGAGATTGTTTGAAATTGCATTATTATCTCTCTAGGATTTTAAATTGATTTTTGTGTGCCTCAATGGGTTCATGAAGTCTATTTGATTGTTAACAAATAAAGCAAAGGGAAGTACATAAAATGGATGGAAAGGGAAATATAAAGTTATCAGTATTGATCTGGGAACAACATACAACTATGTTGGAGTATGGAAGTATGATAGAGTTGAAATTATTGTGCATGATCAGGGAAATAGAACCACACCTTCTATGGTTGTTTTCACCCCTAATGAAAGATTTGTGGGAGATGTTGCTAATTTTTAGATTTCCACAAATCCTTTCAACATAGTTTTTGATGTCAAGAGACTCATTGGAAGACACTTCACTGATCCTAATGTGTAGGCTAACATTAGACTCTGGCCTTTCACCATAGCCATAGGAAAGAATGATGAGCCTATGATTGAAGTTGCTTATAAAGGCAAAAATAAGTTTTTATCGACTGAGGAAATATCATCAATGGTGTTGATGAAAATGAAGCATATAACCAAATACTAGTTGAAGTGTGACGTAAAGAATGCAATGATTACTATGCTAGTTTATCTTAGCAATTCTCAAAAGAGGGAAACTAAATATGCAGGTAAGATTGTAGGCCTTAATATGATTGTGATAATTAACGAACCCAAAACTACAGTAATTACTTATGGTTATGGTTTTAGTAAGACATGAAAGAAAAGAGTTCTCATAGTTGAAGTATATGGAGGAACATTTGATGTTTTCATTCCCAAATTTTATCCACTTATATAGGGATTTGACATTCACAATAATATTTTTGAATTATATGAAAAGATAATTTTTATGTTGTTATTGAATACTAAGTTTTAATTGCTTAATTTTTTTAGTACATAAGATTGGTTTAGCTTTAAGAAGCTATATCATTGGTTTAGTGATAATATTTTATTTTAACAAAAGGACATAAAACATAGAGGAAAAATTATGAATATGTGGAATCCATTGAGGATAAATAATCAAAAAATAGATCCCTAAAATGATGAAAAAAAAATATAACTGTATATATTATAGTGAAGGCTAAAATTAAATAAATTTAGTGTATGTTGAATATACATAGAAAGTTTGAAGGCTAGAGAGAGAGTATCGTGAGTAATAAATTTATTGAAAATATCCAAATATCCATAATTATACAAAATGTGTCAAAACACATAAAGGACATGATTTAAAATAGTATTGTATAAAACTTAGGTGTTAACATTATGACGAATTCACTTCAAATACTATTTGTCAATAAATATCAAATGCCATTGAAATACGATTTGTTGATAAATGTCAATGCCATTAACACTTCTCAACATCACATACACAAGCCTTTAGGTAACATCATAAAATAATATTATCTATAAAAATGGAGAGGATGACAAGTAAGGAAAATGATCCATTCATTATGCATGGACCAATGGCTAGGAACGTACATGCAAATTAATGAACTATTAGTTGGTTAAATAAGAGTAGGTATATGTTACTTCCACAATTAAAATTTAAATAAAACTTAATCATTGAAAAAATTCAAATTAAAGAACTATCCAATAGAATGATGACACATAGATGGACACTAAATACATAACTTAATATTTAAGCAATGACACATGCGTTATAGAGTAGGACATACCAATGTCATATTACTTGTAAATGTAAATTCACACAAATGTTTTAGCCTAAGTAATACATGAACCATAATTTTACTATTCATTAAAAAACATATTGTTGATAGGAAAATATATGGTTATCTATCCATAATGATTACAATAATACCATTATACCATACACCACACCAAGAAGATAGACATCATTTTTTAATATAAAACTTGGATGATAGATTTTCTTATTGATATTGAGATGAATCAACTCTTTTACTTCTAAGAATTACTTCCTCTACACTTTACATAACTATGCATACATTTTCTATAAATGTAAAATAAGATAAGTAAAATAAAGGATTCCATATCTCCCATTCCCTGTATATGAGATTTATATGAAATTGGTAGACATAGATTGACATTACCCCTTTTTAAATGTATCATACAATAATTTTACATATATTCTTTGAGGCACACTTAGACATTAGATGTGTTCATGATATACATGACAAAGATTTTTTAGGATTGTTACTCGATATTTAAATTCCAAGTTAAGGCATGTGTTTAAAGATATTTGAACAACATTAATTAAGAAATCAATGGTTTAATATATAAAATTGTTAGTAATAAAATTATAATTAATAATAATAAGTTTAAAAATATTATGTTTATGAGGTTTAAATATAAATAGTTATGGCCCCCCTTTTATTCATTTTTGTACCATCTCAGAAACACTATAAATAGCTATTTCATATCATAAATAGTGATTTTTATTCATTTTTCAACAATTGGATATCTCATGGGAAATATAAATTGTTGCCATTATTATGTGTGTTGCAGCCTTTGCCATTTTTGGGAAAGAGTAGGGTCACCTAACGTGATTGAATGACTGATTGAAGAAACGTCACAAGGTCTTGTGAACAAGGTATTTCATGGAGATTAAGTTCTCACCTCCCAAATTTATCTTTTTTGAAGTTAAATCATTCAAAAAAACTTTAGGTGTGTAACTATTTTATGTCTAGCAACACTAACGATTTTGTGTGTAATAATGTCATTGTTGGTGTAAACATTATGCCTCCCCTTGATGGCAATGCTTCAAAAAAATATCTTATGAAAGGTAATTCCTTAAAAATTAAACAATAATTTTGTATTTCTCTTTTAGTTAGTAAAATTGAGGCCTTTTTTTCATCAAGGTTTCCATTAAAGTGGACATTGATTTTTCTCAAACACATGAGATTTTTAGTTAATCAAATAATTTTTTGCATCATGAATGCATGTTGTTAATAAGTTTGTTTAAATATGAACACAGAACCTTTATTTTGATGCTTAATAAATTTTCATTTTCATTACAGTCCACTCCTATTTTTTTGTTGTATCATGAAGGCATTTTGTTAATAAGTTTGTTTAAATATGAACACAGAAAGTTTATTTTGATGCTTAATCAATTTTCATTTCTATTACAAAAGTACCGATTTCACTCAAACACATGAGATTTATTGTTAATCAGACAATCTATTGCATCATGAAGACATGTTGTTAATAAGTTTATTTAAATATGAACACAGATCCTTTATTTTTATACTTAATCAATTTTCATTTTCATTACAGTCTGCTTCTATTTTCTTGGTATCTATCTTCCTGTTAGAAACATTTTTTAATGTTTAGAATTAAATTGTTAGGGATTATTTTACATCTTTACATAATTTTAAAATTTATTTTCAATTTAAATTTATTATTTTTAATGTCGTATATTTGATATTTGATAATACATTTTATTTATTTAATTAAAATGTGTCATGTTTGTTTTCACTGTAAGTATTCCAATTTCTAAAATCTTACATAAATCATTTAGTTAATATGAATTTATTCCTATTTTTAAAAAATTTAATGTTTAGAATTAAATTGTTAAGGATAATTATACATGTTTACATAATTTTAAAATTTATTTTAAATTTAAATTTATGAGTTGCAATATCACATATTTGATATTTGATAAGAAATTTTATTTTTTTAATTAAAATGTGTCATGTTTGCTTTTCAAAATAAGGTGCTTACACTATAAGTGTTCCAATTTCAAAAATCTTACATAAAGAATTTTATTAATCTAAATTTGTTCTAATTAATTAAATCTTACATAAATAATTATGTTAAATCTGAATTTGTTCTAATTTCTAAAATCTGACATAAAGAATTATGTTAATATGAATTTGTTCCAATTTCTAAAATCCTACATAAAGAATTATGTTCATCTAAATTTTGAATAATAGAAAGACAAAGAAATAAAAAATAGTTAGAGCTATACAGAGGCATTGAAAGCTTTAAGGTCATTTAATGAAAAGCAAGCACTGCTTTTGGGTTTTAAACCCGAAGCAAAAATGAAAGACCATAAATAAAGAAAATGTTTAGATGTATACTACTTAAAATATCAAAAAATAAGAGGAGTGTCTGGTTTTTTTACCTATGCATGTTGGAGGAGGGGGTTTACCCTACGTCAATTGAGGTTCATAAGGTGGAAAAGGTGAAGTTAGATTGAAACCCCTCATCCTCACCTTTTGAATAATGCACCACCTCTGTGACATGAGGAATGGGGTGGAGGTGGAACTAGAATTGGAAATGTTGAAGGACAAAATATATTAGGAACAATGATGGGAAGCATAAAAATATAATGAATGAGGAGCAAGTCAGATAGGGATTTAGGTGTTATAAAAGTTGTAGTGAATTTATATTCTCACAAATGATGACAAGTTTAAACATGAAGACTACCCACAATAGGTAAATTGGTAGCTCATATTTGGCCATGGTGAATGATCAGTCCCTCACAGAAAAACAAGAAACAATAAAAAGTTGGGGAATTCATTTTTTATTAATCTGAATTACATTGGTTGGATGTGACTACATAGTCTATTATAAAACCATCACCAGAGTCTCATTAAATGGGCATTGTGCAATCTTCCTATCAATTACGCTAAGCCACTATCAAGTTCAATGAATGTTTATGGGATAAATTAAAATCTAGTGTCTCCATAATTTCTTTCATGCGGTGTCTCATTCCATAGGATAAGGTGGTAGGGGTATTTAGACATTGTGCCAACATACACAATGTCTCTTATATTTATAAGGATAGACTTGATTTTTTGCCTCTTCTTATTGTAAGACATTTATTTCCCTATGACCCACTAATCAAATTTGAAGTGTTTGTCTTAATTTTAAGTTGAAGTTATTTATTCATCCAATCCTTTCATGATGAAAAATTGTAGGAAATAGTTGTATTTAAAATTGAAAAGAATAAATTATGTCAATGACGAAAGGTAAAGTTGACCAATTAGATCATAATACGCTTCAACCTATCCCCAATGGGTAATTTTCAATGTAGTATCTTTTAAGCCATCAACTGAGTGTTAGAATCAACTTTTGATCTGCAAATATGAGTAGTGAGTTTTATCCAATACTTTTCATTGAACTTGTAGTTAAATTTGATATTCAAGCTAGGATTTAAAGGTAAGTCATGAAGCAATTGGAAGTATATCTTTTTTAAAAGGAGAAAAAAGGAAAGGATAAGAATCTAGTGATAATCAGTCTTTGAAAAAATTATAGTGGAACCAAGGACAATAATAAAATAAAAAATAATTTATTCTTATTACACAGACTAAATCGAGTTTTAATAGATTTCCATGATAACCATCTCAACATAGAAATATCCCAAATATCTATAACACAACAAACTCCCTTGTTAAATAGAAAACTAAACTATTTAGGATAGCTTAAGGCAAGGGGTTGGCCTTGATAATGAATATGTTTATTCCACCAAATAGAAGAGGCAAAAAAGTTGAACTTATGTTGTAAAGAGGCATCCATCCATTTTAACAAGTGGTAGGTATATTTCCAAGCCTTCCAAATAGATTGTAATGGTGGTAAAGCTTTCACAGATAAGATTGAAACATGAATAATTTTGTCTAGCCATCCCACTGATTGCCATTTACCTTTGATTGAGGCTAGGATAATTTTGTTCTTTATAAGAATCTTCCATGGTTCTTTACCTCTGATGGATCTAACAATCCATTTGTCCACTAAATAAACCCCTTGTGTTTTTGGATCTATTCACCCCAAACCACCTTTACATTTAGGTTGAATACAATGAGTCTATGATGTACATATAAAACCAACATTACCATCCCATTTAGCCCAAAGGAACCATAAAATAATTTTAATTAAGTACTCATAACCTTTTTTAGAAGGAATCCAACAAGATGAGTAATGAACATGTGTGGTAAGAAAAAAAATTAGCTACTTGGATTTTACTTTCCAAAGAGAGGAATTTATTCCCCCAACTAAAAATCTTGTTCTTAACTCTATTGAGGTACCAAGACCAAAAGGTATCCTTAGATACTTGATAATTTCACTATGTTTAATTTGTTTTCATTCATGAGTTATCCATTCAGGAATAGACCCTGTTTGAGTCATCAAAAATTTAGTTTTATCATGAGCAAGCTTAGAGCCTAAAACTGCATAATATAGTTTTAAAATATCCATTAGATTAGAGATATATTTTTTAGAATTTTTAAAAAATAACAAATTGTCATTAGCATAGTGTGAATTAATGACAACAACATGATGAGGAATACAAATTCATGAAATGAGCCTCATTTGATTGGCATATTGAAACAAATAACCCTAGGAATCAACTGTAAGAACATAGAGGAACAGAGTTAAAGGACATCCTTGGCTAATGGATCTATGTAAAGGAAATGGGTATGTCATCATATTGTTAATAATAATATAAGCATTAGCATCTTGAATATCACTTGAACTTGAGCTCAAATTTTGAGACCGAAATCCAACCATTTTAACATTTTAAGGATGAAACTCCAACATATTCTATCATATGCTTTATCAAAATCAAGTTTGATCAAAATAGAATTTTGTCAAATTTGTTGAGCCCATTCACAATTTTCCCATGTGAGAATAATATTATCAAGAATATATCTACCAGTAAGAAATCTCATTTTTTTATCTATTAAAGTTCCTTGCACCATTGGTTTAATCCTCATATTCAAAGCTTTTACAATAATTTTTTAAAGAGGTATCAAGCAATGTGATGGGGCACCAACTAGAAATAGTATCTTCTTTTTTTCATTTTAAGGAGTTTGATTAAATGCCACCATTAATGTTCAGATGTTCATCTTAATTTTAAGTTGAAGGGTATTTGTTCATCTAATATTTTCATGATGAAAAGTTGTAGGAAATATTTTCCCTTTGATTGACAAGATTAAATTATGTGTACACGTCATTAAAATTATAGAATTTGGGGCTAACTATGTGACACCAAAATAATTTTATTTGGAGTCTGGAGCTTCTTGTGTGACTCTCGAGTTGCTTGGGTGACTTTGGAAATGTTTTTCTATTGACTATAAAATTGCATGTGTGGCTCTATCACTGATTTTTTATAGACTCTCAAGCTACTTTTTTAACTTTGAATCTTCCTATGTGACTTCAAATTATATTTTATATTGACTTTGGAGCTACTTGTGTGACTTCAATGTTGGGTTTTTATGGACTCTAGAGTTACAAGTGTGATTATGGACTTGATTTTATATGTACTTCAGAGCTCCCTATGTGAATTCAAAGCTACTTATGTGATTCCAGAGTTTTTTTTATTGACTCTGGTGTTCCCTATGTGAGTAAAGAGTTAATTTTGTATGGACTTCAGAGTTGTCTATGTAACTCCAGATCTACATGTGTCACTTTAGCATTAATTTTTATGGACTCTAGAGTTGTCTATGTAACTCCAAAGCTACATGTGTCACTCTAGAGTTATTTTTGTATTTACTCTGAAGATTATTTTGTATGGATTATATAGTTACCTATGTGACTCTAAAGTTTTTTTGGTATGTACTATAATGCTTTGTGTGTGACTCTGGAGCTATTTGTGTGTCTCTAAAATTGTTTTTGTATTAACTCTTGAGCTACCTATGTGACTCTAGAGCTACTTTTGTATGGATTATGGCTCTACCTATGTGACTTCATAGTTATTTTTATGTTGATTCTAAAGCTAATTATGTGATTTTAGAACCACTTTTTTATGGACTCTAGAGTTGCTTGTGTGACTTCGGAGTTACTTTTATATGGACAATGATGCTCCCTATGTGACTTTAGAGTTGGCTATGTATGGAATTCAAATCTTAGGATCTACTAGAAAAATCACTCCAGAGTTGATGTTACTTCATTCATAACACTCAAATCATCTCATAGACATTCAAAACTTTCTTTAAATAATACCTAGCAAAAATATCAACAAGTTGTTACTCTAATATCACTTTGTTAGAGATCAATGTAAATGGGAGTAGCTCTAATACAAATTATTTGTATAAAGATTCAAACTGTGTGTGTGTGTGTGTGTGTGTGTGTGTGGTTACAAACTTCTATTCAAAAATTTATTTCTAAGACTAAAAGTGTTTTTGTGTTTTTTTTTTTTCTATTCTATGTTGTTATACTAGTGAATCTATTATTCTAGTGGAAGAGGATTTCATGCTTTTATATGATTCCATGAATCATAAATAACATTAAAATCTACCTTATTTATAGCATGAGGATGTTGGAGGATTATTAGTGATGTCATGGTTATGTCATGGAGGTGTCCTGGTGAGTGGATGAAGTTCTTTGATAGCCCAAGTAACAATGACAAAGTGTGAAATGTGCTTGTTCTAGTGTGCTTTATGTTGGCTTGGTTGATCTTTAGTTTTGATTGATCAAAGGTGTTAAGGATGAGTCTAAAGTTTTGAGCATGTGCAAGGGGTAATATCAGAGGTTCATGATGGTTAGAATGATTATGTGTATGAGTGGTATTCATCTGGTTCTTTATTGTGGTCATCTTAGTAGATTGGTCTAGTAGCAAAAATTCTAAGTACGTAAGTTGATGACATCATCATTGCCATGTGTGGATGAATAAGGGGGAGTTGGTCATATGGTTGTGATCACATTAGTCCCTAGTTGTTATGAACCATATCTCATGTCATGCATTGAAGCACAATTAAATATATGAGGGTGCAAAGTTGCCTTCTCAATCAAAATTCATTATTTTCCCATAGCCAAATTTATAATGTGTCTAGAAAGAGGTGAGTAAGCATGTTGATGAGGTCATCATTCACATGCGTGGAGGTGTTAGGACAAAATTATCATATGGTTTTGTTCATTTTTGTGTCAAGTTTAATTGTGCTTATTTTTAGATCCTGTGATATAGTGGATCAAAATATATGCATATGCAAAGTTAAGCTTCTAGGTAATTTGATTGTGTTTTCCCATGACCAATTTTTCAATATGGTAGAAAGAGTTGAGTGAGATTTTTGATGGTGTTATATCTTACACATTTTAAGGTTTCAATAAAATCTAATTATATGGGTTTGTTTAGTTTTGAGAATGAATAATTTACACTAAATTCAAGATCATTCACTAAAGTGTGGCAAAAGGTATGCTTGTTCAAAGTTGGCCTCCCAAGAAGGTTTTAACATCGTTAGCTTTATGATAGAAGATTTTGAGCAGGCATTTTTAATGGAATTATATCTCATGTATTACATGGTTGGATTCTCCTATATGAGGAGATCGTCTGGTCCAAATTTGAGATCTTACAGTGAAGCGTAGAAAAATTTATTATTAATTAATAATGGCTACTCTAGCATATTGAAAGGGTCCCCATAGTCACTTCTGCACTGGTTAAAGCTCGATCAAGATCAATGGTGCTCATTAATCCAAGGAGTCAGGAAGTAGTGAGATGAGGACAAGTACATGATGTTTAATGACTAAGCAAGGGTATAGGATAAGGATCTAATAATGAGTAAGTGATCATACATTTTGATAAAATGGTGAGCATTAATCGTTAAAGACCTAGTTTATCCATAGAGATCGATGAAGCACATGGAATAAACATTTCTAGATTGTACAAGATAAGGTCAACATGACTGAGGTTTAATGTCTAAGCATTAGCACCTATGTGTTAAAATATTGGTCAAAATTGATGGAGTGTATTTGATCTGAGTTGAGGGTCCATGATATTAAAGAATTGTGTTTGAAGGTTAACTATGACCATTTGAATTCAAATATTTGAATTTAACACATAAAAAACCAAAGATCTATATTTCATCCATATCTTTTGATAGAAGTTGAATTTTCTAGTGTTGAAAAAAGTAAACATGAAGAGGACTCCATGGTGCATCTATAAATATGCATTTGAAAATTTGAAAGTGAGTAAAGTCAAAGATATTGAGCCTAAAAGTTGACTATATGTTTATGTTTATTTAGCAAGTGACCCAAGAAGGATATTCAAGCTTTTTTTGATGTTATTTCGATGTCGAATGATGACTTGGCTATTAGGGAGTGTTGTAGACTTCATGATGATGCTCTGTGTGGATTTAGAATGATACTAGTTCATCAAATAAGTAAATATATAGTAGTTTATCATAATTATATGGAAATATAGAAAAAAATATGAATAATATATAATCCACTTCGAGGAGGAAACCTCCTAAATGTAGACATCCAATTCCTAACACCATTTGTGTTGCAATTGTCAATCTTACTCGAATTGCACTCAAATGCACATTTTAGGTCAAAATTCATAAAACACAATAAATGGTTCAAAATTTTCATTTACAAGTGCCAATTTAGGTCAAATTATCCCTAAATAGGGCAATGCAATTTATGCATCAGCTAACTTTGATCTGAGCATTTCGAGTCAAAATGACCATTTCACCATTTAGTGCTCTAGATCACTCTTTTCTTCTAAATTCATTGCTACACACCGTGTACTTTTGTTATTTGTTGTTGGAAACATCATAACTACGAATATAGTTCCAATGCATCTAGCATCACCTTATAATTTTTCTTGAGTTAAATTATAACCCAGTAATATGACTTTCTGAGCATTTTGATTAGTTGAGGTTCAATTTTCAAATAATTGCATAAATGTTGATTAACCTACTTAAGGCTAATTAATCCGAATCAAGGGCTTAAGTGGATTTTACATGAGAGTTGTTGAATATTTATTTTTGAAAATTGATTCTTATTATCTACATCACCTAGTGACATCATCTATGGGGTGGCATCCATCAAGACATAAGTGCATAAAATATCAGGATTATAGGTCACCCATGCCTATTTAATGCCTCTCATGCCTCTTCAATGCCCCTTATTCCAAGGTCATCTTGATGATAATTATGGATTTAATTCCAAATATTAGGATTATCCTCAACAACACATCTTCATCTCAAGATGGATGGTTGAGGTTGATCCTAACCAATCTCAAAAATATATAAATAGAGAGGCCATGGACATCATATCTAAGATAATTTGGTGCAAGGTTATTATGCTCAAATATATTCAAAGCTTGAACATTGCAAAGTTATAATTCTAAATTATTTCTACAAAGCTTCATTGATAGGATAGATTAGTGATTCTACATCAAGAACCTAGGTTTTGTGGAGTGTTCTTGAGGCATTGGAGAAGCTTACCACCATTGTTGACAAAGAAAAGGATGCTTGATCAAGGGAGAACATGTTTTTGAGCCACATGGGCATGGTGAATCCATTTGGGAAGGTAATATGGTGTTGTTTTCTTTCATTTATTTATTTCTATCCTTTGTAATTATCATAGAAATAGATAGGCTTGGTTAGTTATTTCTTTATGGATGTTTCCTTGTTTATGGACTAATGCTTGACTAACTTGCTTTATAATCCTCTCTACATCTTGGCATACCCAGTGGGACCAGGCACATCCTACACATGAAGGAGATCCTTTTGAAACCTTAAAAAACTTATTTGAGCTTTTAAAACTCTTGCAAATTGGTTTTCTAACTTTTTTTTGCCATTTTTGGTTGTCATGGTTTTTATATAGTAACCGACATCAATAGAAATATTGAAATTAGTTACTTAGCTTAACTGATGTCAGTCAATAGAACTGACATTGGTCAAATCTCAATTGGTTGTAACTGACATTGGTGGTATTGACCGATGTCGGTCACTATGTTTTTCAAAAAAAAAACAAAAACATAGACCTGAGACCTACTTTTCCAAAGTTGCTTGTTTCAAATTCAAAAGGGATTCAAAGCTAAAAGACATGCTAACAATTTTGCTATAAGACCAAGCAGGATATTTGCTCAAAATATGTTTAAATCACTTTTTCATTATTTAAAATGAATTAGGAACATTATTTTGGTGCTTAAAGTAACATCTAAGGTGTTTAAATAAGTGTTTTTTTACATTAGTTTTCAAAGATACAACTAAGACCAAGGGGTCAAATGAGCACCACCAAACATTTTATTTGGGTTTAAAATTGAACACACTTGTTAATTCTTATTTGCAAAAGTTGATTAGATTAATCTTGTTTAGCAAAAAGAGGAATGTTGCATGTATGATCTTCCATTTTTCCCCTATAGGGAACCCTTGGAATCAAAAGTACCATTCCTATTGCAAATAGCCTAATCCAAAGCTTAGAAATAATTTCACCTAAAGCACTCCCCAAAAACTTTCTAAAGTTTGGGTGATCTTGAAAATGACCCTAAAGTCTTTCTATTTTCATGCTTTCTTTATTTTTATGCAACTTGGCTTGTGAGGGGGACTTCATCACCTCCCAAAATTTATTTATGGAAGCTTTGAGATGGGGTTTCATCTCCCAGCATTGACTTCATTTGAAGTTTTTTAGAGTTGCACACGAGATGTAATGGCACTTTGGGCATCACATTACACTAAGAAAACAATAGGATGTAGTGGTTTCATAAAGGAATAGACCTTTTTGCAACAATCTAAGTGATATGAACCCAAAATCCATGCTTTTATTTGATATTTTTGGCATGAAAGTCATTGTGCAATTGATTCCCCTAGAATGATCAAAACTTGATAGTTTAGTTAACCCCACATACCATACACTTGCTAGGATTTAGACAATTATACTTAGTACATTTTGGTAATTATTTTCTTGGTATGATTTGAGGTTAAAACTTATTTTTTTGTTCATAATCCATGTCAAAATCATGTATTTGAGTTTAAAAAGGTAGCATTATGCTGCCCAAATCATGTCAAATATTTTTTGCCTTTGAGTTTTTGAAACATAACCATTGACCACATTATTAGAGTATGCTTACACCGTTAGGCTGCTCAATTTGTTTCAATACTTATTTACCATTGTATCAAAACCATTTGTTTCAAACCATTTTGTGTATACCATTTGGACCTTTGTCTTGTGTCGTCATGTTGTCTGATCTTGTCTATAGCTTGTTTGGTCCAATCCTAGTCTTCAACAATGGATTTTTAATTAGCCTTGTCAAGTTTGGATCCAAACATTGATTGATTTCTATTTAGGCCTCAATTCATGGGGTTGGTACACATATATTTTTATTTTAGGTTACATAGCTTCTATTAAATTATTACCCAATTTTGAACACTATTGATTGTTTGTTTGTTTGAGTGCCTATCCTCATCAATTTTTGTGACTTTGTTTGGGAAAACATAACCTTTCTTCTAAAAACTTTGATGTTAGCTATTTGACGTTAGGTTTTTTAATGCCAAATATCAACACAAATTACTTTTGAGATGCATCTTCACCCCTTTGACCAATTTGAACCAAGTTTGAACCACTTATCCTTTAGATCATTTTTTAGGGTTTGCAGAACTTTAAGTCTTTTTCTTTTTAGAGCTTTCTTCAATAAATGTAGATATGTCTAGCTAAACTTATGGTGCAGTCATTGGTAAACCAACTTATGATAGAATGGCCACACAAAATGACTTTTATGACTTTATTCAAGACCCCTATGGTGACAATATGGTTAGTGAGATAGATTTCTATCCACCTCACAAAAACTAGTTATGGGAACACAGTCAAGATCTAACTTATGATCCAACTCATGATTAGAATGATTGGGTTTATCAAGAAGACTTGGATGCTTTGGCTTGTGTAAGTAATCAAACTCCACAACATGCCAATATTACAATTTTAGGACCTCCTCCTTTGGTTCACATGAGTAACCAAACTAAGAAGCATTCGATCGTTACCATTTTAGGACCTCTTCCTTTGGTTTGCATGAGCAACCAAACTATAAAGCATCTAGTCATTACCATTTTAGGACCTCCTCTTGTGGTTCATATGAGAAACCAAACTAAGAAGTATCTGGTCATTACTATTTTAGGACCTCTTCTTTTGGTTCACATGAGCAACCAAACTAAGAAGCATCTAGTTATTACCATTCTTGGCCCATCACCAGTTTTTGATGAACCTCTATTTGATGAACCAATTATTTTTTATCCCTTCTTCAATAGTCTAATATTTGGAGAGTCCATTATTTAACCACAAACTAAATTTTCCACTATATCAAATGTTCCCCACTTTAGAAATTTTGTGTTAATCTTCGAGCCTAAACAAGAACCATCACCTATTCAAAAGCCATCTTATGAGGATCAAAATGTGTTCAAAGTTGATCTTTTGTAGCCAATTGTGAACCAAAACTAGCATGTTATTGTTCAAAAACCCATTTATGACAAGATAAACTATGATAAGTTACCTATTCATATTTACCTATTTTTAAAGAGCCTCATCTCCTTGACAAATTGGTCTTAATAAAGTTGTTTCTTGATCTTTTCCCACTCATTGAGGAGTCTCACTTTGATAGACATGATTTTTTCAAGACATCCCTTGAGCGGTTCCCTCTTTTTGAGGGGCTTCACTTAGATGAGTCAGTCTATGTTGAAACCTTCCAAGATGAATCAATTTTTATTGAGCCCATTATGACATCATAGGCCATTAATTGTCAAAAAATTAGCATTCAATAGAACATTATCAAAACAATCATATCAGATGAAGAATCAATATTAGAGTTAGGTTTCATTTTTGAACCAACATTGGATTTAGCATCAGAAATAGACTCAACATTAGTTGTGACATTGGATTCAGATTCTATTGCTTCAGAATTGGAGTTAGAAATAGATTATTGTATTGGTTATTACAACATTAGTTATAATTGCCTTGCAGATCAATTTGAATATATTTGTGATCCTTCTACAATTTTTGAGGATGATTACTTTAGCATTGACATAATTTCCCCTAGTATCTTCTATGAGGGTTGTGTTGCCTTTCACCATCCCATTATTACCACCCAACATAGCCATTATATTGACATTCCATCTCCCATAAGTGTTGATCAGGAATGATAGAATCACACTTTGTTGAACTACATCCATGGTGACATAGCAGTTGAAGAAGAGTAAGGAGGCCAAGACCACATTCATTCAGAAGAAGAAAAATCTCTTAGTGAAACATTTTTAGAGGTGCTAGGGGATAAGCAAAGATCAAACTCAGCATCTTTTAGTGATACCTTTTTGAAGGCACTAAAAGACAATCAAAGTCAAATGTTAACATCTCTTTGTGAAACCTTCTCAGAGGTGCTATGGGATGATCAGAACAAATTCATTGGTGAAAAACTCATCGAGGTGAAAATAGATGAGCACAAAAGTTATTCATTATTTACTAAAGATATTATCAAAAATCAAATCAAAATATCTTCGAATCTATAGCATAATTAGATGGTAACTACTCTCAAGATCAAGAAAAATAACAATCTAATGGTCCTAGCGAGAGCATCTTCAGAGGTCTTTGGCCCTGCCATAACCAAAATTATGTCAAATTTGGCATCAATGACATTACGTGTTATTGAAATTCCCAATCTCCATTTTTTTCCCATTCATTATACATTCCATTATCACCCACTTATTTATTTCCCACTTATCTCATTTAACCTACCAATATTTACCATCACTGGTAGCACTTTCTTTTATCGAGGTTATAAGGATATCTTGTCTTGATGTTTGAAGGAAGTAGAATCAATAATCTATGAAGATCATGAACACATTATTGAGATCCAGATTAGCAATAAATTCTTAATAGAGTAGTTGTTCTGAAAGGGTGTTGGATAGCAACTTATATAGCTAATCATTTTTTGTTGTTCTCTCACATTTTGACTAGAATGTGCATCTCCCTATCAGCAAGAGCAAAAAAACCATGTTTCATATACCATTCACCCATTTTCCATTACCATTCCTCATCTCTTGGGGATAATTCTATAGACCCTTTTTAGGCATTATTATACCATTGAGATCAATGAACCATGCTATTTGAACTACATTGACTTGAGATCCTTCAAGACTATGTAGGTAGTGCTCAATTTTTATTGAGGTCAACTCGGTCACCCATTTCCCATGCTCTCACCATTTTGTGAGAAATCTAATCTAGTCATTACTTTGGGGAAACTTTGTCACCACTATATCCTATTTTCTTATGATCATTTTTTAATACCATTTCCACACCTATTTAAACCAAACCCTATTTTTCATCATCCTACCCAATCCTATTTGATCTTGGTTACTTTGGTTCTTCCACACCTTTTATGGGGGGATTCCATTCAAGTTTCAATAATAAATCCAATCCATGTTTACAATAACAGTCTATGAAAGTAGTGTAATACTTGATCTAGCAAGATATCTTTCATCCTATATCCACATTTGTTTATGTGAGCTTGATTATAAATGCCTATGGGCAAATCAGTGTCTCACTAGTCTTGATACTAATTATAACCATGTATGGGAAAATTAGTATCATTGACCATTGCCATTATATCCTAGTTATAACCAATTATGGGTAAACTAGGGGCAACACTTATTTATCATGTATTTCTGCATCACCTTACCATTACTATTTTCATTTGACTGGCCATTTGCCAGATTTGAGAACTTTTTGAGACCTAGTTGGTTTTTATTCACATTTCATGTGGATGGAATTACTATGACTTGAGGTCATTTTAGGACTATGTAGGTCATGCTCAATTCATGTTGAGGTCACCTCAGTCCCCCTTACCTTACTCTCACCAATTTGTGAGCATGGGCCATTGCAGTCGACTTAGCTATCTTATTAGAAACTCTACTCTTAGGACATGCATCTCCTTGACTAAATGGTCCCACCTTGTGCATATTTTATCCCAAAAACACCAAAACACTAGAAATATTTTGAAAATACCAAAAACATCAGAACATGATCCATAAAAGAACAAAAAATGTTATCTCACACTTCTATACATTTGTACATTCCCATTCCACCATCCCATGTTCTCACCATTTTGTGATCAATTGTTAATTTTGAACACTCTCGCTAGTTTGTGAAAAACTATTAAGATTGAAAGCTCTTGTCATTTTGCAAGCATAGGAACACTAGTTCATCTCATCTTGTCCCATGCACTTACCATTCTGTAAGATCATTTTTTCTCATCTCATCAATTTCTTGTTTTCTAGACCATTCTCATTTGTTTGTTGTATCTTCCATATTCTCCTATAACATTAATCATGCTGGTCTGATCATCATTTTCCATCTATCCCATTTCCTGGGAGAACTACATTTGGCCTAAAGTTCATATTGGAACATGCATCTGTGGAACTATGTAGGCAACATCCACTTGCCTTATATATCTAGAGTCAGCTTGGCCAACCCCTTCCTTTTCTTCTCTTCCCTCATTTCTTATATCATTGTTCTTTGTAATGATGTGGTGGAAAGTATTACCTCTACCGCACATGCATGAACATTTGTCTTTAAACCACACTAACTTGTTTTTTGTTTGTGTGTGTTTAGTTGTGTTTTCTTGGTGTTTTGTTGTGCTTTTGCACCTCTCCTTTTATTTATTCTCCTTTTCTCTTTTTATTACTTCTTGTTTCATTTTGGTCTTGTGTTTCTTTGTCTTATTTTTTTTGTTGTTTGATTTTGCTTTTCTCTTTTGTGTTCAAGAATACGTTGATGGTCCACATGGATCATGATTATTCATATCTTGGTCTCATGTTGTTAATTTATTCTTGCCTTTTATTTTTAAACATTTTTTGTTCCTACTTAAGTCTCGATAGATCATATCCTGATTTTAATTTAGGTTCATTTATGTTTATCTTTTTCTCTGTTTTTGCTTATTTGTTTAAATGTAAATCATTATAACTCTAGTTTTGGTCATTATTTTACCATTATCCTTAGTTATAGATATTCACATTTGAACTAGCTCAGCACAATTGGAATCTTATGTCATTCTAAGTTATTCATACTTATGATGCCTAATTTCTTTTGTTATAGCAAGCACTTTATGCTTAGGTCTCAACATCTTAATGTCAACATTAGCTCCGTTGAACAATTCTCAAGAACACTTTGAAAAATATAGGCTCATGATATGGAATTAGGCTTCTAGGTAGCATGCATTTTAGGCTTCTTTGTCTATACTTAGATGTGTATCTCTTTTCATACATTGTAAGTCTAATCAATCCTCAGTCATTTTTCATCATTCTTCATTCCATTCTCTCCCAAACTTGGGTGAACTACATTGGCCTGAAGTTCATGTTGGAACATGAGTCCATGGAACTATGTAAGCAACACTCAATTTCTATTGATGTTAGCTTAGCTATCTCCATTCCTCTTTTCATCTCTCTCATCACTTTGTGCATTCTCATATGCTTGGTTTTATATGGATTTCTAAGCCATTACAACATTGCATATACATTTTCACTCGCTCATTTTAACCTATCTTTTAGGTTATATCCTTGAGCTATTTTGCTTAAAAATTACCCATGTTGGGGCACAACATCTAAACAACATCTGAATCAAATCAGCTCTATAGGGGCAAAATCTTTTTTTATTCGTTATCAATGATCAAAATTTTCCCTACTTGGGCACAACCATTTTATCATGATTAAATCTTCTCTACTAGAGAACTTATTATTATCTTCTCTTTGGAGACTCCATTCTAGTGGTGCTTCCCTTCTTGAAGTAGAACGTTCTCCCTTTTCCTCTAATTCTAAGCTCTCTGCATTAAAGCCCATGATGGAAATGTTTTAATGTGTAGCTTATCTTGGGATTGATCAATGCTATAATTTCGTAGCTTATACTCTCAAATTGGGTACATTTACAGTGTATCCCTTATATTTATAGATTATATCTTTCCTATTCCCCCAATCTCTAGAGCATATTATACCTCTAATTATATTTTGATCATTGATGGTAATCACATGTGCAAGCATTAGCTCATCTGGGTGTGATCTATTCCATGGGTTAATCTATCACTTTCCCTCTCTTTTTGAGAGTCCATCCTTCTCTTTCATCCTAGTATGTTCTCTCAAGGGGGCATCATGGGTTTGTTTTAATTTCTTATTGACAACTCTTTTCTTTGAAAATATGTTACTTCACTTGAATGTCTCACTATGCCTTCTCAAATAGGGGCAAACTTTAGACATCCAATTCATAACACCATTTGTGTTAAAATTGTCAATCTTACTTGAATTGCACTCAAATGCACATTTTAGGTCAAAATCCATAAAATGTGATAAATGGTTTGAAATTGTCATTTACAAGTGCCAATTTAGGTCAAAGTATCCCTAAATAGGGAAATGTAATTTATGGGCCAACTAACTTTGATCAAAGCATTTCGAGTCTAAATGACCATTTCACCATTTAGTGCTCTAGATCACTATTTTCTTCTAAATTAATTGGTACATACCATGTACCTTTGTTATTTATTATTGGCAACATCCTAGCTGAGAATATGATTCCAACACATCTAGTGTCACCTTCTAGTTCTTCTTGAGTTAAATTATGACCCAATAATATGACTTTCTGACCATTTTGATTAGTTGAGGGTCAATTTTCAAATAATTGCACAAATGTTGATTAACTTTACTTAAGGATAATTAATCTAAATCAAGGGCTTAAGTGGATTTTCCATGAGAGTTATTGAATATTTCTTTTTGAAAATTGATTTTTATTATTTGCATCACCTAGTGACATCATCTATGGGGTGGCATCCATCAAGACATAAGTGCATAAAATATCAGGATTATGGGTCACCCATGCCTAGTTAATGCCTGACAAGCCTCTTCAATGCCCCTTCTTCCAAGGTCATCTTGAGGATAATTATGGATTTAATTTTAAATATTATGATTGTCCTCAACCACACATCTTCATCTCAAGATGGAAAATTGAGGTTGATCCTAACCAATCTCAAAAATATATAAATAGAGAGGCCATGGACATCATTTCTAAGCTATTTTTGTGCAAGGTTATTATGCTCAAATATATTTAAAGCTTGAACATTGCAAAGTTATAATGCTAAATTGTTTATACAAAGCTTCATTGATAGGCTAGTTTAGTGATTCCACATCAAGAGCCTAGGTTTTGTGGAATGGTCTTGAGGCATTAGAGGAGTTTACCACCATTGTTGACAAAGACAAGGATGCTTGATCAAGGGAGAACATGTTTTTGAGCCACATGGGCATGGTGAATCCATTTGGGAAGGTAATATGGTGTTTCTTTCTTTCATTTGTTTCTTTCTATCCTTTTTAATTCTCATGGGAATAGATAGGCTTGGTTATTTAGTTCTTTATGCATGTTTCATTGTTTATGGACGAATGCTTGATTAAGTTGCTTTGTAATCCTCTCTACACTAAATGCTTATAATAAGAATGAACACTCAAATATGATTATGAATAAATAATACTACCTCCTATATATAGTCTAACATGGCCATGTTCCACCCATAAGCCAACCTAATAAGTATATAAATTCATAAATAAATGTAAAATAATATTAAAAAGGGTTATGCAAGCCACAAGTCGACTACACATATCCCTAGACATGACAACAGTTAAGGGTATAACATGCCCTTCCCCTTAAAAATAAATTTTTCCTCAATATGAAAGCAATCTTGGATTTTTTTGCATGAATGATTAATCCTCCTAGGTAAGATCTTTAAAAGGTAAATTCTTCCATTTGATCAGATACTCAATAATTAGTTTAGACCATCACTGCTTAGTGTGTGTTTGAAGGACCGCTTTAGGATCAAGAATAACCATCCCTTCCTTAGCTAATTCTAGTAACTAGGTTTGAGTGGTAAATTTATATTCAATAGCCTTTTTAAGGTAAGATACATGAAATACTAGATGAAAGCAAGTGGATGGAGGAAATTCTAGCTTATAGGCTACACTACCAATTTTCTATAAGATCTAGTAAGGGCCATAATACTTGGAAGACAACTTATTATTATTTTTCTATTACTTCAAGGACATATAATTATATGGATGTAAGTGAATAAATACCTAATCACCAATTTAAAAATGCCTCTCACTCCTTTGTTGATTTGCCTGTTACTTCATGTGATTCTAGGCTAAAGCTAAATTTTCATGCAAACCTTCAAGGACTTCTTATTGATATTAAATGTATTCCTCCACTACACATACCTTTGGGAGGGTCTTCAATGTTGAAGTTAGGGATGGGGGAAGGTATATATATAATTCTATAAAAGGAGAAATTTTAGATGAACTATGGACTAAAGTATTATACCACCATTCAGTTAAGGGTAACCACTAAACCCATTTATCATGTTTATCTGACACAAAACAATGAAGGTACCCTTCCAAACAATTATTTACTACCTCAATTTATCCATCATATTGAGGATGATAGGATGAGATATGATCCAATTGGGTTCCCAAACATGCACATAATTCTATCCAAAAATTACTAGTGAATATGCAATCTCAGTCACTAATAATAATCTTGGGAGTACCATGCAATTTTTAAACTGTATTAAGGAAGGTAGAAGCTATCGTGTTGCCTACCAATGGTTGAGATAAAGAACATAAATGAACATAATTTGTGAGTCTATCCATAACAACCATGATAACATTTCTACCTTCAGATCGTGGTAAACCAGTAATGAAATCCATATATACCTCTTCCCATCATTGACTAGGGATGTAAAATACTTGGGGTTTTAATGGTTTCACCTTTATTTTGCTGGAAGACCTTACATTTGACCACATATTTATTTACATCCCCCTCTATTCCTTTATAAAAAATCCTTCTTGACTCTATGATAGGTTTTTAAAAACCCTAAGTCACCACTACGTGGAGACACATGAATTTCTTGAAGGATTTTTTATTTAAGAAGAGAATTCTGACATAGATATAATCTATCTTTGTACCATAATGCATTCCCATTCCATGTAAACTTTTCAATCCCATAAAAACCCTATTGCAGATTATGAATCAATGCATGGGTAATACTATCATTCTCCCATTCTGCCCTTACTTCCTTGAGTTAGTTTTCTTACCAAATGGTCATAGTACATAACATTGCCTCAACTAGTTCATCTTGCCTAGATAGTGCATCAGTCACCACATTTTATTTTACTTTCTTGTAGACTATTTAAAAATCAAAACCTAAATTTTTTGTCACCCATTTTTCTTTTTCTTTAAAGGATAACCATTGTTCCAAAAAATATTTAAGGCTATCATGATCGGTCTTTACCTGAAAATGATGACCCAATAGATAAGGTCTCCATTGTTTGAATGCATGTAGAATAGCCATCATCTGTTTCTCATAGATGGGTTTGAGATAATTTTTACCCTCTAGTTGATGACTTTAAAAGGCAATGGTCCTATTCTCTTGCATGATTACTGCACCCATACCATATCTAGATGTATCACATTCAACCACAAAAGTTTTAGAAAAAAATAGATTAGTCAATACTAGGGTGGTGCATAGAGCCATTTTCAATTGTTTAAATAATTTGGTAGCTATATCAGTCTACTGGAAGGAGTATTTATTTAATAAATAATTGAGAATTTATGTAATACTACCATAGTGTTTGAAAAACCTATGATAATAACCAATTAGCCCCACAAATCCCCTAGTTTCTTAAGTGTCTTGGGAATCTTCCCCTACATGATGTCTTGGATTTTTTTAGGATCAACTTTTAATTCCTCATGTGATACAATATGACCCAAATATTCCACTTGTAAAACTCCAAAATCACATTTGGATGGTTTAGCATACAACTAATGTTGCTCAAGAACTAAGAATACCTATTTCACATGATGCAAGTGGTCTTCCCAATTTTTTCTCTAAATAAGGATGTAATCAAAAAACACAAGTACAAACTTTCTAAAAAATGGCCTAAAAACCATATTCATCAAACTCTAGAAGGTGGATGGTGCATTAGTGAGACTAAAAGGCATGACCAAAAATTCACAATGGCCTTCGTGGGTATGAAGGGAGATTTTATGAATGTCTTACTCATAGATCTAAATTTGATGATACCAAGAGTGAAGATCTAATTTGGTAAAATAAAAAACACCATGTAATTCATCTAACAAATCACCAATTATAGGAATAAGAACTTTTCTTTGATAGTGAACTTGTTGAGCTTTCTATAATCTAGGCACATCCTCCAAGTTTCATTCTTCTTTCACACCATCACTATTGGAGAAGAATATTCACTATGGCTATGGAAAATAGAACCTACCTCTAACAAATCTTATATGATTTTTTCAATTTCACTCTTATGGGAATAAGGATATTTGTATGGTCTGATGTTGGGTGGCTTACTTTTAGGAATGAGTCTAATGGCTTGATCATGAGTATGACTAGGAGGAAGACCTTTTGGCATTGGTCTAAAAATAACTGAATGCTCATCTAATATTTGTTGTAACTCAAGATTGGTAGACTCCTTATTTTCTTGAACATCAATGGAAAACAAGTGTGCCACAAATCTTTCAACACCTTTTTTAACATCTTAGTCATTTGATGTGAACTGACCATTTATGGAAATTTAAATCTTAATCCTTGTAATTCCATGTGCTTACCTTTAGAATAAAAATGCATGAATAGTTCATAGAAATTTATATTAATAGTACCCAATATGGTGAGCCATTGTACTCTCAAAACAATGTCAGTCTTTCCCATAGGAATAGCAAACATAGGAGAATCTAGAAAATAGTCCCCCATTGCTAACTTAATACTATGACATTTTCCACAACAATTAATTGTACTACCATCTACAATCATGACTTGAAATTTTGGGACTAGGTAGATGAAAAAATTCAAACAAAAAACCAACTTACTATTGATGAAATTGTGTATACTACCTAAGTCAATCAACATCGTGACCTTTTCTTTCTTAATGAAACCCACGACCTTAAGAGTTTGAGGAGTAGAAATACCTATAAGAGCATGGTAGGAGATAGTAGGTTGAGAATATACAACTTCATCCTTAGGTCTTTTGAAACCCTCAATAGATGCCTCCTCATCTTCTTCATCCTCATTAGCCCTTTCAATTTAAAATAACTTCCTTTCAACACATCGATGACCTTTGCTCCATTTTCTATTACAACCATAACACAACCCTTTGGCACATTTCTCCTCAATTTGTTATGGTGTCAATCTAGTATGTTGAGGCCATGATATAATTGGCAAGGTGTGTTCTTGACTAGTAGTGAAAGGATGATGTTTGATCATCTCTTTTTCTTCTTCCAAGTGTGCCCTTGGTATATCTTCAGATATAATTATGGGATTAAACATATGAACCTCCAATTGAATATTATCTTTTAGTCCACCCAAAAAAAGGTTAGTCAAATTTGCCTCAGTGATATCCTCCACATAGAAGGACATATTTTTAAATTGATTAATATAATCCTTCACTATTCATGTTTTTCATGGTTTGGCTAATTGGTTAAAGTAGTTTTCAAAAACATTATGAGACATTTGTTTATTAGAGAATACTGACCATGTAACATGATCATCTGTCTTCTTATTTTGAGAACAAAACCAATGATACCAAATGAATGGCTTAGGTTCTAGATATAGAGATGCCAAAACCACCTTTTGAGATATATGATTTTGATGTAAATCAAATATATTTTCAATTTGAGTGATCCAAGTGAGTGGATCCTTACCATCAAACTTGTGCAAGTCTAATTTTGGCAACATTAGTTTTACCCCTATATTAGTGGTGTTAGTATTGAGAAGAAGAGGACTATAAGGAAAAAGTGGAGGGTTGTTGAGTTGTAAATGATAAAAAATGGTATCCAATTGTGTTATGGTTTGATGTAACTAATTGTTCATGCCATTAAACTCCCCTTGCATTTTTGATATTTGAGTTTGGACTTGCACATCCTTATGCATTAGGGAATTTATATTTGAATGGATTTGAGAAATCATATCAAATGATTCAAAATACATGTCATCCCCTAAATTATTTTGATGGGTGTCTTACCCTTTCCCCTATCCATAGGTGATAGGACTAGCCATATAAAGGCTTGATGGTGAAACTTATTCTGCCCCATTGACCCAACATTGACCACTAAGTTTTTAAATATTTTGGCATCAAATCAAAAATATAAAAGCATAAACCCAAAATAATTTTTTCCAAGGTTTCCAAAAATATAAAAAAAATTAAAAAAATTATACAAATTGTGTGATATGGAGAAAATTTATGAAAAACCCTAAAATGGTGATAACTTTTGAAAAATAGATCTGAATGATTTAAAATTTTAATGGAAATGTAATTTAATGTTTTTAAAAATCTAGTAAAAAATTATAGATAAATTTGCACCTGTTTGTAAGATATATCCAAATTTCAAGAAATAGGGTTTTTGACCTATGGCCCAAATCAATGCTTTGATACCACTTAGAATGATATTAATTCACTAAATAATCATATATAAAACATCATATCACAATTATATGTAAATATAGTAGAAAATATGAATAATATATAATCCACTTCAAGGGGGAAACCTCTGAAATGTTTGCAATAAAAATGAATACTCAAATATGATGATGAATAACTAACCCTACCTCCTATATATAGTATAACAAGGCTATGTGCCACCCATGAGCTGACCTAATAAGTATATGAATGCATAAATAAATGTATAATGATATGCAAAAGGGTTATTCAAGACACAAGTTGATTACACATATCCCTAGACATGTCAATGGTTAAGGGCATAGCAAGATTTTGGAAGTGTGATCAATCTATCTTGAGTATGAACATTACTTAAGAAGTTGACTACAAGTTCATTCATGGTGACTATGTGCACTAGGTCAGTGTTTGAGTTGATTGATCATACGTAGAGGTGAGCTAAGATTATTGTGATCATTTGAGGATGTTGAAGGGGACATACGGAGTGGACCTATGTATTTTAAATTGGTCTTATGTTCTTATTTTGTTCGATATTGTGCTTAATGGGTGAATAGGTCTCCATGAGACCTACAAGAGCTACAAGGGACTTATTAAAAGGTGTATCTACTTATGTGTGACCCATGTGAGATGCCTTAAGGGTAAAGGTATGTATTATGGCTGATAAGGATTATTATGAACTTGATAATTCATGATCTCTCTATATATAATGGAACCAAATGTGTTGGGTTCTAGACTTGTAAGAAAGAGACATGGATGTGAGAGAGTTGGAGAGTGAAATAAGATCAAAAGAGAGTGATATTATCCAAGTGTTGGTTTGATGAGTAGAGAAGATTAAGGACTATGTGTATGATTTGTAGATCATGTTTCTAATGATGGTATAGAGTTCTTGTAGTTTGAAGTTATGTGAAGAGATCTATGTGTGCATATGAGGACTATTTGAGTGAAAAAGGTGATAGGATTATTTAAGAAAGAGAGAGAGAGAGAGAGTTTGTGTAGGGGTTAGATAATCAAGAGTTCTATCATCAAGTGTTAAAGACATTAGTTCTAAGGTGGAAGTGTTTTTCTTAAGGAGGGTCTAAAAGACTTGATCTTCCTCAGGGGTAGTTGCTCCTTATGAATAGGGTTTCACTAAAGACCTTTGATCAGAAGGACTTGATCAAGGTTGTAGGTTAGAAGGACTTGGCTAAAGGTTCCTGATCTGAAAGACTTAATTAATCTCTTGTTTGTGATCATCTTATAAGATACTAATCCATGTGTTTTTAGGCTTGAGATTGGGGTTTATTCCCCAAGATGGTTTCCCATGTAGATCTTGTGTTGTGTATATGATCCTATTTTATGTTTATTTTTCACTATTATGAATGATTTATATAATTCATGAATGATTATTTTGAATTATTAAGTATTTATAAGGGTTTGGAAATTGAATTGGATTATTTTCCATCATTGATTCACCCCACCTCAGTCGATTGTACCTCTAATTATTGGTATCAAAGTGAGTTCCTTTGGTAAAATCTCGACAGCTTGAAGGTGATCTAAGGTAAAATGGCTAGTCAAAATGTGCAAGGTGGTTTCTCTACTAAGAAAGCACCAATGTTTAATGGATCCAACTATGATTTTTGGAGTGTTGGGATAAAGACATACATTGTGTCCCTAGGGTATGATGTATGGAAATCTATTTTGGATGGTTATGTTGTTCCTATTATTCCTCCATCTAGTATTTTAGACAAGAATCTATTTGAAAACAATTATATGGTAATGAATGCCATCACTTGTGGCCTTATAGAGACTGAGTTCACCAAAGTAATCTACTACACATCTACCAAGTAAATATGGGATAAATTGAAGACTATCTTTGAAGGAGATTCAAGGGTTAATCTTGCTAAGTTATAGACTCACATAAGGAAATTTGAAAGTCTCAAGATGAATGAAGAAGATACTATGGCATCCTTTTTATAGAGAGTTGATGAGGTTGTAAACATCATCAGAGGTCTTTGAGAGAATCTAGAAGAGATTACTATTGTTCAAAAGGTATTAAGGTCTCTATCCTCCAAATTTGAAATTATTTTATATAAAAGAGATTTATTACCTTAGTTGAAGATGGATCAATTGCATGGCACCCTTACTACCTATGAGATGAGGAAGAATGATGATATACCTCCAAAGAAGGAAGTAACTTTCAAGATTGAAATGTAGAGAAAGAAGAAGTTCCAAGGTAAGAAATTCAAGGAGGATGACATTCCTAATATTGATGAAGATGAACTAATTACTTTGATTTCAAGGAAATTGAGAACAGGTTTAGGCAAGTATAAAGGTAAGCTACCCCTAAAATGCTTTAATTATGATGAAATAGGACATTTTTATAATAAGTGCCCTTATAAGTATAAGAAGGATGATGATGAAGAGCATGATCAAAGTCATGATGATGGCAAGAGATCTTTCAGGTTTTATAAAATCAAAAAGGGATTCAAAAGGTTTGATAACAAGTACTTCAAGGACAAGAAGAGTCTATACACTAAAGAAGATTACAGCTCATCAGATGAGAGTGAAGATAGTGACTTAGAATATAATCATGAAGATGATGGTTCTTCTGAAGATGAAGCCTTGTTCATGGCTAAGGAAGTAAGTTGCTCACATTAGAAGGTGTATACTTAGAGTGATTTAGATGATTATGAATATGAGGTGGACTATGAGACTACATTGAATATTCTCATGAAGAACTGAAGATAGATAAGAATATTAATAAGAAGATGAAATATAAACTTGATGAATTTGAGGATTAATTCAGTGTGTTTGAGGCAAGAATGGATGAAGATGACAAGGAACATAAATATATAGTCAAACATCTCAATTATTAATTGGAAATCTTGTCTACAAGCTTAAAAACTAAAGAAGATGAATGTGCAAGGTATGTAATTGAAAATGAGTCATTACAATATGAGTTAAAGAAGGTATCTAGTAAATTAATGTCATTTTTGAGATTTTAAAAGAGCTCAAGTGATTTAGATAACATTATGAATGATCAAAAACATGCAAGTGATAAGACTAGACTTAGCTATACAGAAAAACTAGAGATTTTAACTCAAGACAAGATGAAGACTAATATGAACAAGGTGGATCAACCTTTGAAGATAAATCATCAGACAAGGAATGAAAGTGCTGGTAGAATGAATATAAAATAGATTAAACAACCAAATGCCATGAGTTATGCAAATCTCAATGGTTATTATTATACTTATAATCAATTTGAGCATAAAACTAGAGAATGTAGAAGACTTGTTAATAATTAATTTTATCAAAACTATGATGGGGGTCATAATTCAAAATATATAAGAAGGGTTGAGTGTCTCAACTATAATTATGTGGGACACTTTACAAAATGCTATCCATTCAAGGTAAGGCAAGCTGAGTTTCCTTTAAAAGATATTGAGTGCTACAGTTGTTATGAACTAGGACACATTGAAAGATATTATCCAAATCTAGAAAGGTAGAAAGAGGCTTTTACAAAAAGTATGGTGTGCTTCAATTGTGAACCGACAAGTCACATTGATATATTTTTGAAGTATAGACTTATAAGATATAATATGTTTAATCAAGCTCCTAAAGTGAAAGATAGAAGGCAAATGAACTCATGGAGACCAAAGGTGGTAAGTAAGAAATATGATGAAGCTATAGGTCCAAGTAATTTATTTGCTATGGTGGAGAATGATTCAAAATTTAAAGATTCCCAAGAGGTCTCATTATCTTCTCATATTATGAAACAAGAGACTAAGATCAAGGAGAAGACCAAAGTGTTGGTTGAAGATAGTTATAAAGTATGTATGGATCCAAATGAACATCTTGCTATCATTGAACAAGTGCCTAGTAATGAGGATCTAATTTGCAAGGAAGATTATTTAGTTGAAGAGGTATGCCATGAATCTATGTTGTCTCCATGTATTAATAATCCAATCATAAAAGAAAAGGCTGATGTTTTAGTAGTTGAATACTTTATTTCTCTAAATACAAATAAGAAGAATAAGAACTATAAGTATCATCTAACCAAGGAGGAATAGGAATATGAGGAGTTGTATTTGTTTCAGATCATTGAAGTATAGAGGGTATTTCTATCCATGCTTCTTAAGAGACTCCTTTCAAGTGGAGAAGCAAGTGTTTCTATGGTGTTTTTCAATTAGAATAGTTTTTAGGGTTACATTTAAGGTTCTTAGATGGAAATGGTGGAGTTATGATTTGTCAAGGTAATCTTTCTACATATAAAGGTCTATTGAACTTATTCTATCATGTTTTAGGTGGTTTTGTGATCTGAAGGTTTGATGAAGTCTATTTGGATATTTTTGTTTTCTCTTAGGTTTCCCAATTTTTGCTTAAGAACTTATAGGTCCTAAAATGGGTTATAGGAAGTCAAGATTCCAAGTGGTAAGAAGCTCTATTGGTGGTTATGGAAGTATCTTAAGAAATAAGGTTGGTAAGCCTACATGGTGGTTCCTAATGGTGTATGGAGATTTGAAGATGTTCAAGTGATGAAATGGATTAGAAATCTTAGGGGGATTCCATCTTAGATGTATCTTGGTAAGTTCCATTACATTTTAGTGTTATGTGTGTCCTATCTTCATTCGTTCCAGTGCTTGGTTGAAGAAGGATATTGTCAAGGTAAGAATAGGAAGGCTAAAATTAAGGGGGAGTTTATATCATATTTCTAAGATGGTCCTTTCCTATTTGGTAGTCTTTTTAGGTCCTTAGGATTAGTTTGTGACCACTTTTTCATTATGTCAAAAGGAGGAGACAGTTCCTATTGAGGGAGTGCTTGAAGAGAGAAAAAAGGTGAGATGTATATTGTTATATATGATGTTTGTTGACATTAATGAAAAAGGGGGAGATTTTTGGATAATTACTAGTGATGTCAAGTGGGTTTCCTGGTGAGTTGATGAAGTGATTTTATAGACTAAGTAATAATGATAAAGTGTGCAATGTGCTTGTTCTAGTGTACTTTATGTTGGCTTTGTTGATATTCAATTTTGACTAATCAAAGGTGTTTAGGGATGATTCTAAAGTTTTGATCATGTGTAAGGGGTCTTATTAGAGGTTCATTATGGTTATAATTCTTGTGTGCATGAGTGGTATTCATTCATTTCTTCATTGTGGTCATCTTGGTAGATTGGTCTAGTAGTAGAAAATTCAAGTAGGTAGGTTGATGATGTCATCATTACCATGTGTGGATGAGTCAAGGGGAGTTGGTCATATGGTTGTGATCACATTAGTCCTTAGTTTTTATGCATCAGATCTCATGTCATGCATCAAAGCATGGTTAAAGATATGAGGGTGAAAAGTTGGCTTCTCAGTCAGAATTCATTATTTCCCATACTTAGCCAAATTTGTAATGTGGAAAAAAAGAGTTGAATAAGCATGTTGATGAGGTTAGGATTCACACATGTGGAGGTGTCAGGACAAAATGATCATATGGGTTTTTTCATTTTTGTGCCTAGTTTATTTGGGCTTATTTTTAGATCATGTAATATAGTAAATCAAAAGATATGCATATATAAATTTAAACTGAGTGAGCTTTTTTATGGTGTTATATCTTTCACGTGTGAATGTGTCAAGAAAATATGATCATATGGGTTTGTTCAGTTTTGAGCATAGATGATTTTCACTAAATTTGAGATCATCTACTGAAGTGCATCAAAATTTATGCTTGTTCAAAGTTGGCCTCCCAAGCAAGTTTTTACATGGTTGTCTCTATGATAGAATATTTTGATAAGGCATTTTAATGGTATTATATATCACATGCACTAGGGTTTTAGAAGTAGTGTATCACATGGTTGTATTATCCTATGTGAGGAGATCATCTGATCCAACTTTAAGATCCTAAATCAAAGCATAAAAGAAGTTATTAAGGATAAAAAATGGTTACTCAGGCATATTGAAAAGGTCCCCATAGTCATTTATGCACTAGTTAAAGCTCAAGAAATATCAATGGTGCACATTGCTCCAAGGAGTTAGGAAGAAATGATATGAGGACATGTGCATGATGTTTAATGACTAAAGGTATATGATAAGGATCTAATGTGAGTGGGTGATCATATGGATTGATTAAATGGTGAAAATTGATTGTTAAAGACCTGGTTGATCCATAAAGTTTGATAGAGCACATGGAGTCAACATTTTTTGATTGCATGAGATGAGGTCAATGTGACTGAGGTTTAATGTCTAAGAATTGGTGCCCATGTGTTAAATATCAATTAATATCAACAAAGAATATTTTATCTGAGTTGAGAGTCCATAATATTTGAGCATTGTGTTCAAAGTTTAACTATGACCATTTGAATTCAAATATTTGAATTTAACACAAGAAAAACTAGATCTCTATATTTCATCCATATCTTTTGATAGAATTTGAATTTACTGGTGCTATAAAAATAAAATATGAAGAGGATTCCAAGGCACATCTATAAATATGGATTTGAATATTTATAAGTGAGTATATTTAAATATATTGAGCCTATAATTTTACTATGTTTGTGTTTATTCTGCAAGTAACTTGAGAAGGATATTTGAGCTCATTTGATGTTGTTTCAATGTCTCATGATGACTTAGATATTGGAGAGTATTGTATAATCCATGAGGATTATCTATGTGGATTTTAGAGGTGTGATCAATCTATCTTAAGTATGAAAAATGCTTAAGAAGTTGACTATGATTTCATTCATAGTGATTGTGTACACACCAGGTCAGTGTTTGAGTTTATTGAGCATACGCAGAGATGAGATAAGATGACTATGATAATTTGAGGATGTAAAATGGGACATAAAGTGCGGACCTATGTATGTTAAATTAGTCTTGTGTTCTTTTTTTGTTTGATAGTGTGATTAATGGGTGAATATGTCTCTATGATACCTATAATAGCTATAAGGGCCTTGTTAAAAGGTGTAGCTGCTTATGTGTGACTCATGTGAGACACCTTAAGGGTGAAGGTATGTATTATGGATAACAAGGATTATTATGAACTTGATAATTCATGATTTCTCTATATATAGTGGAACCAAATGTGTTGGGTTCTATATTTGTAAGCGAGAGAATTGGATGTGAGAGAGTTGGAGAGCAAAAGAAAAGCAAATGAGAGTGAGAGTGCCCAAATATTTAGTTGATGAGTAAATAAGATTAAGGACTATGTGTATGATATATAGATCATGTTTCTGATGATAGTATAGTGTTCTTGTAGTTTGAATTTGTGTAAAGAGATCTAAGTGTGCATATGAGGACTATTTGAGTGAATAAGGTGAGAGGATTTTTTGAGAAAGAGAGAGAGTTTATGCAGGGGTTAGATAGTAAAGAGATCCATCATCAGGTGTTAAAGACATAAGTTATAATGTGAAATTGTTCTTATTAAGGAGGGTCTAAATGACTTGATATTCCTTACAGGGAGTTACTCCTTCTGAAATAGGGTTTCACTAAAGACTTTTGATCAGAAGGACTTGATCAATGTTGTAGGTCAAAACGACTTAGACGAAGGTTCTTAATCACAAGGACTTGATCATTATCTTATTTTTGATCATCTTATAGGATATTAGTCCATGTTTTTGGAGGATTTAGAGTGGTTTTTATTCCCTAAGAGGGTTTTCCACTTAGATTTTGTGTTGTGTATGTGATCTTGCTTTATGTTCATTATTCACTGCTATGAATGATCTATATGATTCATGAATGATTGTCTTGAATGCTTAAATATTTTTAAGGGTTTGTAAATTGAATTATATTATTTTCCATCACTGATTCACCCCTGCTCTTAGTGGATTATACTTCTAATAGAGGAACATAAAGGGAGAGAAACATTAACATATAAAATGTGTTCAAGGAAAATTTAGATATATCATCATTATTTAACATGTTTAACTTTTATAAACCTCTTTCACATATGGTTTTGATCATTAGAAAATAATAATATCCTATTATTAGTTTCATAAAACATGAAAACCTTCAAATCATACAGGGTCACCCCACATAGATTGCATAATCCAAACATATGTTTTTTGGGTATGGTTTATAAATACTACAAACAAATTCATCCATCTCACTTAAACATTTTATAGTGTCCACCATAGGTGAATTATGAACACTAATTTTTTCATATAAACATGTTAACCATATTTTTGTTTGATGGTATCTATCATCCATCTCATCATAATAATTATGATGACTTAAAAAACTTAGCAACATTAAATATAGATAAATATGTCTTGTATATAAAGTATTAAAACATTCACTATATAAATTTTTCCCAATATAACGCAATAATCTAGTGTCCTTGATATTTATGATTTATGCAAACTCTCAAACCTAAATTATTGTAAACTACATGTATCGTACATGCTCCATTTGCAAAATCATGAATTCTTCCTTGTGACCTATTTTAAAAAGATGAAATACATATTGTACCTACCCCAAATATGTCTCTTTTAAATCTCTTATGAAGCATGCATATTAATATCTAAAGTAATGTCAATAGATGCCAAATTTTACTTGGAAAAATATCGCCAAATCATACATTTTTTTCCCTCTAACTCTTTCTTTCAACAAAGAAAAATGAGTTTGACAAACCTTTATTTAACTTCCTAATTTGAAATGACTTCATTAACTCTCTTAATTATCCATGGATTTTAAAATATTTTTCAAGTCAAAAATTTAAAAAAATTGTAATTTTTTTTATAAAATTGTAGTTCTTCAAAATAATATGAAGAATCATTTACTTTTAATGATTTTCAATGAGTTATGCAATGAAAATCTAATTACTGAGGGGCATATCAATGAATCTTAGTAGATAAACCTTCATGGATACCTCTCATAGCATAATCCCCATCAAATCAAAATCCAACTAAATTCATTAAGGATAAATCCATCTCTGCTAAAAGTGTTACTGTGACATCATATATAGATTGAGTTCTTCCATACTTTATTTGAAGGAGGCATATAAGATTTGTTACACATTGACCTCTTCTTTCATTTGTCAAATACGTAATATAAACTATCAATTATTGATCCATTATTTTATAAAATCTTTCATAAACTAAAATTGAGTAAAATAGACAATGGAAAATCTCATCTTTGAATTTTATATAAATATCTCCTTCATAGGTTTCAAAAACTCTTTTCCATATGTGGTATTTGTATATGTAGAGTAATAATCTATTAGAGGCATTTATGGAGTGACTTTATGCATGTTCAAGTCACAAATTGGATTGTAAAATTATAAAGGTAAATCATGTTTAGCGAACAAATACATATTTTCAATCACTACCATGAATTTATCCTTCTCATCATCTACCATCAGTTCTACATGTTTGGTAATTTGAATACAAATTCAATTGTTTTCTCCCTACAAAGGTTATAAAGAAAATTTATGACTCTTTGATTTTGCATGGATTCTTCAACCACTAAATTGAAGGGTGGTACTCTCATCTTTAGTGAATAAAGTTTCTCTCTTATATTTTACAAACTAAGAACACTTTATCCTTTCAACAACATTGCAATGTTTTATAACATAAGCCCATGGATATCTTATTTTCCATTTGGATTTGAATGTTCTTCTTATTTCTTTGTGTTGGAATAATGGATATTTAAGCTTACCTAGGGATAATAGGGCAAGTTATTTATTACCTAGGGTTAATTTTATTTACCTAGGATAATTTGTTTTATTGTTGAGAATCTCTCAACAATATATTTGTTCTTAGTATTTGAAAACAAATAGTTTGTTTTCTCTATTTTGTAATCACAAAAAATAGTTTGTTGTTGTGAAACAAACTATTTTTATTAATATACTTTACAATCTATGAGAAAATAATGAGAGATTAATGAGAGAATACAGAGAATTTATAGGATTATCACCTATTTTTTATGTGTGAGAGAAATATATTTTATTCTCTGGTATTATTTGCAGGTTATTTGTTGTGGGTTCTTTCTCCTGGATTGATCTTGTGGATCTTGTGTATCTCCTATTCATTATTTCATGGTATCAGAACATGGAGTCCCAGTTGAAGATCCTCTTCCCTAAAAACCTTTCATCATTTTTCATCTATTAACACAGTCAAAAACATTATTTTATTGATGTGTTACATATATTTGTTATTCTCTCACATTCTGGTTCTTGTTTACAAGTTTTTTTTTGGAAATTTCTGTACTTTATGATCATTTATGACCGTACAGATTTACAAAACCAGAATTTTTTTGCACAAGGGCATAGAAAATCAAGTTAGGAATCCATTTCAACTTTGATTTTTTCATTCCATGCTAGCCGTACAGCTCTTTCATTCAAAAATTGCCTGACTAGTTCCTTTTGGCAGACTGCAGTACCTGTACAGTTTTCTGATGTGGCAAATCGTATGTACATTTTTTGGGAAATCTGAAACCTATTCATGAAAGTTGACTATGATAGATTTCATTCCATATAAATTAGTATAGATTAGGATCAGGCCGTACAATGTTTTGGGAGGTTACAACAAGAATTTAAAAATCTATTTTTGGTCTGCAGCATAGCCATATGGTTTTCTCCATTTTGGACGCCTTATACTGCATAAAATCAAAATCTAAAAATTTTATTTGTTATCAAACTTTCTAGGCTTTCATTTCTAGCTGAGAAGTATGGATTTGGATCAGGTCGTTCAGTCCTTTGGGTAGATCCCGTGGATCCAATTCTGAATTTGCTTGGAGGTTTTTTCCTTGGCTAGTATTTACAAAATTCTCATCAGAATTTTCCCTGATCACCACACCTTGCTAGAACAAGAGATTATTTCTGATAAAGCCAAAGATTATTTAGCTTTCATCTCACACATGCGAGTCATTTTGGCTTATTTTTTATTAATTTCTTAATTTTTAAGTGGTTTAAATGCAAGTCTCTAGCTTTAAATGTACAAATTTGACTTTGCTAAAGTGGCTAGAGGTATTTTGTTAAAAATTGGTAGGGAGGAAGTCTTTGGGTCAAATACCCCTACATTTTTTTTGCATAAAGCCATTTTTTTACTTTTGTATAAGCTAAGGCTAAATTTTTTTTCGTCGAGAGATGTTAAATTGTAACGGGAGCGGTGTTTTGAGGAAAAATGAATGTCTAGGTTGTTCTTGTCAACATCATCATCTTTTTCAAGAATGGAATCCCAATTGTTTGAACCCATAAACTCCACAAATTACCATGTTTGGAAGCCAAAAATGTAACAACTCCTTCAATCAAAGGGTTTATGGAGATTTTTTTTTGAAACAACACCTGCAGCATTCACCACTAAAAAAGATAAATATGCATATGGTTGTAAGTAGGATGAGGCTCTTGGATTGATTTGCCTCAACGTCTCAGATAATCTTCAATTTCATATTGCAGATGCTACAACACCAAAAGAGGTATGGGAAAATTTTAAAAACCTATTTGGCAAAGTTAATGAGTTTAAAATTTTGTAATTAGATGTAGAATAAAGTACTCTCTCTCCATCAGATTTTCCTTCAATAAATGAATTCTTGGCAAAATTCAAATTTATTAGGTCACAGTTGAAAGCTGGTGACAAGGATAAAAGTGATCAGGAGTGCATTTTCATGATTTTTTCAAAGTTGAAAGGACCATATAGTTTTTTTTCCTCTTTTTTTTATACTATGATGGATACATTAGGTGATGAATTCAAATGGCCTTCCTTTAAAGTTTTTTGTGAAAGATTGACTAGGGAGCAAACAAAATTAATGGCCTTAGATGCTCTTCCTATTCCTAGTCATGATCTAGTTGCTAATTCTTCTAAATGAAAACCTTCACCTAAGTCTAAACAAAAGCAAGCACCTTTAAATAACCCTCCAGAGTCTACCACCCAGACACCTCATCATTCTAAATCTACTAAGACCAAAAAGTCCTTTAAGCAAAAGAAGAAAACATTTGGTACATGTAATTTTTGTGGTGGTCCTAATCATGATTAAAGTAGATGTTTTAAGAAGATGGAAGCATTAGAGGTAGTGGTCAGACAACACAAAATTTCCATTCTATCTCCATCTCCTTCTACTTCTCCTGCAGGAAAAGGGAAAGCACTTTCAGCCAGGGCTATATCTTCATGTCATGATCAGTGGATTTTTGACTCAGGTGCTTCTCATCATCTCACACATTATAAGGATCTATTGCTTACAGATTATAGTAAATCACATATTGTTATGGTTAACTCCTCACAAATTGAAGTTTTGGGATCTGGTACTATTGACAAATAGGATGGATGTTTTAACAATGTATTGTTTGTACCCCAAATCTCTTCTAATCTTCTCTCTGTATATCAAATATGTAATTATGGTACTAGTAAAATTGTGGAGTTTACTTCACATGATGTTGTAATAATAGAATGTAATAATCCTAGTGAGATAGTTGCTACAGGTACAGCAAACCATACTATAAGACTCTATACTTTTGATAAGTTTGAGTATTTTATGTCTTCTGGTTCTTCACTTATAGCACATGGTAATAGTCTCAGCAAATTGTGGCATGAGAGATTAGGGAATTTGAGTTATGGATATATGCAACAAATGAGTATAAAATATCTTATAAAAGGCCTTCCTAAGGTCTCATGTATTGATGGGGTGTGTCCTGGTTGTCTAGTTGGTAAACAACACCAGGATCCATTTCCAGTTGGTAAGGCCACACATGCAAATGCACCCTTAGGGTTGGTTCATAGTGATTTGATGACTTTTCCAACTCATTCTTTTTTAGGGGCTAAATATTCACTCACATTCATTGATGATTTCACTCGTAAAATTTGGGTATATTTTCTCAAGTTGAAAAGTGAAGTTTTTGAGACTTTTAAGGCTTTCAAAACCTTTGTTGAAAAAAAATAATCTCTTCCTCTTAAGAAGATACACACTGACAATGGGGGGGAATATGATAGTAATGCTTTCCATGATTTTTGTATTGAGCATGGGATACAACACTAGTTTAATGTACCACACACTCCTCAACAAAATGGTGTAGCAGAGAGGAAAAATCAAACATTGAAAGAGATGGCTAATTGTATGATTCACTCTAAAAATTTGGGTCCACAATATTGGGCTGAAGCTGTAAATTGTGCAAACTACATTCAAAACTGTATGCCTCACAAAGCTGTGCAAAATATGACACCTAAAGAAGCTTGGTCTGGGTTCAAGCATGATATTTCAGATTTTTTCATCTTTGGGAGTCGAGCATGGGCATTTTTTCCTGATGACAAACATAAAGCATTGGAGAAGAAAAGCCAACCACTCATTTTTGTTGGCTATTGTGAAGATGTAAAAGCCTATCATCTTTTTGATCCTGTCACACATGATGTGTTGTTTCAACGGGATGTTCAGGTTAATGAGTTACCCACTTCACAAGAGTGTACATCTAGTTCTTCTTCTTCCCCTCTTTCTACCAAGGATAATGAGGATTTGATTTCTACTATTGATGATGATGATGTTGTACTTGTTCAGCCACTACAACCATCTTCTTCACCACCTTTGCCCAAGTGGGTAAAGAGCACTCTACAAGCAGCTGGTTCTTTCATTGGTGATCCATCTGATTCTCGTCGCACTCACTCATATACATCTGGTGTTGCTCTTTTGGAACAAGCTTGTATAGATGATCCAGTGTTGTTTTCTAAGGCCATTTGTATACCTGAGTGGGATGTTGAAATGTATAATGAGTATTCTTCATTGATGAAGAATGATACTTGGGATCTTGTTCCTCTTCCTAAGGGAAGAAAACTTGTAAAATGTAAATGGGTCTATGGGACCAAATATGCTACAAATGGATCAATAGATAAGTAAAAAGCTAGATTAGTAGCTAATGGTTTTTCATAGGTTGAAGGGGTTGATTACTCTGAGACCTTTGCCCCTGTAGCTAAGATGGATTCTATTCAGCTTGTACTCTCTCTTGCTGCTTCACATTCTTGGTTAGTTTTTCAGATGGATGTAAAGAGTGCTTTCTTGCATGGTGATCTCCATGAGGAGATCTATATGGAGTAGCCTCTAGGATTCATGTAGCACTCATCATTGGTTTGTAGACTCTGTCATTATCTTTATGGCCTCAAACAAGCTCCTAGAGCTTGGTACGAGAAGATGGATAGTTTTCTTTTGAGTTCTGGTTTTATTCGTTGTGAGTCAGATGACAATGTATACATCTTAAAGCAAGGTGAGGAGCTTGTAATTTTAGTTTTGTATGTTGATGATCTCATCCTCATTAGCAATTTAGAATTTTTGATACATGACATCAAGGACAAGTTGGCAGATAGGTTTGATATGACAGATTTGGGACTTCTACATTATTTCCTTGGTCTTCAAGTTTTTCAGTCTTCTGAGGGCATCTCTATTGGACAGCAGAAGTATGTGACAAATATTCTTTATTGATTTGGCATGGCTGATTGTACAACTGCCCCCACTCCATATCAGTTAGGTATTGTGTTGTTTTCCACTTGTACGACTCCTCTTGTTGATCCAACTTTGTATAGGCAACTTGTAGGTAGTCTTTTATACCTGACTCATACTCGTCCCAACATCACATTTGTTGTGAACCTTGTCTCTCTATTCTCACATGAGCCTCATGAGAGTCATTGGCAAGTAGTCGAGCATATTTTGTGCTACATTCAGGGCACCACTTACTTTGGTACACATTACACACCACAAATTTCTACACAACTTGTTGGATACACTGACTCTAATTGGGATGGTGATGTTGACACTTGCAAGTCCACTCGCAGATTTGCTTTCACACTTGGTTCAGGTCCAATTGCTTGGGCATGCAAAAAGTAGACTGCTATTGCATTTTCCTCAACTGAGGTTGAGTATCGAGGTGCTATCAAAGCTAGTCAGGAGACACTTTAGCTTTGACAGTTGCTTGGAGAGTTTGGCTTCACACAGCAGGGTCCTACTACTCTTTGGTGTGACAACCAAAGTATGATTGCTATTTCACACAATCCTATTGAGCGTCAGTAGACAAAACACATTTATATTCATATGCACTTCATTTGACATCTTATTTAGGATGGAGTTCTTTCTTTGGAGTTTGTGCCTACACCTAAGTAGATTGTAGACATCTTCACTAAACCTTTAGCTTCTCCTCATTATCTTCAGTTGTGAGCGATGCTTGGGGTGAAGGAAGTTGTCCTTGGGGGGATTTCCCATGAAGTCCTTCCTTCCTTTATTTTTCATATATTTTTATAGGTTTGTACATGGGTAAGTTATCAGGCCTAGTAGCTGGGACCCATATTTGTTTGTCATTCTCCCTATGTTTCGCTTAAGGGAGGGTGTTGGAATAATGGATATTTAAGCTTACCTAGGGATAATAGGGTAAGTTATTTATTACCTAGGTTTAATTTTATTTACCTAGGATAATTTGTTTTATTGTTGAGAATCTCTCAACAATATATTTGTTCTTAGTATTTGAAAACAAATAGTTTGTTGTCATGAAACAAACTATTTGTATTAAATATACTTGACAATCTATGAGAAAATAACGAGACATTAATGAGAGAATACAAAGAATTTATAGGATTATCACCTATTTTTTAGGTGTGAGAGAAATATATTTTATTCTTTGGTATTATTTGCAGGTTATTTGTTGTGGGTTCTTTCTCTTGGATTGATCCTGTGGATCCTGTTTATCTCCTATTCATTCTTTCACTTTGATTCTTGTTTCTCTTCTTAAATTTGTTCTTCATATGATTCATAGTTTTATTTATGTGAACAAACATCAAAGTCTTCATTTTGAGAGTGGCATTATTGATTAGAATCTTGAGGTATACCAAATAATAAGCAAGTGATATTTGTATATTATCCTTCTTAAGATGACCAATGGAAATTATTTTCTCACTATTTATATCTATTAAATAAAAAAATTAAAATAAATATACAATTATAAAATAAATATAAAATAGATAAATGCCTAGATTTATTAGAGATGATTTGAAATACTTAAAAAGTTAGTTGAACATCCTTGAGGTAAATGACAAGAACTATGTGAAACCCTATTATAAATTATAGTATAACCATATGAAAATGTAACTTTGTGAAAATAAGCTTTCTTTAACTTTTTCACCTAGATTTATTATGGAAGTGTAAATCTTATAAGCTCAAATTAAATAAAAATCAAAACCATAGTTATATCTGATGTTGTTGCCAACTGTATTTAAATAATATGATCTCTTTATTTTTCATTTTCACTTCAAATAAAATGAACAAATGATAAAAATAATTCATTTTCAAATAATCAGAGATTTGTTAAATAAAAAAACCAAAGAAATTCAAACCCACGAGCCATTTCAAAGAATAAACTATACTTTTATTTGCCTCTATTTTTTAGAGAAACATTTCTCCAAACTTTTTATCTATAATGATTTTTTTAATTTTAATTTTTTTCATTATTTTTGTTTATGTATTTTTTAATAATCATACTTAAATAAAATATTATTTTGACGTATGAATTAAATTTTGAACATTACATGATTATCATATAATTTTATAGAGATAATTTTATTGATTGAGAAGGTATATTGTAATAATCATTTTTCAAATTAATTTTGTCTTATGCAAAATACATTAATAGTATTGAAAAGATTTAAATTAATATTTAATTAATAAAAATTTATTTTGATTAATATTAATTACTATATAATAATATAAAAAAAATAATTTTGATTATTGAAATCTTATTTATATATATATATATATATATAAATATAAGATTTCAATAATCAAAATTATATTTTTATATTATTATATAGTAGTTAATATTAATCAAAATAAATTTTTATTAATTAAATATTAATTTAATTCTTTTCAATACTCAATCTATATATTTAAAAATATTATTGTGAAATTAATTTTATATTTCTAAGATTACAAAATGATAGATTAAAATGAACTAAAATTTAGATGTACATATATTTTAATAATAAAATAAATTAAATTAAAGTTAAAAATATATATATATATATATATATATATATATATATATATATATATATATATATATATATATATATATATATATATATATATATATAAACATATAGATCAACATATTATTCGTGGCAAGTGATAAATACAAAATTTTAATGGTAAAAAGATCAAAATGTTATATAAATTTATAAATATATTAAAGGAACTCAAAATAATTAAAATAAAAAAATGTTATATAATTAAAAGCATTATATTCAAGGGATAAGGATGATATTTTATTAAAGTATAATTTTTAAAAAAATGAAACCTTAACAAATCACTTGTTTGATAAAGTAATAGAGGGAAGTGTTGTATGGGAGGCTTTGGGTTGAGAAGGTAAAAGGCTTTAATAAAATTAAATCATAAAATTTACTCTTCAATAAATTTGACACCTAGGTATTTTTATAATTATTTATTTATCTTAAAAAAAACCTTCCTTCATTTTTTTTCGATGGAGTTCTTTATGAAGCAACATTATCAATACACTTAGTTTAGTAGTTTGTCCTCTTTTGTATTGAGAATTGTTTGTGTTAGAATTTACATATATATTTGCAATACAAGATTGACTTAATAATTTAAAATTGACAATACAAGTTTAATATTTTGTAACTTCTTGTTGTAATTTGAATTTGATTAACAATAATTCTTTTAGAGATGTCCTATCAAACTTGTATTTACCTAAATCAAAATTGAAACAAAAATTATATTTTGTACAAATTATGTGAGCACCTTTAAAAGTATTAAAATATTTATTGGTGGCTTTGAATTTTTTCTAAATGGGCACCCTTGGATTTTAATAGAATATAAAGAAAAATATTATATTTCAACACTGCCAAAATAAAATAATTAAACAAATCATTATTTTTTGCTTCAAATATAAACTCTATCTTATTCATAAAATAGTGAACAAAAGTATTACTAAAGGTTCTACGTGTCAACACTAACAAAGAACTATCAAATAAAACTGATGTTAACATGGCACATGATTATGACTATAAATTTGCAATATATCTATTGTAGGTAATACAAAAATTCATCCACAGTATATGCTATAAATTCATTATGTCCATAATCATTCCAAAAGTTTTTAAAGCAAGGTTAAATGGTCATTATAGACAAGCTCTTTTCAAGTAATCTTAGTATGCCAAAATCACAGTAAAGTTTCACTTTCTCATGCCATGTGCCAATCCAAACCATAAGTGAACAAGGGGAGATACTACCCACGAGGACTTAGCATTGTCAAAGAATCATAGCTCACAGGCTGAGCTCAACATATTCTAACTATTCTTCAAACAAATATTTAAGTGAAATATAAACGTTAATTTTATCTTCTTATTTTAATTTCTTGCTTGTTACCCTTATAACTCAACCTAGGGATTACACTTGAGATGTTATGTCTTCAATTTTTTTAAAATTTGTTCACTAACAATTGACTACACTCTCTTAGATTCTTGATCTACAGTACTAGCATGGTAGAGAGAAGAATATTTCTCATGCACTCCCTTTGGAATTTTATCATAATAGGTAGGAGTCCATCATAAACATTATACCAATAAGAGTCATTTAGGAAATTATTGGATTTGAAATGACTAAGTTTGGAACCTCTTAAAGATTTTACCAATTTCACATAACAACTAACATCTACTATGATATATTGGAAGATGAAATAACTAAGATATGTATCCATGTTAAAAAAATGAAAACCGATCTTTTTTAACTAGTGATATTTTTATTTACCATGAATTATAAATAGAGAATTAGTAAACCCTAAATCAATATCTAGGGTTTTGGGGACCAAAGGTTAGGATTACCAAATATTTAACCCTAAATTGAGATGAGTAAATATCGTATATGTTAAGAATATATAAATAAATAATCAAAAGGGTGATAAAAATATCTATAGCAAACCAATTAATTTGTAAACTTAGATAAATGTAAATATATACTAAAAATAGTAAGTACAACTATTGATCAATATTGCAATAAATTAGAAATAAGAGTACTTAGCTAGTTTATTGTGTGCATGTAGATATGGGTTGAAATAGGTTGAAGTGGAGTGGATCATGATCTAATAATGGTCTTCATATTCTATAAACTTACATTCTATGGCCTCAGATACTTGCATTGGATCTGGATGGTTGCGTCAACACTTTTATTTGACTTGGAAGCAAGTGTCTAGTACTGAATATTAAATAGATCTAAATGTAACCACCAAAATCCTTCTAGTTTTTCTTTCACATTTATTATGATGTGTTAAGATAATGTGTATAGGGTCTCACTCTTTTTCAAATGGTCAAACCCTAATTCTTCACCCTTTGAGTGACTATAGGAAAAATGGGTTAGTGGGCACACGGTGTCAAAATACCCCAAGGACCCTTCTGTCAATGAGCACTACCTACATCATCAACACTTTAAAGAGGGCCTCAAAATTATGTACTTATACCCTATGTGTTGGCTTGTATGTGTATCAAAATATAGTGTGTGATATTAAATTACATAGAATGACCTAGCTTGTAACTTGATAAATATGGATCATGAAGTGCTTCTTAAGTATGTTAGACCTATAGAAGCTGCAAATTGGTGATTCTATATCTAGGCTTAATCATTTCCTATTTTAGATATTACTCTACCTAACTTCTATACCTAGGTTATGCATTCAAAACTAATAGAAACACTAACCTAGGTTTTGAGTGGTTTCTCATTTATGGTAGCTATGAGAAAGTTTGTGAACTCTTCAGATCACAAAATAATCATAGGTGCTATTTTTTATGTCTTTTTTATTTTATTATAGGTATTTAAGTTTAGGTATTTGGTATTATGTTTAAAGTTTAATTTTTGAAATAGTTTATGTTTTTATGTTTTGGGTTTTATTTATAAATTTGTATTAAAAAATGTGCAACTCAAATATTTCTCCATCTTTTAAAGTTTTAAGATTGCTTTTAATTATATATATGTTATTTTAAAAAATAGAAAAATAGAAAGGTATTACTTTTTAATATTATTTATTTGCTAAATAAAAATAGTATGACCATTTTCCTCGATACATTCAATGATTTATCAATAAAAAAATTAAAACTTGAAGTTTTCAAAATATTATATTAACTTTTATAAAGGTTGAGGCTTCTCAAGGAAGCTACAATGATCTACCTTTTGTTATATTTTTTATACGGTTTTTTAGTATTTTTAAAGTATAAATTATTGTCATTAATGTCATTATTGTCATTATTTCCTTTAAAAAATAAGGTTCTCACACTTTAAGTGTCACAATTTCTAAAATACTACATAAATAATTATGTTTATGTGAATTTTGAAAAATGGCAAGACAAAGCCACACAAATAGTCAGAGCCATCATGGGTTGCATTAGACGTGGATGGTTGGTGAAAATCCACATGCCATTCTACATAGGTTTGTACATATCATGATCTACATTGTACACCCATCCTTTGTATTCTACCTAGAAGTCCATTGATCAGTATTATGGGTACAACTTATCATCCTATCTCTCTTTCCTAGATTACCTTGGCATATAAGCTTGGCATAGAGGTTAGGGCATTCATCAACCTTGTGTTCCCTCTAATATTATGTGGGATAGGTAGGGAAGTCATGATGGATATGGTCTAGTGATCCACACTTGAAGCATGAGCATGGTTGAAACTTTGATCCTCTACATCATCTTTTTCAAGTGATGTTTCTCAGTTGTTGTTATTTGGTGGTATGTGGTGATCTATTCCTCTGCACTATTGAGAAGGGTACCCACTATGATCTTAACTCATTAAACCATTTACCTCATTCCAATTCTAAATACATGATCACCTATACATGTCACATCCATCCTCTATGTAGTCATCACCCTCTACTTTGGTTGTTTACTTGGCCAAAATATGTTGAAGCATTAGTTCAATCATTAAAATATGTGCTTCCAATCCTGTGTTGAACTTTTCATCCATGGTGCCAATAAATTCATCTCTAATTTTATCCTCTAACACTTCTCTAGGATTAGTGAACATTACCATAGAGAGGTTGTGCTGAAGTAGCATAAGAATCCTACCAACAAACCATTAGGCATGTTGTACTAGGTGGAGAGTATATGTGAGCTTAGAGATCAAGGACTTAAACTGAATGTCATAAGCACATACATTATTCATAACCTCTTTATTGATATCTTAAAATGTGTCAATACTCTATTTTTATAACTCTATAATGCTAAATTTCCTTATAAATGTGGCCTTGATTAAATCATAATCCATAATTTCCTTTGTTGGGTCTAGCTTCTAGTACTAGGTCTACACACAGTCTTGTAGAGTTATACCAAAATGATGTGATTTTTGCTCTGATTGGGTGATCCATTTAGATCTCCATATGAGTTCACATTTATGCACATTTCCATAACAATTTACACTTTTCAATATCCAAGAAGACTCAAAGCCATGGCATAGTAAATCTATTGTGTAGGGACAAGTGTAACTAGTTTCTAGGTGACTTATTAAACTGACACGATTAGAGTCTACACTAAAGGGGTATTTCCATGGGGGTGATCATAGGTTATCCTCCCAATAAAATTAAAACCATACCAATTCCTTTTATATTTGATCTTATACTAGATATCATTGACTGATGCAATGTTCTCACTATTTATGTTGCTTCTAGTTTGAATAGACATTTATGAAACACTTATTCAGGTAGAGTTCCTTCTCTCTCCTAGTCATTGGATCCTCCCACTACCTATTAAATCAACAAGATATAGAATGATTCATCTGATTACTCTTATTATTATTAATATGAATGAGCATGCACTTTGATTAAGGGGATATTGTTTACTTCTCCGTTAGCCTCTTTCCATATATCTTGTCTTGTGGGTGCTTCAATTCCATCCTCTAGATTCTGACCCAACTCCATGACATATTTGTCTACTTCTCCTTAGCACATTTATTTTGATTAAAATACACACTCATGCTATTTTCATCCTCTGGGATTCCTCATGACATCTCCTAAGTTAGACTTTATGGTCTTACTTGGCCATCACCATTCATTGAGTCTCATTACCAACACCTCTTGAGTTATCATTCATCTAGTGTCTCACTACTAAATATTGACCTACCTACTACTTAGTGATCATGTCTCTTCCTCATTACCATATACACAACTCACACGTGTTTAGGTATTAGACATCCATTACCAATTTTCTCATGTACTTTTCACTTCCCATCACAATAAGGAAATTTTATGGGTCCTAGTAATATAAACAAAAATATTGCATGTCTCCTCAGTATTGGAGTATAATAGGTTTATTTTAATCTAAAGGAATTACAAAATCATATTTTGTGATAGCATATCACATAAGGTATTAAAATTGCATGCTCACTTGAGCTATAGAGAGTGAAACCAGGAGCAGACGAGGGTAGTTACATGTAATATGATTCACCTTAAGCCCCAGGGTGCACATGTTGGATAGTAAACTTCATCATACTTAGCCAAAAAATGAATGCATGAACTCCATATAATTATTCAGAAGAGAACACACAAAATTTTATACAACAATGATTCAAAATATCATAATATCATAATGTGTTTAAAAATACTTTGTTCATACAAAAGGTGGGTACATGATTATCTAATAGTCCAAACTATCATTTTTACATATGTATAATGAATCCAAAAACTTCTTCAAACCATTATCATCATGGAAATCTACATAATTTAAACTTCTATTACCAATCAAATCTATGGTTAATATATTCTAATATGTAGTTATTATCAAGGAAACTGAATCTCTACTTCTTATCTTTCTATTAATTGCCACAACTACTAATATTTATATCTTACTGCAACTCTTTTTTTCTATCTTACTACTATCACTCCTCCTCTATATCTGGTGCATTCTTTGGGTGATTCGTTTATGGGCAGAAAAACTCAACTGGAACTACCAGTAGATAAAGCATATTTTGCCCTTCCCTTATTTGAATGCCAGCTTGGCATGTATCCAACCACCTTGTCTTCTGCCACCATTACTTCATAACTCATTTTAACTATATTTTATTAGTGGAAAATCCCTTTGCTTTGCCCCAAAATTCCCATTGTAGTTCATGGGTCTATGTGGTTATTGTTTTGGATCCTATCATTATGTCATGTTGCACATATTGGCATTGTTTTGTAAATCTATGATTATCTTGTTGGAATTACATCATGGGCACGCATGATGATTATGGGTTTGGATTGCATTCACCACTTCAACTATTGATGTTTATCTCACATGTTTCCCACTTTCATGCATTAGTCTTAGACTTAACCAATTTTGGAGGTCAACAAAACCTTTTGAATTTGCGTTCATGTTGATTTTCTTTGCTCCCTTAATGAAAATGTCAAAATAAAAAAAATTTAATGTTGTGAAAATATGAACCATATGGATTATGGGAATCAAGAGTGTGTATAGTCACATGATGAAATTTAATATAAACATATTTATTTATGATAGTCCTCAAATTATTTGAAACAAAATCCATTTTTCATTAGTTATCCTTGTTGATGTGCCATTAAATCATAGTTTATTCCTTTATCTAATGGCATCCTTAGTTTTTCTCTTCTTCCCTATAATTATGTGGATAATACTCAAACTTTTAGTTATTCATCATGATTTCCTTATTAATATTATTTCATCTACACATCCCAAGACTAAGAAAGTATAAAGTGAGATTTGAACCAAATATCACCTTTTATAAATGATAATAAAATAATATAAAATAAATGGATTGAATTCTCTCATATTTATTATATAAGCATATTATCTTCTTATAAAGCTATTTTTTATTAAACTATCTGTTGGTTGAATATTTTGTCTATCAGCGTACTGGTAAACAAAATAGGTCTGATTAGCCAAAGTAGGAAGATTAGTCATCCAAATGTGTAAGTTTATCACATTAGAAGGAGACTGCTCTCTCCTCTCATCAAGGGGAGGTTCCCTATGGATATGCTTTATATATGTATAAATAGAAAATAATACTCAAGGATAAGACAAGCCATCCATCTCTCTTTTTTCAGAGATGATGTGTGTAAAACAAATGAAAAACTCAAGGGAAATGATAGACAACACTCCTCTTCTTTCAGAAGAATTATTTAGCTAGCCATAAGAATACTCTTGGAAATAAAAGTAGAATGTAACTAAGGGTGTAGTAACCAGCAAATCAAGATACAACACAAAGTCTCTACCTAAAATGCTCAAGAGTAATATATGAAGAAGAATGAGGGCACAAAGTCTTCTCAAAGTCCTTTACACAACAATGAAAACCACATTGAAGGCAGCTATGGGGGCACAAAGTCTCTCCACAGTTGATTCCTCAGGACACCTTCCTAACTAATTTTGCTAATCCTGCTTGTTAAATTAATGGAACAAAAAATATATCAAGGAAAAAGACATAAGAACATCTTCCTTGACAACAAAGATATCGCAGCACAAAATCTGAAAAAGTTCCTTGCTTTCTTATTCTAATAACAAAATATGATCAATAGACTGAGCACAAAGTCTCAATGATGCCTCTCAATTTGGGTAGAGTTTCATTCAGATTGTCAAAGAATCCATCCATTTACAATGAAAGAAAGTCCCTTATATAGCACTTCAAGAAGGACTCGAGAATAATAATACATCATGATGCATTGGGAACTATTAGGAAGACAGGCTGGAACTTTGGGGTATTTTACCCATTTGATCTTCTCAATGTAGATAAACAAGTCACGCAATTGAAAGATTGTAACTTTTAATGTCCATCTGGCAGTTTGATCTTGTCTTCATCATTCCTCCTTTTCTGGTTAATTGAATCGGGTCTTGGATTCATTCATTATTCTATCTTTCCTCACTTTCTATTGGTCTTGGTCTTGAATTCTAGGAATGCATTTATATCTATAAATTCAAAGGATCAATGGCTATTTCATGGACTTTAAAATTGACGTTTACATGCCCATCAATGTGCTCTCAACGACTAGTTCACTGTCTTGAATTTGATGTCTTCGGGCGTGTCACCCCTTGGTCCTCTTTTAGCTTTCAGCTTTGTATTCTTCCAGATTGGACTTGCCCTTTTAGGCCTTGAGAAATGACCTGTGTCAAGTTAGAATAGCCTTTTACTTTGGCTACTGAGATTCCCTCGCAAGGGCACCTGCCCTTTGAGGTCCTTCGATAGCCCTTTGCCTTGGCAGTTCCCATGGACAAATCTCTGGGATTTCTATTTGAGTCTCCCACAAACTACCCTTTAGGAAAATTCTTGAGTATTTTCTCTCATGGGTAATTTACACAGACATTTGTCTCATGAAAAATTCCCACAGACAATTTGCCTGGGGAAAATTCTCGCAGACAAAATTCTGTGGAAATTTGTTCTACAAAGTCTTTGACTGGTCTTCAGAATTTTGTGCCCGTATCCACTTAAAATTATTTCAGACTTTTTATTTGAAGGAATTAAGTGTTAACCAATATTTATATGCCTTAAAAAAATCTGAAAGAATTACCTTTTAGCTTCCTTGAAAATGACCCTTCCAAAGGGTGCTTTTATTGATTAAGTGTCCTCCACAAGGGCACTTGTCCTTTGAGAAGTTTCCTTCTGCATTGAACCACCCCTTTGAACTTTGGCGATGAACCATTCTATTGAACCAAGACATTAAACCAATCAGTTGAACCAATCGGTTGAACCAAAAATGGTTCAAGCCGATAGTTCAATTGGATGAAACAAGCCAATGAACTAAGCCTTAAACCAAAAATTATGAACTTGCCTTTGAACCAATAGTTAAACCATTTCATTGAACCAATGCTTGGTTCAATGGTTCAAACAAAGCTTTGAAAAATGTCTTTGAACCATTGGATGAACTAAACGAATGAACCAACTGAGTGAAATAAAGAGTTGAACCGCTTGGTTGAACTGAGCCATTGAACTATTCCTTTGGTTGAACCTACCATTGAACCTTGAACCTATTGAACCTTTGAACTGAAGTGGTTCAATGGTTCAACTGTTCAATGGTTCAAGTCACCTTGATTTGGCCAAGTGTCTTGAAGCTAATGAACCAATTGAAGCGATTGAACTTTGAACCTTGATGAAGCACTTAACTTTTGCCAAAAATGTTGAACTTGTTGAACCTTGAACCCATTGAACTTTTGAACCAAAGTGGTTCAATGGTTCAACAGTTCAATGGTTCAAGTCTCTTTTTACACTCAGATGCTTGCTGATGAAGATTTTCAACTGAACCAAAGCTCTGAACCAATCACAGAGAATGACTAAGTGTTGAAAACTGATTCTTTTGACTGAAACCACTTGTAGAAACCTTTGAACCTATATAAATGAACCTGCATACACAGTCTGTAGACTTATATTCTTGTTGAAGAGTCCGTAGATTTTTTGAGAAGCTTGAAAAATGAGGAATTTGAATGTCTAGGACAAATTTTGGAAATGGAAGAGACAATTTTGGTCTGTAAGACCAAAATAGTTCAAATGTTGTCCCATAAATGACTGCTATTTTTGGAGGACAATAGTTGGCTCCAATTGGGAAACTTCTGTGAATTGCAAAATGAATTGAAAGGAGTAGAATCCAGAATTTCCAATGTCTTCATGTGTACCATTGGGCTTCAGAGTCATATTACCCAAAAATGAAAGGCATCAAAAAGAAAATAAACAAAATAAAATATAATTAAAATTGTAAAAATATACATATATACAGAGGCAATGATCTGATACTTCAAGAGTTGAAGTGTTTCAGATTTTGCCCATTGTGGATCAGAAAAAAGAGTGTGCCATCTTGGTATTTCAATAGAAAGTTGTTTTCACCAATGTGTTGATGAATTATAAATGGGCCTCTCCAAAGGGAGTCAAACTTTCCATGCATCCCATTTGGTTCTCTTCTTTTGTCCCACAACAGGACTTGATCCCCAATCTGGAAATCACAATTTCTGGCCTTTTGATCAAAGAGTTTCTTTACCAGACTTTGATGAGCAGCAATTTTGTCCACCACCATGGTTCTCTATTCCTCCAGCTGAGTCAGGCACATGATTCTTTTATCAAGAGAACTCTCATATGTCTGATCTTCAATGGTCTTCACCAATTTCAAGGCTGGTAACTCTAAGGTGATTGGTATCTCAGCATTAATATCATAAAGGAGTTGAAAAGGAGACATACCAATTACCCTCTTTGGTGTGATCCTATCTGCCCATAGTGCATCAACCAATGTTTTATGCCATGTCCTTTGATTATCATCTGCTAGCTTTTTGATAATAGTTACCAAATTCTTATTGCTGGACTCAGCTTGTCCATTCCCTTATGGAAAATAATTATAAGAATGAGAGAGTGTAATTCCATAATAAAAATAGAATTGCATAATCTCTTGAGAGGTGAAACAAGCTGCATTATCAGTAACAATTTTGAGTGGAACTCCAAACTTGGAAATGATATTCTCTTTGAGAAAGTTGCATACAACTTCTGAAGTAGCATGCTTAGTTAGGATTGCTTCTACCCACTTGGTAAAATAATCAATTGCTGTAAGGACATAATCATGTCCAACACTTGAAGATGGGTTTATTGTCCCAATAAAATTAAGTCCCCATTACTGGAAAGGTTCCTCTATGATTACTGGCTTGAGAGGCAGGGCACCCAACTTGGGTCTTCCAACAAATTGATGGCAAAGTTCACATTTCCTTACCCACTTATGTGCATCTTGGAAAAGAGTTGGCCAGTAATACCTGGCTCGCAAAATTTTGTGAGCAGTCACAGGAGCAAAAAAATGTCCTCCATAGGCCAGATTATGGAAGGATTTCAAAAGCTGGGTTTGTTGTTCTTTGTCTACACAGTGAAGGAATAATCCATCTATGCTTCTCTTATACAAGCCATTATCCTAAAGGACAAAATTGGTAGCTTTCAACTTGATAGTCCTCCTTTCTTTGTAAGACAAATGAGCAGGACATTCACCATAAGTCAGAAAATAGGTAATACATGAGTACCATTCATTGGTAGTGGAGACAAAAAGGACTATTGGCGTATCTTCCACTTTAGCTTCTTCATGCTGTGTATCTTTTGGCTTATTATCAGCCATTAATTGGCATAGGCCTTAACTCTGACCAACTTTTTCAATTTGATATTCAGATCAAATTCTTGGATCTTTGCAAACCAATTACCTCTCTTTGTGCCAAACTCCTGATAAGTTAATATAGACTTGACTGTAGTTTCAGGGACTAAGGCAGTAGTATGTGAATTCAAAATATAGAAGCAAAAACGTTTGACCACTTTAACTAACGCATAAGCGTGCTTCTCTATATTTGAATACTTCATTTCATGGGTTTTGAGAGGGCAACTCATGAAAGAGATGGGGGATTCCATACCTTCCTTATCTTATTGAACAAGAATCGTTGAAAGAGTGTGTTTAGATGCATAGCTGTATATGATGAAATCTCTGTGGTAATCTGGATAAACCAAGGTAGGGGCGTGAGCAATGGCAGTCTTGATATCTTGAAACACTGATTTGCCTTCTTTAGTCTAGCTAAAGGTAGTCTTCCCTTTCATCATGTTCACAATGTGTCTTGTCTTCTCAGCAAATTCAGGGATGAATCTCCATAAGAAATTCACTTTTCTGAAGAAAGAGTGAACAATATTTTTATTTGTAGGCAAAATCAGCTCTTGAATAGACTTGACTCTGTCTGAGTCAATCTTTATGCCTTCTTTGGACACAATGTGTCCAAGGAGTTTCCCCTCTATTACTCCAAAAATAGACTTCTTAGGATTCAAAGAAATACCATTCTGGTGGCAGTGCTCTAGCACTTATTGTAAGTGGTGTACATGATCAGATCAATGCTTTGAAAAGACAGTTAATTCATTAAGATATACCACTATGAATTTGCCAATATCATCTTTGAAAGACATGTCTATTGCTCTCTGAAAGGTAGCACCAACATTTATTAAGCCAAAAGGCATTCTTTTATATGCAAATGTACCCCAACGTGTGGTGAATGTAGTCTTGTGTTGGTCAGTTTCACCAACCTCAACTTGATTATAACCTGAGAATCCATCCAACATTGATAACATCTCTGACCCTATTACTATTTGAATCACTTGGTCCATGATTGGCAAAGGGTAATTGTCTTTTAGAGATGACTGATTTAGATTCCTGAAATCTACACAAATGTGAATTTATCCATTCTTCTTCCTTACAGGCACTATGTTTGTAATCCATGTAGAATGATGGATTGGGAGAATAATTCTATCATTTAACATTTTCTATATTTCAGACATAATAGTACCTAATTTTTTTGGATTGTATTGTCTAGATTTCTGCTTGTAGGGCATTGAATCAACCTTGAGAGGAATGTGATGATGGATTTCATCAGGTCTGAGAGACTTTAGGTCTTCATAATAATATGCTAATACATCAATGTATTGACAGAGCAAAGAGGTGAATTTGAATATTTCTTCAGGGGTGCAACACTTACCAATGTTGACCATCTTGGGATTTTATTTGTTAGTCAGATTTACTTGGTCAAATCCTTGAAAAAAACTTGAATCTATTTGTTGTTGTTTAATGAATCTATCATGTTTGTCAAATAGCTTCTCAAGAGAAACTAGGCCTTTGGGAATTTTGTTTCCTTTCAGCTATAGGAATTCTTCATTTTTATCTAAACTGGATTCAGAAACAGATTCAGACTTCTGAGATTCGATGCCTTCAAAATATAGCTATTCAAAATTGTCTTTTAATTTTAGGAAAGCAATGATCTGATGATCATCATTGAATATTTGCCAATGATCAAGATTGTTAGGAACACTTGGTCTATAGACCAGCTCAATGGTATACTTGGCTTCTTTGAAATCTAAATGAGGAACTAAGAGAGTTCTTGAAACAACAAGTGCATCAGCTCTATCATTAGATTCTCTAGGTATGGTAGAAATGTTCAAAACATCAAAGCTTTTAATTTGATTCCAAACCAGATTGCGGTAGTGGCGTAACCTCTCATTCTTGGTCTGATATAGATTTCTCACTTGATAGACCACTAATTCAGCATCCCCTTTGGCATGAAGAAACTTGATGCCTCTTTCTTGAGTAGCCTTCATGCCTAGCAACAGAGATTTATACTCATCTGTATTATTAGTGTTACTGAATTGTACTTTATAGGATGAAAGAAACATATCTCCTTGAGGAGATATCAAGACAATCCCAGCTCCTGAACTAGTAGAGGAGTAACTACCATCAAATTCCAGAGTCCAAATTTCATTAGACACTGAATTTTCTTTAGACTTTCCTTCATCAGAGATGGAGGGCCCTTCTTCATCTATATATAGAAAGTAGTTACCCATACCTACAGATTCAAAAAGGATTTGAGCTTTAGGGGCTAACGTCTGGGTGACTACATACTTTGCTTCTTTTTTAGGGAGTAATCTCTTTATCACGCCTTGGACAGGGATCCTTGCCTCAGATAGATCCAGGTTTAGTTCTCCTCCCATGTCCTTATAGAAATTTCATCCAAAAAAAAAGCCATAAGATGCTAGGATGTCAGCCACCAAGATAGTCATCTTAATCCTCTTGTCTGGAAAGGCTGTGAATGCAAATTAGGCATCTTTGATTTGCCCCAGCAATGGTACTTATTTTTTCTCCATAGAGAAACATCTCTCAAACATCTTGGTCAGTGTGAGACCAAGAGACTCAGTGACTTTAGCAAGCATGACATTATCAGATGCACTTGAGTCTATAATACAGTTACTCAGCTTATGGCCATTGATTAACAAGGAAACATAGAAGGGTTCTATTTTTCTAGCAGCAGTTGGAGTAATGAATAGATTATTTGGATTAGGCGTATTCTTTAGAGGATCAAGAATTACTTTTTTATCTTTTTGTCCTACAGGGATGGTTTGATTTTTAACATATTGAACCAGCTTATTCAGTTGATCTGGATTAGACTGCAAGTATTCAAATTTAGACATCTATATTTTTATCTTTTTGACATGATCAATTATGTCAAATAGCTGAATTGAACTAGGTACAGAGAAAGGTACTTCAACTTTCTAAGTTTTAAGAGGGATGGGAGGTGGGCTAGTTTGTGAATTGGGAATAGAAGGTGAAGGTGAAATGGATGTATTTACCTTTTGGGTGATGACTGGATCTTTTGATTGAAAAGGTAGAGTAGTCCCACATTTAGCAATTGTGATTGTTGGTTGAGGTTGTTCCTTTGTCTTCTCTTTATCAACTTGCTAGGCAGATTGGTTCTTGGATCTAGTAAACACTGCATATGATCCATCTGAAGCTTCTCCTTTGCTTCCAGGTTCATCCTGGTAATTTAGGAAACTAATGTGGGAGTCACCAGCTGATTCTTCTTGATTGTCTTCAATGATATCAACATCATTTTCTTGGTTCAATTCAGACTGGAAAGAGAATTTTGATTTTACTTCAAGGTATCCCATTGCTGAATTGGTTGGGGGAGCTTTTAGGGCAAGTTTCCCTTGTGGGGGAGGAAGGCAATTTTGTTGCCCTTGGTTCCTAGGAACATTGCCCTAATATGATTGATTTGGGAATGTCCTTCTGTATGTAGGAGTAGAAGGTATTCCTCGAGCCATTTACTTTTTGAGAGCAAGCAACTCATTTGCTATTTTTTGCACCATTGGATCTGTGGTGCTTGTAAATGTAAATTCAAAAGATGATGAAGCTCTGTTTCTATTTGGATCTCTTCTTATCTTCCCTACTAAGATGAGATCATCTTCTACTTTAGTGGCCAAAATTTGAGCTACAACGAGATCTATTTGACTAGCACATCTCAAGAAAAAATTGACTCTAGGTAGCTGAGAATTAATGAAAAAGCATTTAAGATTCTCAGTTGTGGGTCTAGCAATTACAGGGATTCTATTTCTCAATTTGTCAAATTTAGCTATGAAATCTCTCATAGGCTCATGAGGCTCTTTCTTCATTTGTGTAAGTTGAGCTAGAAGTGTATGTGCATCTTCTGCAGGTTTGAATCTAGCTTCAAACCTAGCTTTAAGAGTATTCCAATTAGTCACTGATCAAGCCTATAGATGGTAAAACCAATCTGTAGCAACACCTTGTAGTGTTTCAACAAAAAGACTGACTGCTACATCTTCAAATTCTACTCTGATTACTCTATAAGCTATGCTAAATGCTACAATGTGTTCATCAGGATGAACTTTCCCATCACCATAGAATTTAGGGAAATTCTTCCTAGAACTGCATGGAAGCTCATGTAGAGGAGGATTAAGATTGAGAGGACCAAAAGCATTACCCTAGGGGCCTTGAACTGACATTATAGGATTTTGAAAAGGAGGGATAACAAATCTCAAAGGGGTAATTATAGGCACAACTTTATCAACAGTAGAATTAGATACTTTGTCTGGTAATGGAGATCTAGCTTTAGTAGGAGGGAAGCTCTTGGTTCATTGGAGATGAGATGGTGAAGGAAACAGATCAAAATCACTTTGTTTTACCAACTTGAACACAGGATCAATGATACTTTTAGCCCTTTGGCTTCGTGTATACCTTAAATCTGCCAGATTGTAAAATAAAAATGGAAAAGAATTGACCTTGCTTCAGTTAAAGCTTGGGGCTTTAAACTATGCGTTCTTTCCCGATTAGTGTGGAGGTGAATGGATAGGCTATAAATGGATAATGGGTATTTCTCCAGTGGAGTCGCCAAAAACTGTTGGTTGAATATTTTGTCTATCAGTGTACTGGTAAACAAAATAGGTCTGATCAGCCAAAGTAGGAAGATTAATTGTCTAAATGTGTAAGTTTATCAAATTAGGAGACTGCTCTCTCCTCTTATCAATGGGAGGTTCCCTGTGGATATGTTTTATATATGTATAAATAGAAAATAATACTCAAGGATAAGACAAGCCATCCATCTCTCTTTCTTTAGAGATGATGTGTGTAAAATAAAGGAAAAACTCAAGGGAAATGACAGACAACACTCCTCTTCTTTCAGAAGAACTATTCAGCCAGCCACAAGAATACTCCTAGAAATAAAAGCAAAATGTAACTAAGGGTGTAGTAACTAGCAAATCAAGATACAATACAAAGTCTCTACCTGAAATGCTCAAGAGTAATATAAGAAGGACAATGAGGGCACAAAGTCTTTTCAAAGTCCTTTACATAGCAATGAAAAGAAAACACACTGAAGGTAGCTATGGGGGCACAAAGTCTCTCCACAGTTGATTCCTCAGGACACCTTCATGACTAATTTTACTAATCTTGCTTGTTAAATTAATGGAACAGAAAATATATCAAGGAAAAAGACATAAGAACATCTTCCTTAACAACAAAGATATCGCAACACAAAATCTGAAAAAGTTCCTTGCTTTCTTATTCCAATAACAAAATATGATCAATAGACTAAGCACAAAGTCTCAATGATGCCTCTCAATTTGGGCAGAGTTTTGTTCAGATTGTCAAAAAATCCATCTATTTACAATGAAAGAAAGTCCCTTATATAGCCACTTCAAGAAGGACTCAGGAATAGTAATACATCATGATGCATTGGGAACTGTTAGGAAGACAGGTTAGAACTTTGGGGAATTTTACCCACTTGATCTTCTCAATCTAGATAAACAAGTCACACAATTGAAAGATTGCAACTTTCAATGTCCATCTGGCAGTCTGATCTTGTCTTCATCATTCCTCCTTTTCTGGTTAATTGAATTGGGTCCTGGATTCATTCATTGTTCTATCTTTCCTCTCTTTCTATTGGTCTTGGTCTTGAATTCTAGGAATGCATTCAAATCTATAAATTCAAAGGATCAACGACTATTTCATGGACTTTAAAATTGACGTTTACATGCCCATCGATGTGCTCTCAACGGCTAGTTCACTATCTTGAATTTGACGTCTTCGGGCACGTCACCCCTTGGTCCTCTTTTAGCTTTTAGCTTTTTATTCTTCCAAATTGGACTTGCCCTTTCAGGCCTTGAGAAATGACCTATGTTGAGTTAGAATAGCCTTTTACTTTGGCCACTAAGAGTCCCTCGCAAGGGCACCTGCCCTTCAGGGTCTTTCGGTAGCCCTTTGCCCTGGTCGTTCCCGTGGACAAATCCTCGAGCTTTCTATTTGAGTCTCTGGAAAACTACCCTTCAGGAAAATTCCCAGGTATTTTCTCCCATGGGTAATTTCCGTGGACATTTGTCTCGTAGAAAATTCCTGCGAATAATTTGCCTGGGGAAAATTCCCGTGGACAAAAGTCTACAGAAATTTGTTTCGCAAAGTCTTTGACTGGTCTTCATATTTTTGTGCCCATAACCACTTAGAATTATTTTGGACTTTTTGTCCAAAGGAATTCCTTTGGACAAATGTCCAAAGGAATTAAGTGTTAGCCAATTTTTATATGCCTTAAACAAATCTGAAAGAATTACCTTTCAGCTTCCTTGAAAATGACCCTTCCAAAGGGTGCTTTTATTGATTAAGTGTCCTCCACAAGGGCACTTGTCCTTTGAGAAGTTTCCTTCTACATTAAACCACCCCTTTGAACTTTGGTGATGAACCATTCTATTGAACCAAGACGTTGAACCAATCGATTGAATCAAAAATGGTTCAAGCCGATAGTTCAATTGGATGAAACAAGCCGATGAACTAAGCCTTGAACCAAACATTATGAACTTGCCTTTAAACCAATAGTTGAACCATTTCATTGAACCAATCATTTGAACCAAGGCTTGGTTCAACGGTTCAAACAAAACTTTGAAAAATGTCTTTGAACCATTAGATGAACTAAACGAATGAACCAACTGAGTGAAATAAAGAGTTGAACCACTTGGTTGAATCTAGCCATTAAACTATTCCTTTGGTTGAACCTACCATTGAACCTTGAACCTATTGAACCTTTTAACCAAAGTGGTTCAATGGTTCAACGGTTTAATGGTTCAAGTTGCCTTGATTTGGCCAAGTGTCTTGAAGCTGATGAACTAATTGAAGTGATTGAACTTTGAACCTTGATGAAGCGCTTAACTTTCGCCAAAAATGTTGAACTTGTTGAACCTTGAACCCATTAAATGTTTGAAAAATAGTGGTTTAATGTTTCAACAGTTCAATGGTTCAAGTCTCTTTTTGCACTCAGATGTTTGCTGATGAAGATTTTCAACTGAACCAAAGCTCTAAACCAATACCGGAGAATGACTAAGTGTTGAAAACTAATTCTTTTGACTAAAACTGCTTGCAAAAACCTTTGAACCTGTATAAATGAACCTGCCTGCATAGTCCGTAGACTTCTCTTCCTGCTGAAGAGTCCGTAGATTTTTTGAGAAGCTTGAAAAATGAGGAATTTGAATGTCTAGGACAAATTTTGGAAATGGACGAGACAATTTTGGTCTGTAAGACCAAAATAGTTCAAGTGTTGTCCCAGAAATGACTGTTATTTTTGGAGGACAACACTATCTACTCTAAACCATCCACCACACAATTTTTTTAATTGCACAAGACACTAAAACACATTTGATCAAAAAATAAGGCATCAAACATCCTTTTTTAAGAAGGGATTTTTAATTAACTTTGGAAAAATATTAAAACTATTCTTATAATGATACCTATTACCATAAACACTACTACCACCACCACCACCATCATAACATCATCACCATTGTTGATGCCGCCACCACTGTGTCCATCATCATCATTGTCATGTTTTGAAATTCTAATTTTTTGAATTATATTTCAAAAATGTGGAATATTTGCATGGAAAGTATATCTTTAAGGTTTATGACCCATGTGTATTTCCTTAGCACATGCCTAATTCTTTCTAAAATAGAAGCATGTGATCGAAACTCTAATTTCTAGATACCCCACTCGTGATCCAATACAACATAATCATATATGTGCATTAATTTGGAGATTTTAATGTTAGTTTGTTTATATTTCTATTTCCTTGAAATTATTATTTTTATCTAGATTCAATTCTTTATGTTTATTATGTTTGAAATTGTGCATTTGGGGATTTAGGTGCTTGACATTAAATTTAGTAGTACCATACTTTTAAATGTAAAACCTTACCAAGAGAAAATATTTGGGTTTTTGTGATATATTTATTTTATTTTAATTTTATTATAGCTTCTCTCAATTGGAGGTTTCATTTTGTACCAACATAAGAAATAACAATGTTATATTACTTGTAAATGTAAATTCACACAAATTATTTAGCCTAAATAATACACAAACCATCATTTTACTATTCATTAAAAATATTTTATCATTATTAGGAATGCACATGGTTATCCATCTATTTATAATTATTAAAATAACCCTTTACACCATACACCACATAAATAATATAGAGATCTTTTTCTAATATAATTTTTTGTAAAGGATTTTCATATTGATATTGAGATGAATAAACTATTTTACTTCTATGAGTTACTTCCTCTACACTTTACAAAATTGTGCATACGTATTCTATAGATGCCAAATAGGGGAGGAAGGAATTCCATATCTCCCCTTCTTTTTAGAAGCAATTGGTAGACATAAACTGACATTAACCATTTATTAATATATAATATAGTAACTCTACTTGTATTCCTTCATGCACACTTAAACATTAGATGTGTGCATAATGTCCATGCCAAATTCTTATATTTTTTAGTACATCTACTTTGTTTCAATACATACTTATGATAACATATATTTCTCTATACCAAAGTGTAGCATAATATATATACTTATGTAGGGATTTTACATTCACAATAATATTTTTGAGTTATGTGAAAGTGTACATAGTTATCTAGACTAGTTTGTAGCATTATGTATCCACTCATGTAGGGATTTTACATTCACAATAATATTTTTGAATTATGTGAAAAGATAATTTTCAGGCTGTTATCAAGTATATAGTCTAAATGGTCTTAGGCACAAAATTGCTTAATTTTTTTTAGTACATAAGATTGGTTTAGCTTCAACAAGTTATAACATTGGTTTAGCGATAAGATTTTATTTTAACAAAAGGACATAAAAATATAGATGAAATATAATAAATATGTTGAATCCACTAAGGACAAATCATCAAACCATTGAATCATTTTTAGGAAAAATAGATCCCCAAAATGATGAAAAAAGTATATAATTGTATAAATTATAGTGAAGGCTAAAATTAAATAAATTTAGTGTATGTTGAATACATATATAAAGTTTGAAGTCCAGAGAGAGAGTATCTTGGGTAATAAATTTACTAAAAATATCCAAATATCCACAATTATACAAAGTGTGTCAAAACACATAAAAGGCATGATTTAAAATGGTACTGTATTAAACATAGGTGTTGACATTGTGATGAATTCACTTCAAATACTATTTTTCAATAAATTTCAAATGCCATTGAAATATAATTTGTTGATAAATGTAAATGTTGTTAACACTCCTCAACATCACATACAAAAGCCTTTAAGGAAAATGATCCAATCATTGTGCATGGACCAATGGCTAGGAAAGTAAATGCAAATTAATGAAATATTAGTTGGTTAAATAAGAGTGAGTAGATGTCACTTCCAAAACTAAAATTTAAATAAAACTTAATCATTAAAAAAAGTGAAATTAAATAACTAGCCAATAGAATGATGACACATAGATGGACACTAAATACATAACTTAATGTTTAAGTAATGACACATGTGCTCTAGAAAAGGACACACTAATGTAATATTACTTGTAAATGTAAATTCATATAAATGTTTTAGCCTAAGTAATACATGAATGAGGATTACAAGTAGAAATTAAAAAAACTAGATCAAATGATGTATATCATACTTGTATCTTCTCTTTTATTACTAATTTAAAACTAAATATTAAATATTCAAGGATTTCAAAATAGACAATAAATCTAAGAATATCATTACAAAATATAAGAAATAATAAATCTTCAAGTGTACTCTAAAAGTCACCTATAAGTTCAATTGAAGGAGGGACTTGCCTCACATCCATTTTCCATCATTAGGTGACTACCCTAGGCACCCTAAGGCCTAATATTCCTAACTCTACACATATTCACATCATTGGTGTAAGGTGTAATAAGTTGAAAAGATGAGGTTTGGATGATAGTTAAAACATAATAAGGATCATTCACTAGGTAACACATATATAAGGCTTAAAATTTTGTTTATTTATAAGAGGATTCCATACCAAACACAAGCATACAAGTAAAAAAATACAATTTCAAAAAACATGATGATAAAAATTCATCCACCAATGCATTCCCAATGCATAAGGCCCACTGAAAGAGAATACGAATGTGGGGATGCATCCCTCTTGTTTTACCATCTCTTGGCCATGCTAGAGCATTAACACAATCAATCATGCAAAAATAAAATTTATGAAGGTATAAGAATTATGGTTCCACCAACCACTACTAATACATAAATTCTACACTTACCCAACATACCCACCCACTCTCATAAGTGGACACACCATGGTTCTTACACATCCAACACTCATATCATATTTATCTCAGATTGGTCAAGATATATAGTGACTCAAATTATGTGGGTTAGTCAACATTACTCAGGACATTCAAAGGGATATACCTTCATTTTCTAGATACATAAACTATGCAAATATAATGGTTCATATTATATGGATTCATAGTGATTTTGATATATATTCTGCACTCAGATACCAAATTTGGGGGCATGTACATACTACATATCTCACATATACATCTTCATATAGCATGACATAGTTTATATAATCATATAATAGACTATAGACATAGTGCAGAGCACAGTGTTTTGGGTCTCCAATTTTACATATGAGGCATGGTAAGATATGTCATATCACATGTAGTTATATAGATTACCAGATTATACAAATGCATTATTCACATTCCAAATTTGGGGGCATGGCATAGATGTTCATGTTCTTTGTCACCTAGGATTATACAGATGGAATGGCAAGACATGCCATTCTCTTCTTGCACATTGACTAGAGTTTTAGATTACACTCAATTTTACCTAGGTTATCACCAAGTTAGACCACATGGTCATCTATAATGGTTGGTCCATAGTATTACTTAGATCCAAACTACATGAGTTTGTGTGAGATAGAGGATAGATATTGGTCTTGGGCCTCTAATAATTTCTTAGTTCTAGTTTAGATATTTAAAATGGGGGCATGATATAGTTTTCTCTTCATATCATACAAATTTTTATTCACACTCTAGATTACATGAGTTTATGTGGGACAAAATATAGACATTAGTTTTATGCCTTCGATCATTCCTCATCTTTAGTTAGATTCAATATAGGGGGAAAGCATTGCCCTCCTTCTCCATGATACATAGATTCTACATTTAGATTCAATATAGGGGGCAAGAATTGCCCTCCTTCTCCATGATACATAGATTCTACATTTAGATTCAGTATAGTGGCATCCACTCCATGGATTCCTTTTCTCTAGGCACTATTCATCTCTCTATCCACTTCCTTGGCTAGGAAGTGAGTTGGATCCTTATATCACATACGCCTTGACACAAATAAGTTTAGTTACACATTTTATTCTTCTTTGTTTTACTCTAGTATTTCATTATATTGTATCACTAAAATAAAAAAAGGGGAAATATATACACCTTAAATTAGTCAAGAAACCAAACATATCATGTCTTTTCATAGTCCTCTTCACAAAAGACTCTGACTAGAGAATATGAGCCTTGTTCACACTATCCATGTCTCTGTTTTTACTTATATTGGTCTTATTTCTTGTTTTTGTCACCTTTTTCCCATTACTAGTCATTTGGGACCTTTTGACAAGTGATTCCACCTCAACCAAACAACATTCCCCATGCCAATCATATTCTCCTAGGTCCTGAGCCTATAGGATAAGAGTGTTGGAATTAGACAATAGCACTAGACACAGAAGTGCCCCAATTTTGGCCCTCCTATCCATTTGTATTTTGAGCCCCAACAGTCATTTGTCTTTGATTAATAGGTCTTAAACCCTTCTTATCCCCTCCCTTAAGTTTTTCTTTTACCTTTTTAATGTCAGTGAATGTAAACAAAAGCTCCAAATTTTAAAATAAAGATTATCCTATATAAATGAGTTCACAAGGCTATTTATATCTAACACTTACTACTTTGGTGCACTAAGTAATTGAAAATCAGTAAACAGTAAAGCTCAAAATTCTATATCACACATAGATTTGCATGCTTGATCAAGGAATGGCTTAGATGAAAGTTCATTATTTCATCTATCATGCACATTGATTATGCACATTCCCTAAGGGAGAACTACATTTGATTTTAGACCCTAACTTGAGGGTTAATGTAGTTAGTGATCAAGATAGTAGGGGTTATAGACCATGCAATCATACTTTCTCTTACCTAGTTTTTCCTCTTTTACTTTTGATATGTTTATTATTTTGTGTGTGTAGATAGACCTAGGGTTTTGATTAAAAAATAGATTATACAGTGGCACCTATAAGTGATCATGAAGAAATAAAGATACCTATATGACCCAGGAACTAGACTGCATCAAAATATAGAGCTAAAAATTGAATTGGACAATAGCATCATAACTAGACTACAACGTTAGAAACTAAAGTGTTTGATTTTTAGTGCTCTTATACTTTCATTGAATAAAATCTTGATTTAGGTTTTTGACATCTTCCTAGTCTTTCATAATAATTTTTATCTTTTGTATCAACCATCTCAGCTATTTTTTCTAGAAAAGTCATTTTCTTTCCCCATGTAATTGATTTGATCAAATTGATATAAATTTATGTTTTACTAAATTTGATTATATTTTACCCCTTTATCTAGCCCTTTTATTGTTTAGGAACTAAACCCTAGTTTCCCAAAAATAATAAAATGGTATGTAAGGATGACAAGGATAAATAATCTCTAGGCTACACAACCTATCAATGCATCCAAAAGACATCTCCACAAGACAAGATCCATATCTCCAAAGAAAGTATGAAACCCTAAACTTTTTATTTTAAGTAGAATGGTGGATAAGCAAATGCATAATATCTCTTACTTATTATCTTCTATAAATTATGGAAAAATGATCTTGTATATATAGGTGGATTTAACCCTAAGACTTTACAAAAGTTTTCACTAACAATGTCAACCTAGTTGACTTAGTACTATTATGGAAAAAAACTCACTAGGTCACAGGCTAGGTCAGCTCTTGACCCTAAATGAATTTCACCCATAAGAGTATAGGGTTAACCTAGTTGACCTAGTACTGTAAACTATTGAAAGGTGTTTTATGTTAGGAAAAGGGGGATAAAAGGTGAGAAGTTACTAAAAGAGTATACAAGAGATAATAACAAGCATAGGGGAATGGTTTTCAGGAAATAAGTGTGTAGATAACAAGTGGAAAAAGGGACAATAATCTTGTAAAGCACCAATCATTTTCCCACCCCTTTCCCATTGCACCCCTTAAGGAATGAACTTAAAGAGATTGAGACTCGATGTGTTCCTACAAACAAGAGATCATTAGTAATTGATAAAAAAATTAAAATATTATGTGTATACATATGCCCCACTCAAAGTTCATCATGTGTCACATAAGTGCAATACATGATGGTGCTTTAGGAATAGAACATGACAACACATGACACTAATGCTAAGTAAAATGCTATAAGGAGAAAATAAGATAAATGAAAGGAAATAATTTAAAAACACATACCTTTACTTACCTTAGTGTTGTAGATAAATGAGACTATAAGAAGTGTGAATGCATCCAATGTGAAGAACATTAGATGAACCTGTAGAGATTAGTGCAAAAAAGAGAAAAAAATGGATTTTTTAATAATATAGGCATATAATAGTGGAAAATATTGTCTATGATATCATGACTCTAGAACTTTTTATGGCTCAAAAAATGAGTGAGTAAAAACAAAGATATGATCTAAACAAGGAATCTGACGGTAAATATTTGAAAGGTAAAGAATTGTGAATAGTAAGTGTAAATAGGGTGAAAAGAAAGTCATTTGATTATTACTTGACTTATTTGGAGAGAAAAATAGAGCTCTAATGGACTAGACAAAAGTTGAGAGAGCCAACATGGTGAGGAGATGATAGATGAGATGAGGAGGATGCCTATTAGCCATAATGGTTGTAGCATAGGTAGGAAATAGATATTGATAAACCTATTTTGAGTAATTTATTGAAAAGTAGGTGTTTTATATAAATTTATAATTTAGACCAATTCTAGAAACCAAAATGAACCTCAAATAGATTGTAGAGGTACTAGAGGCTAAAAGGGTAATGGGTTGAAAGGAACTAGAGTAATAAATTCCAAAGGCATTTATTACAAGTAGGGGAAAGAGTCAATAATCTGAACCAATGAGGTCGACCCAGTCAACCTAATAGGTTGAAAACTTTGATTCCATATTTTTTAATTAGTAGGTGTGTGCCAACTTAGTTTATTGAATTAAAGTGATGAATTAATACCCCTATGCCAACTTAGTAGGTTAATCCACTCTACCAATTTAGTATTAAGGGGGAAATGAAAGGATTAACTTAGTTTGTTAAGTCCACAAAATTAATCCAGTACTATTTGGTCAACTTAGTATGTGACTAAGTGGTTGGTATAGTACTGAAATGTAAAAAATTGGATAAAATAGTACATGTAAGGCCCAATTTGATTAAGTAAATACTAAAATGGCCAAGTAAGCTAAGAATATGTGAAATTGGTAAAAAATGGATAGATTAAGGCAAATTAATTTCATTTTTTGCTATAATTTAAAAACAATGTATTTTGATTATAAGTGACATGGAGGTTTAATACATCTTTTATTATTTGATGGTTGTAGGGGCATCATAGATTCTAGTGATTAGTGGACACAACATGGCTACTAGACATGTTAGATTGGTTGATAGTGGAGGATCAAGATATATTAGTCATACTAGGCCTATGAAGTATCATGGAGATGTGTCAAGGGTTATTGAGCAAAAATCTTGTAGTTATACTCCTAACATCTTAGGAATGCTTGACTAATACTTTTAGGCAAGTGGTGGATGGGGATACCATAAAGGTGGATATCAATCTAGAGGATGTCATGCTATACTTAGACTACCGATAAGAGGGATGTCATTGATCATAAGGATACTAGATGGGAAGGAGGAGAGATGATCACTAACCCAATGGGTGACATGTTTAGATAGGATATATCCAAGGATAAGGGTGGGACTACTTGACATGCATATAGATCAGAATCTAGATATTCATAAGGTAGTGATAGGACTTATGATAACATAGGTGTTGTGTCATAAGTTGGATGGTAAGGTACCACTATATATGATAGCCTTGTGCTAGTTTATTTTAGAGAAGGGGGTACTATATGACCTAGGTTTTGTCATCTACATTCAATTCATACATGATATGTATGGATTCTATCTAGAGGGAAAAATACCATGGGGCCAGTGATTTTATTGAGTTTTTAGATATATGAGAGGTTACCGATGTACCAAATAGTTAGATTACCCCATATGGTCAATGATCAATTAATTCAGGTACAGAGGTAGAGGGAGGATCAAATGGCACAAGCCATGCCCCACATGCCATCACTATAAATATTCATGTGAGCATATATCATGTGGTAGTAATATGGGCACATTATTATAGTATGGCCATGTTGGAAGATGGTATCACCAAATTTGGCATGAGCACATATTATGTGCCACTACTCATGGTGGATAGAGCCATATCCAGTGGCATGCATATCAAGATATTTCAAACTCTCTCACCTATTAGATCTTATAGTGGTGCCCACATTTTGGTCTAAACATGAAAGAGAAATAAGGGAGAGAAGAGGATCAGGACCCCCAATTATGAGACATAGATTAGATTATGTTAGGAGAGACCATAAATAGGTTGAGTATGATGACCAATAGCTAGAGAGGAGATGAATGTAGATACAAGAGTGTTACAAGTACCATAGTTGATATCATAGTAGGAGGAGTAGCAACCAACTTAGTTATACCATCGATGGATATGTCATTGATGAAAGAGAGCATAGAGGGTGCTCATCCAAGATGACCCATCAATTAACCTAGGGTAGAGTTGGTCTATAGAGCACCACTGAGGTGAAGATTGAGATGGGCATGGGTGGTAACCCAAGGGTTTGCATTGATTAGGAGTCATCCCATAGATGAGATACTCAAAGGATGATATAATAGAGAGACTGTACTTGATGGTCATGTAGATGGGGAGATAGTGGTAGGTAACATTCAGATATGTAATAAATAGTTGAAATTTGCTTAAGTTTATTGAGATAGATTATAGATAAATAGATTTTGAGATATATCTATGAGCTAATATATATTTAATGTGAATTTTTTAAATCTTGCAGAGGAGGAGGAGACCAAATGGGGATCCTTGGTGAGGAAACTCCATGAGATCCTATATGGGGCATTGATGACATACGACCCTACCACATTAGATGATCCTATAGTACTATCTACCCCAGCTCAGGAGAGCTAGTTTAGACTAGAAATAAAGGATATGAGGCTTAAAAACATGTGGATATGAATGATAGCCACTAATATGGGTGGGAGATGGAGAGGCATAAGTATGATAGGCCTTGGCTTAGGAGAGAGCTATGCATATGGTTACCATGAGTCAATTAGCATAGGTATAGGCCCAAGTGGCCAAACTATAGGGATAGGTGATAGGATTAAGATCTCAAACATCATCTTTACAACATACTATTCAAATGGGATTGTCTAAGGCATCTATGGGCAATGTGGTTAGGCCATGAGATAGACATGATATAGCCTAGCCTTAGAGCTAGAGCGATATATTTTTGTACTTTGTATAAAAAACACATGATATATATATATATATATATATATATATATATATATATATATATATATATATATATATATATATAGTGATATCTCATTTTGATAGTTTAGATGTTGATATTATGTGTTTGTATTGTGGTTGTGGTTGTGGATGTATAGATATATTTATTTCTATCACATGTATTTAGATTTTTTTGTATATGCTATAAGAAATATATTTATTATGGTTTATTTTATAGTATTATGTAGGACATATGCATGGTTAAAAATAAATAGTAAAAAAGGACTTTGGTAAAATACAATCAATCAAAAATAAATGTACTATGCACTATTTCAATTAGGAAATGTGTAATAACAAAGATGACTATGTATAATAAACCAAAGAGTGGTAAACAAGAGGGCACAAAGTTTTTTTTAAACTAAGAGAAAGATTGACACCAAATTAAAACAAATAAAATCACACTAAATCACGTTGGGAAGTATGAAAATAATGTAATAAAGTGGAAATCATGTGAAAAGACAAATGGTATAAAAAAATCAATTAAGTCAATCAATCATACTAAATCATGTTGGGAAGTATAAAAGAAAAATAAAATTGGCAAAATTAGTCTTAAATTAATCACACTAATTCAAGTTGGGAGGTATGAAAAACTCAAGAAAATGGTGGGATTCTTACATGCAATCAGAAAATAAGAAGATAAAAAATGAAAGAGATACTAAGTAAACATAAAACATACTAAATCAATATGGAGAGCATGTCAATGATGTGCAAATTCATAATCAACCACATCTTATCTCATATTTGACACATGTAATTTTTTTGCGACATGAATATTAGAAAATTTTGTGAGGAATGTCAAGTCCTATCCATGGTCTTACACTACAACTCAAAAAGGAAATATCAATGAGGTGGAAATAATGGAGAAAATCTGGTAAAAAGGAGATATTTGGAATGGTAAGTTGAAATTTTGGTAATTTGTGAGGATGGCTAGATCCTCTCCATGGTCTTACAATGTAAATCACAAATCAAAACCCTAGGGGAGTGATCAGTGAAAAAATAAACATTTCTCAAGGGGAAATATGAGGATTTTTAGTGAGTGAAAAAAAGGGAATGTAAAAATTATAACTTAGGCATCTTATGAGATGATCTTAGGAGACATGAGGCATACTAAGGACATGAGAAGACACTAAGTGACTAGTGACCATCAATATACAGAGGATACCTATTTTTTATAGATATAAAGATGTGTAGGGAAATAAGTGTGCTACTAATATCAACTCATGAAGGTAGTTTTGAAAAGAAAATTAAAATGAACATACCTTCCTACAACGTGTTCCCCATTCTTTATGACCCTTTATAGAGCCATTGGTCTATTGTGAAGATTGGGTACTTACATGAGAAAGTAGGTAGCATTAAAAGATTTTTTTATTCTCCTTTTCTAATCTATTTTCATACCACACAAATGTACCTTGGCTCTATTGTGAGGCCAACTATGGAGTTTGAGCTTCAACTACAAGAAGGAAATGTTATTAGAATCACATCTTTTAGTGTGATTTGACTTTTTAAAATTTGTATGTTGCCTTTTAGATCATTTACTTTTATGAAATGATTTGGATTTTTAACATTTTTATGGATTTTAAGATTACTCCTCCATACAAAATTGGAATGACCAAGAAAGAGAGATAGATTGATACACATAAATGAGCATTAAGCTTAGGCTAAAGGAAGAAAAGTAACCAAAGACAAGAATGACTAAGACACATAGGATTAACTATGAACCAACATGTTATTTAAAGTCTTAACCCTATGTATGCTTAGTTTGTGAAAGGGAATAGAGGGGAAAAGGATGGAGATCCAAAGTGGACTAGTAAAAGGATATTATAATAAGATGAATTATTTTCTAACTGATCACATGTTAAATAATGAATGACTAAAAGAAAAAAGGTTTGTATAACCAAGTCACAATAATAATTATTAGTGTTTATAGAGATACGATAGAAAAAATCATGAAAAAGAACAAGGGAATATTAAGAAATAAAATAAATAAGAAGAGAAGGCAATGAAAAAAATCCATAAGCAAATATAAATGACCTCATAAGCAATATTAAGTGTGAAACCATAGTCACCATGTAAGATAGATAATAATTTGACACAATGTCAAATGATATAACAAAATATATAAAGATAAAGTTGGAGCACACATCAAATTCAAAATAAAAATGTAATAACACCATGCATGTGTTCATAATTACTGATAGATTTTCCCACACACATTATCCATAACATCTGATAAGTCTCTATGAAGTTAAATGTGAACTATAGCTAATGTCTCATCGATCTTCAATGAAAGATGGGAAAATACTTCACATTGAATCTCTTCAATAGAAAAGGTAGGAATGTTTGAAGTATCATGTTAATGAGGGATATCAGGTAAGGTATTCTCAAGATAATGCATGGGAATGGACTCTATAGGAGGTGAAGGGGTCACTGGTGGGTAAGGAGCCACAGCTGAGGGATTTACAAGTGGAGAAGGATCCATAAGTGAGGGAAGGTCCACCAATGAAGGATTCAATGGTGGATGAATAGGAGGTAAAGAAGGGACCATAGGAGGAGATGGAACCATAGGAGGTAGAACCATGTGGGAAGAAGGGGGAGCCTTCTTGTGAGAATGACTTGTGGGAAGAATGATAAAAAGTACAAGAATGGCTAAAAGGTGATCTTTTAGATGTTGTTGAAGGATGAGACAAAAAATGGTATGATGGGTGCCACATTGGTACCAAAGAAAATATACCTCTCCATACTTAGTAATATATTCAGGTAGTACCTTTAGGGGAGGTATAGTTTTATCTAAGGACTGGGGAGTAGTAGGATGTAAAGTGTCAATATATTGTCATAAGTTATGATAATGCATGTATGAATGGTTATTTGTGCCATGGAAGCAAAAAATATTATTGTGAATAGTATTTTTATGTGTACTCATAAGAGGAGGTGTACCAAAAGTTGAAGGAGCTTAGTAAGGTTGATCAGCCCATTTGGTAGATGAAGGAGCTAGTAGAGGTAAAGGAAGTAAACCATCAGCAAGAGAAGGTGGGGTTAGTGGAGAGACTAGACAAGAGTCAATTGTAGGAGTTATAGTATTAGAAATAGGAATATATTTAGCTAAAGTAAATTTAGGAATAGGATCCAAATTGGGCTCTACTAAGGGAGGGTTGGGGTATACAAAAGGTTGAAGGAGAGTTGCACACATCTCATGGATAACTAAGATATAAGGGTCATGGTATCTAGCAAAGTGATAGGGCCTAGTCATATCATGATCCATAAGCATAATCCTACGAGGTTCTTTATAAATTAGAGGTCTCTATTTCTAACTATTTTCATTTTTCACATTCAAAAGATGAAAGAAACTAAGATAATGGTCAGGGGTTTGTATGTACCTAGATGAAGTTTGCACTCCTCTTTGGCTGTGGAGGATGACACCTATAGAAGAAAGAGACTCAAACACAGAGATTATTAGATAGAGATAAGGTGGACTGCCAAGTGATATGCTCAGTCTTAGAAGTGCAAAGACTTCCTTGTGGGATGATAGTCCACTGTTAATAAGTAAAAGTGTTAGAAATAAAGAAATGACAAATGACTAGTAAAGAGGAAACTAGATAATACGTACCTACTGTCTGTTGTCAGTTTGCCACAATCACTGACATCAGTTAGTCTGTTAGCATTGGTTGGTTAATGTTATCAATGATGGTTAGTCTACTGATGTTGGTAGGGGAAATGGTTGATGTCGGTCAGGGCAATGGCCTTGGACGGGTTCTAGATGGGTCTCTAGTCGATGGAATGGTCTATGTGTAGGGTGGTAAGATAGTAGACAGGGTCTTCAGGAGGGATAGATGTAGGGGATATGTTGCTAGAAAAGGGGTATGGGTATGAAGAAGGCTTCTCAGCCTTTATAGGAAGAAGTTAGGTCAGGTCTGGTTGATAGCTAAGTCTGGTCTAGTCTACAGTACTTAGAAATAGTAGAATAGAGACTAGTTACCAGTGCTTTTCAAAATACTGAAATAAAAGAATAGAAGAAATACTTATCTCTTGCTTGGAGTAGAGCCAGAGGTGTTTGAAATGCTCGTACCTTTGTGTCTGTGGCCAGAAGAGTGTTAAGTTGAAGTCTGATGATTGATCTCAGAGAGTTCCTGTTGATGTCTAGGTCTGAGAGCCGAGAGAGGAAGAGAGTTCGAGATAGACTTCACGTTCACAGTCTGTGATTGATTGATTTAGCATCCCAGGAGGAAGAGAATTTGCCTTCAAGTTGTTTTAAGCAACCAACATCGGCAATCCCATCGGCATCAGCCGAATAGTAACCGACGTCGATGGCTAGAAGATGGGAAGAAGGCTAAAAATAGCCTTTTACTCATTCCTCCATCTGTCGAGTCTAATTGTCATTGGAAAATGGTCAAAGGTGGATTAAATAAGTGTGAGGATTAGTGGGGGGAGTTGGAATAGGTCATAGGGTGATAAATGAGGGTATCCAAAGGAAAGGAATCCAAGGGTGAGGTGCCATGGATGAGGTGTTAAGGGGGGGTTTTATTAATTTAAAATAAGTTATTATTTTAAATTAATAAGTGTGTGGGTTAGGAATGTGTAGAAGTGGACCAAGGGGACCAAGGAGGGGAGTTGACCAAGGAGTAGACACAATTTTGGTGTCTACATTTGCCCCTTTTTATCTTGTTGGTTGTTCTGGATGAACTGTAAGACAAAAATAGGAGTAAGCTACCCAGGTATAGGATGGGTCTTTTTTGTCCTATTAGTTGTTATAATGAACTGCAAGACAAATATGAATATAGGCTACCCTGATTATGGGATGAGATATTCCCCCTCAAAGTAGGATTCGAGGGAAAGGAAACTGAAATTAGGTGCCGATTTGATAGAGAGTGGATGAATATGGTGAAGTTTGAGTGTGAACACTGCAATAGTTGAGATTGCGTGCATACCACTTCACGAGATGGTCAGGTCAAATTATCATAGGTCAAAGGTTGAGGAGTGCCAAAATCAAAATAACTAGGCCCCAGCATTTAGTCATAGCTGATTGGGTTATTCGATCCAAGCTATAGCTCTAATGGTCATCGTGTTCCAAATATCCCAGGCTCAAGAAGTGTTCTTGAAAACACGAAAATGTCACAAGTAGTGGGGATCAACTTGCTTGTGATCCAATACTTGTGAGGGTCAAAATGTGGGTTGCAGACAATTTTGCTAACCATTCGTGAGGTAGCATAAATGCAATCAAAACAACCAAGGTAGGGTTGTCTCAAAAGTGGTCGTGGTCTAAGGAGACAGGCATGATCTCTAAGGTCATTGGTCGAGTCGAGGTGAGATGGATGGTTGGTCCATTAGATGGACGGATGAAGGAATGGCCGAGCTAACCTCAGAAGACCCCATGTCAACTGAGTGTTGCCTACATAGCCCCTATTGTTAGGGCCTCAGGCCGATGTAGTTCTCCCTAAAAGGGAGGAAGAGGGTCAGTTATGGATGGGGTCAGACTAGGTTAAGTCATGGTTAAGAGGGAATATGGTTTGTCCATCAGATAGACAAACAAACAGATGTGGCCAAGCTAACCCTAGAAGATGCCATGTCATTTGAGTGCTGCCTACATAGCCCTTGTTTGAAGGGCCTCAGGCCAATGTAGTTCAGACTAAGAGGCAAAATGGTTGATGATTGGTTTGGTTAGGTTAAGAATGTTGAGGGTATGATGATGTTACAGCCTTTTCCATATTATTTGATGGTGTATTCTGTAACATTGGTTAAGTGGTCTTTCATCCCTAGAAATTTTCCATATTGGTGATGGATGTATGTTAAAAATGAATTGAGTAGGTTTATGCTTCAGCAAGTAATGGTTTATGCTTGGCATAAATTGTGTGGTCGATAGTTTCCATGTGTATTGGTTTCCATAGAAACTATGTGAAATAGACTGTCATGTTGGTGGTCTGAAAATGTTTTGGTTTGGTTGGATATAGTTGCAAAAAAGATGTGGTTGAATGTGTGACCAAGATGTATAAGAAGTGAAAGGCGCGTTTCTCTTTCATTGACAAGGACCATAATGATAGCATAGATAAGAGGTTTTTAGAAATAAAATCCCCATTCATGCATTACGTCATTGACCATTGGTTGTGTTAGAGAAGTAAGCGAATCAATTTGACATTAAAATGAGCTCGAAGTCCCTTGAGTAGGTGATGTGATATGTGAGGAGAGAGTAACCCTTTTTAGTATGGATAACTTTGCCCCTTTTTATGGGAGACCCTGAGAAAGACTATAAGTCAAGTCCATGACCTTTTTTTTTTTGGGAGACTGATCAATGCGGGAAGTCTACATAGGGATGTCATTTTGTTGTTGTGGTCATTTGTGAAGCTGATCGATGTAGGAAGCTTCTGAGAGAGTGCTATTTGTAGCAAGGTTTTAGTCATAGCCATCCTTCAAGGGAGTGGTCTATATTTTTGCTTTGTATATTTTTGAGGGATTTGAATAGCTGTCCTTCGAGGGAGCAGTGTATTAGCTACAACAATGATGATATAGCTGTCCTTTAAGGGAGCAGTCTGCATTTAGAATTTATGACCTTTTTGATATTTTGACATCTCAATTTATTTTTGACAAAAATTTTGAGTCATGGACAAGAATATAGAAGGTTAAGGGCTCCCTTTTATTAGGACAAAGCATCCATACTTTATAAAAGGGTTACATAGGGTTTGTTTAGGAGAACAGGGTTAAAAGGAATGAGGATTAGGATGACAGGGATTGCTCAAGGGATGAGCTCAAGTTAAATGTCAAGTGAATGAGTACTTGACTAATAGTAGAATGGTCATAGATGCAAGGCATTACGGGGCTCAAGTTTTGGTCAGTCTTCAAGAGAAGATAGACAATAAGTCCCTAATCCATACTTGTGCATGATGATGTAAGGTCTGAGCCAATTAGGAGCAAACTTGCCCCGTTTGATTCTTTCCAAGTTAGTCACATGTTGGTTGATGTTGGGTCGATTCTTGGTCGAGGCTTGGTTGGTGTGCGATGTCTGGATAGAGTCAAATTCCCCCAGTCATTTTGATGATGAGGAGAATGCTTGAGAAATGGTTGGACTAAGGCAGCTAGTGGTTGGGGGTCTTTAGGTTAAACCTCCACTACCTGTAAGGCTTTGATTAAGGCTTGATGATGTTGTAGAGAGTTTTGTATGAGGTCATACAAAGATGTCTTCACAGAGGTTTGGTGACGTTGCTTCACCATGGGGTCATTAATTGGGTTTGAATAAGTTGGTCGAGATGCGCCCAAGATTAGAGTCTTGGGTTTTGGTTGTGGTGAGGGCTTGACGAATGGATATGTTTGAGAGAGAGAAACTTTCTCTTTCCCTTTATCCTGCATGGTTTGTGGCCTATTGGCCACATTGATGGTGTTGATTTCAAATAATGGGGTTGAGGGTGATAGAGGGACCATAGTCTTGTGTTGAGATCCCGATTTAGGTGATGAGGTTTGAGAGGCCTAAGATGGTCTTGATGGTTTGGTTAAAGGGTGTTCAAGAGGATCCTTGGTGTGAAGGGTGTCTTTTTTGAAGTATTGATGGATGATAGCTTTAAGAGCACAACAATCCTCAGTGTCATGTCCAGGTGTGTGATGATACGCACAAAATTTAGTGTCATTAAACCAAGATGGCCTTGATCTGAGAGTTGATGAGCATGATGGTGGAAGAGTTTGGGAGACATTAGACGGTGTTGGAGATTTAATGATAATGTCCTCAACAAGAGGGGTGTTTTTCTCCAAGAATTGACAGATGGAAACCTTAAGGGCACAACAATTTTTAGTGTCATGCATAGGTGTGGGATGATATTGACAAATTTTAGTGTCATTGAACCAAGATGGTTTTGGTTAGAGAGGTTGGTATGGTTTGATAGGCGAAAGAGTGATGTTAGAGGATTGTAAAAGTTGGCATAACAGCAAGGTGTAAAAACCTGCTAATGGGTCTGCACATTGTGTTGTAGTAAAAGTTGACAACTTCTATTTAGAAGCTATTGGGGGAGTGTTTCATACCATCCTTTTGTTTGGTGGTGTGGCCAGACATGTAGATGACACTTTTGTGGTAGGAGGCATTGGATGTTTTGAAGGAGGTATGTTTTTATCAGGTGTTGGTCGTAATGGAGGTGATTTGTTTTTGTTGGGTGTCGGAGTAGGAAGCAACTTGTTGTTAATAGGTGTTGGAGTAGGAAGCACTCCTTTTAAGGTGGATGGATGAGGGCCCAAAATGGAGGGCAATGATGATGGTGGGAGAAAAGTTCTCTTATGTGGCTTAGTAGCCTTTTTTGGTTTGGTTTGAGGGCCACTATTATGGGGGGTCAGGTTCAAGTCTACCCTCACCAGATTTTCATCGACTGAAGTAGGTGAGGTGGTGAGTTCCTCTCTCAGAAGAGAAGGGATTAGAGATTGTGGCTCTTCGAGAGGGCAGAGCGTAGAGATGGTGATGGCTTCGACATGTGGTTGAGTAGCGGGGAAGGTATGATCCCCCATTGATGATGAGAAGGATGAAGGTCAGGCCCGTGGTGCTGGTATGGTCAAGGTGTCCTCCAATATAAGAGAGGTCGATGGAGAACTAACAGGAGAAGATGGTTCATCCCCCTATGGAAGAGAAATGGGAGATGAAGATTCTTCCACCTATGAAGGACCAATAAGTGGGATAACCTCTTTAGAGTGTGAGAGAGGTTGGTTAGGCATAAGAGGCGAGACCGTGTTGACTATGCGTATATTACGCTCTTGGGAGTCATCGGTCATGGTCTGCACATTGTTTTGGCTAGGGGGATGGTTAGGAAAAGGTTGTTTAAAGATGTCGATGTTTTGATTGGGTGGCACGTTCGGGTTATCCAAGACTAGATCACCTTTATCTAACATGTCTTGGACAATGTTTTTGAAAGTTTTGTAGTTGTTTATGTCATGGCCCTGGACACGGTGATAATGACAAAAGTCATTTTCCCTATACCATGCAGGGATAGGTTTTGAGGGGTCAAATTGAGGTGGTCGAATTTGAGGGAGATTGAGGACCCCCTATTTGACAAGTTTATCTAAAATGGAAGTGTATGATTCTCCTATAGGAGTATACTGATGCTGTATGTACCATTGTTGGAATTGTTTAGTGATGCTTTGAGATGTGGAAGGTTCAGATTGGTTGATTATTGTTGAAGATGGTGATCTAAAGACCATAGCATTGGCCACTCCATTGGGTTTGGAGTGGGAAGAAGCAAGTTTGGATGAAGAAAGGTCATTGGATTTTTCATTAGTATTTCACAATTTGACCTTGTCTTCATCGATCATGTGGAGTTCAAGCTTTCTAGCCATCTTGAAAGCTTCATCAAAGGTGCAGAATGTCTAAACCCACAAAGTAGGTGAGATGTGCTTGGCACATGCTCTAGAAAAGAGCTCAATGAGCTCAGTTTGAGGTAAGGAGAAGGAGAGTTGGTCAATCAAACCTCTCTAATGGGTGATGAAGTCAGCTATCGATTCATTATCGAATTGTTTGATAGAGTATAGGTCTGTAATGGAGACCTTTTTGGTGATGTTGATTGAAAAGTGGTCGAGGAATAGTTGGGCGAGTTGAGTGAAGGAAAAGAGATAGTGACTGGGAATAGAGCTATACCAGTCAAGGGCAACCCCCAAAAGTGACATGGGGAATGTGTGCAGTAATAATGCATCATCATGAGCTATAAGATAACAAGCGTGTCTAAACACTCGTAAATGTTGTTGTGGGTCTTCCTTACTCTGGAAACGAGTAAACTTGGGAAGCTCCCACTGACTAGGATATGGTTGGATTGAGACGGAGGGATGGATGGGTTCATTACAAATTTGGTCATATGAAAGGACACTGCTTGAACCAAAAATGGATGTCTCAAGATTAGACATTTTGTCCATCAACATTTTGATTAGATTAGTTGACAGATTTGTAGGTGGAGCACCCCCTAGATTGTAAGGCTATTGGAAGGTGTTAGAAGGGGCATATGACGTAGTCAATTACACTTGTATAGGTGCAACATACTAATAACTAGTCATTGAGATAGATGTGGAGACCAAGGGTGGTTGTGTCATGAAGTTGGAGGGCATGAGTTGACTAGATACTTCCAAAGGTGGTTGAATGGCGGCATTGGTAAAAGGATAGGTAGTCACTCTTGCATTTATAGGTGCAAGAGTGCATGGAGTCGAGACAATCAAGTTCTAAAAATGTGATGAACTTGGTTGTATTGAAGAGTCTGGCATTTGGCTCTTAGCGAGATAGTGTTGGAGAGCCTTGACGTTATGGTCAAGGAATCTCTCAAAATTTTGATCCCCTTTGGGAACAATTGGAGATTGGTCAAGGGTTGACTGGACAAGAGAATATTCAGCATCTAAAGTACACTCCATTAAGGGACTTGGTATGAAAGGCAAAGGCAGAAGTGGTTGTTGCCTTGCATGGTCAACAAGAGTCTTGGTTTGACTACGTGTCAAAACCATTCAAGGCAAAAAGGGTCAGGTTCCAAAAATTGTGTTTTTTCAATTTCAGAAACCAGAATTTATTTTTGACAGAAAAAGGGTCAGGTTTTGGCTTGTTATTTTGAGAAGAAAAGTTGTTGACAGTGACCGATGTCGGTATAAAAACTGATGCTGGTGAATAAAGGAGGCCGATGTCGTTCAAATAACCAATGTCGGTGAAGAAAAGGTTGCCGATGTTGGTGGGAAAACTGATGTCAGTTACTATGTTTTTTTAGAAACTCAAAGAATTTGAAAGTCTTTGGAAAAAAAGAAGAAAACATCCTCACTAGCTCAAAAACTAGTTAGAAATAGAAAAATAGATGAAGACAGGCAGATCCTAATCATTAAATCCTAAGAATAAACTTTTAGAATCATGTTGGCTTATGCCTTAGAGTGTGTTTGGGAAGTTGGCTTTTAGAACGGGTCCTAGAAGAAGCAGTCTAAAGTTGGTTTTGGGTTAGTTTTGGTGCTCAATGTCTGTGTTAGGTTTTGTACATGGCCTGTGCTAAGGAGAAAGCTCCCCTCACTTCATGAGCCCAGAGATAAGCTAGGTTGCTTAGCCAGTATATACTTCCCCTAGAGTTTATACTCTGCCAGAGAACAGAGTGGGCTCTTCCCTTGGTAGTGAAGTCCAAGTGGGATTACCAGGGAGGGTAAGGTATCTGCTAGGTGATGAAATCCTAGTCGAGCCTTGTCTCAGGTATGTTTAGATGTTTAGTTTTGAAAGTGGTATGGTCATGTAACATAAGTGTGCTATGATTTATTCATAATGCATTTTTAATTACTAGATGTGTGGACTAAGTATGCATTCAGGCAGAAATGAAATGCAATAGATTTTAAGCCCAAATTGAAATGTGTGTTCAGATGAAAACAAGTTGAGAAAAGGTTAAGAGTATGAACTCTAAGATGTAAGAAGGAAAGGTGACAAGAAGAAAAAGAAAGATTCTTTTTAACTTGCTTATGATGTCTTTTGGAAGATATAGAGGAAAAGGATGCAAAAAGAGACCTAATGCACCTATATGAAAAGTTTGTTTTTAGAAGAAAAAGTATGAACCCAAGAAAGACTTCTAGGGTCCCACCAGGCGTGCCAGAATGTTTCTAACTGTTTTCATTTTTCACATTCAAAAGATGAAAGAAGCTAAGATAATGGTCAGGGGTTTGTATGTACCTGAATGAAGTTTACACATCGTTATCCAGATGTTGTAGGGACTCCTCTTTGGATATGGAGGATGAAACCTATAGAAGAAATAGACTCAAACACAGAGATTGTTAGATAGAGATAAGGTGGACTACCAAGCGATATGCTCGATCCCAAAAGTGCAAAGACGTCCTTGTGGGATGACAGTCCACTGTTAATAAGTAAAAGTGTCAGAAATAAAGAAATGACAAATGACTATCAAAGAGGAAACTAGATAATGCATACCTGATGTCTGCTATCGGTCTGCCATAGTCACTGACATCAGTTAGTCTACCAACGTCGGTAGGGGAAATGGTCAATGTCGGTCAGGGCAATGGCCTTAGATGGGTTCTGGACGGGTCTCTAGTCGATGGAATGGTCTGTGTGTAGGGTGGTAAGACAGTAGACAGGGTCTTTAGGAGGGATAGATGCAGGGGATATGTTGCCAAAAAAGGGGTATGGGTATGAAGAAGGCTTCTCAGCCTTTATAAGAAGAATTCAGGTCAGGTTTGATTGATAGTTGAGTCTGGTCTGGTCTACAGTACTTAGAAATAGTAGAATATAGACTAGTTACCAGTACTTTTCAAAATATTGAAATAAAAGAATAGAATAAATACTTATCTCTTACTTGGAGCAGAGCCAGAGGTGTTTGAAATGCTTGTACCTATTGTGTCTATGGCCAGAAGAGCATTAAGTTGAAGTTTGATGATTGATCTCAGAGAGTTCCTGTTGATGTCCAGGTCTGAGAGCCAAGAGAGGAAGAGAGTCTGAGATAGAATTTGTGTTTGCAGTCTGTGACTGATTGATTCAGCATCCCAGGAGGAAGATAATTTGCCTTCAGGTTGTTTTAAGTGACCGACGTCGGTGATCCTGCTAGCATCGGCCGAATAGTAACCGATGTCAGCAGCTAAAAGATGGGAAGAAGGCTAAAAATAGCCTTTTACCCGTTCCTCCATCTGCCAAGTCTAATTGTCATTGGAAAATGGTCAAATGAGGATTAAATAAGCATGAGGATTAGTGGGGGGAAGTTGGAATAGGTCATAGGGTGATAAATGAGGGTATCCAACGGAAATGAATCCAAGGGTGAGGTGTCATGGATGAGGTGTCAAGGGGGGTTTTATTAATTTAAAATAAGTTATTATTTTAAATTAATAAGTGTGTGGGTTAGGAATGTGTAGAAGTGGACCAAGGGGACCAAGGAGGGGAGTCGACCAAGGAGTAGACACGATTTTGGTGTCTACAGTCTCCATACCATCTCTACCCTATGATAAAGAGGACAAATGATAAAATTAAGAATGATATATGATGGAACATGGAAACATATATTAAAATACTAAAGCAAAGAGGAACAATAATGGATAATCGCAACATCTTGGGCCTAAACTATACCTCCTAATAATGGACCATCTAAGGTACAACCATCATCAAAACTAGGTGTATGAAGATCTATGATGTAGGTAGGGATGACATTATCATTTGGTGAGGTGTGATGATTGGAATGTTGAGTCTTAGTAAAGTCAATGAGGATATCATCATAAGGTGGTTGATGAGAATAAGGCTACAAATAAATGAGAAGTTGAGATATGAGATGAGGTGAGAGATTGAAATTTTTAATTTTGAGTTTGATCTCATCAAGCTCATCATCATCAAAATATAGGAGGTTAAGGGGAATATTCATAATGAGTTTGGGAGGACTATTTTAACCTCAAGTGGAATTGATAGGAAAGTGAAATCATTGAGACTCATTAAATGGAACACTTGGCAAGGGTTTAATAGTAGTAATATTGAACACACCCTGGTCTTAGAATTATTTGAAATTCTAAGGATTGGTGTCACCTTGAATCCTATATATGGCTCCTTTATGAGTAAATTTTATTCATTAGAAAGTAAAAGAGGTAACTTCTCTCATACAATGAATCCATGTCATATCAAGAAAAATGTTTTAAGATAGGGGAAAGTTAAAAACCATCACCTTCATGTGGATGGTGACAGGTGGGATGGTAATGGGGAGGTACACATAACCTAAAGGAGGCATTTTCCTTTGATCATAGCCTTTATATGTGCTACATGTGGATTTGATAAAATCAAGAGAGGTAACACAAGTGCGGTAACCTTCATTAATCAAGGCACACTTGACTTGGATATAGCCAATTTAGACACTAATCAAAAGAGGAGGATCATCCACATGAAGTAGAATATCATCAGGGATCATGAGAACAATGGGGAATTTGAGGGAAAGAGAAGTGTCTATCATTTCATCAACATGTATGGACATCTCTTCATACTGTTGGAGAATATTATCTTCATATCCTGTTAGGGGAGGATGAGGGATGTTAATTTCAAACAAAAGATACATAAGATGATTATGATGATGAGGAAAGGTCCTCATAATCTCAAGAAATGGGATTTAAGATTAGATATTAATGAGTTATGTGATAGGATCCCACTCATCATAACCCATAAGAATATTTTTAGAAAGATGTGCATAGTGTCGAAGGAGGAGCTAAAGTACATGTGAATTTATGCTAATAAAAGGAAACAAGTTTAGTAGAAGGACAAGTTTATAGATTATGTTGATAAGATGGAACAATTAATGCAAGTGTGGTTTGAGAATTATTAGAATAAGTGTTAATATAATCTTGAGTATCATTGGTGTTAGGTAAAGAAGGTGAAGGGATGGTAGAAATAGAATGAGAAGTGTTATCCAAGGGAGGAGTTGGAATTGGTTCATCAAAAGATATAAGGTCCTCTTTGTCTAACTCATTTAAGTGAGTTGGAGAAGAATATTGGATAATAGGAAATGTGCAAGATAGTTAAGGTGTGTAGATAGGTTGAGGATCAATGAAAGTAACCACCCTTGTCATATTAGCCATATTAACCACATTCTATTTGGGAATTGGATCAATAATACTTTCAAAATTATTAGTAGAAGGGGTATGTTTGAATCTCATCAGGGATCATGAAAACAATGGGGAATTTGAGGGAAAGAGAAGTGTCTATCATTTCATCAACATTTATGGACATCTCTTTATACTATTAGAGAATGCTATTTCATATCCAGATAAGGTTGATTCATATCCTACTAGGGGAGGATGAGGGATTTTAATTTCAAACAAAATATACATAAGATAATTATGATGATGAGGAGATGTCCTCATAAGCTCAAAAAATGGGATTTAGGATCAGATATTAGTGAGTTATGTGATAGGATCCCACTCATCATAACCTATAATAATATTGTTAAAAAGATGTGCATAGTGTCGAAGGAGGAGCTAAAGTACATGTGAATTTATGCTAATAAAAGGAAATAAGTTTAGTAGAAAGACAAGTTTGTAGATTATGTTGAGAAGATGGAATAGTTGATGCAAGTGTGGTTTAAGAATTATTAGAATAAGTGTTAATATAATCTTGAGTATTATTAGTGTTAGGTAAAGAAGGTGGAGGGATGGTAGAAATAGAATGAGAAGTGTTATCCAAGGGAGGAGTTGGAATTGGTTCATCAAAATATATAAGGTCCTCTTTCCCTAACTCATTTAAGTGAGTTAGAGAAGAATCTTGGATAACAGGAAATGTGCAAGATAGTGAAGGTGTGTAGATAGGTTGAGGATCAAAAAAAGTAACCACCCTTGTCATATTAGTCATATTAACCACATTCTATTTGGGAATTGGATCAATAATACTTTCAAAATTATTAGTAGAAGGGGTATGTTTGTCTTGGGTATCTTGGTGATTAGGAAGAGTATCTTCATAGATGGCCAAATGAGCATTAGATTGATTCAAAGCTTTAGTATGTTTTTCATGGGCTTTAAAATCAATTTCATAGACTTTTTGGCATTGATGAATGACAGTGTCATGATCAAAATTTTGACCAAGAATAAAATACATAGCCAAATTACTAAGCTTCCTACATGTCTCATGAGAATGACCCCAATTAGCATGAAACCAACAAAATTTATTGGGATCATACCAAGATTTCATAGGACAAGTGGGATCAAGTTCTCATAGGAGAGGCCTTGGTAGACATTTTAGTAATTTGGATGAGGATAAAGGTTTGTGAACATTGTTGTTATTAGTTGAAGAGAAATGAGGATTGGTGAATTGGTTGGCAGAGGGAGCTAATTCAAAAAATTGGTTAGGAACAACAACTTGAATAGTGTAAATGGTATCATAAGAGTCCATGACACCATCATTGGTAGAATGATGATTCTTATTCTTAAGTAACATACAAGTATTTGTATAAGTTTAGGATGGCTCAAATTGACACATAAGGAAATATTGACATTTAAATTTGTCAATAGCCTCCTCCTAGGTACATGGAGAGAGAGTATAAACCTGATATTATAACTTGGGAAAAATAGCATTGGTAAAAAGATGGAAAAGGTTGTCATCTGCCATATTATGTTCACATTTGTTAGAAAAAGTCTTCCACATTTTAAGAAAATCTTGGGTAATTTTAGCTTTAAGTTGCTTATAATTTATAAAATGGGCCAAGGTATTCTTAGGAAGATCATTAGTTTAGAACTCTTAGACTAGAGCATTTACTAAATCTTCCAAACTTGTAATAAAATGAGTCTTAAGCTAGTTGTACTAATCTAAAGCATCATCGATGAGGGTTTTGGCTAATAGCTTGGTAGTGGAAAAGGTATTTAATTTGACCTAGTCTTTATATAAATTTCCAAATGTTTTTAGATGAAGGGTAGGATCAGTTGACCCATTGTAAGAAATGGTATGGGTGATACCTCCTATATCGATATTAGCGATTTGAGATGTAAGAGGCTCATTTTGAAGATTATAGATTGTCTTGTTAACAAGAGGAGGTTGAGGGATAATATTACCATTGGAATCTTGAAGAGGAGGTGGGGTAATATTTTGGTTATGAGTTCTCTATGGCATCTGTTGAGGGTTGGTTTGAAGATGGATAAGGTGATTTTGCATTTGCATCATTTGATTTGAATTGTTAGATTGAAAAGTATTCATTTGAAAAAGAGTTTTTAATAGGAGTTCATGGATTTAAGTTACATTATTGGCATTGTTTGAAACATTAGAATTGGAAGTAGTGGCTTGGGTACCACTATGAGTGTTAGTGGGTGCTTGAGAAGAACTGTTAGTAAGTGAGGCACTAGTGGCATAATTTGTTTGTGTGGAAAAATATGGACTAGTAAAAGGATGAAAAGAAGAATCACTAGAGGCATGATTACCATGGTTATAAAACTATGCACTAATGGATAAATTGAGAAGAGTGGATCTTGGAAGAGGCCCACTAGATGTAGAGCTTGCCATATTAGTAGAGGTACTAGGAATGGAGATAGAGGAAGTCAAAGAAGAAGAAATCATGGTATAAGAAGGGGTTGAAATAAAGGGAATATGTTGAGAAGCAAAGAAGATAGTATCCCTAAATCTATGTGAGAAAGTGGGAGAAGGTGAATGAGGATCTTCGGTTTGAAAAATAATCATGAGATGGTAAATGGTAAGAGGATCCTTTCCTTAATGTTGAGGAAATTCAAAGATAAAGAACATGATTTTGGGTGTATACTATAATTTGGGTTGAACTTCAAGTGAGAAAAGAGGATTGTGAAGTGAAGAGGAATGAGGAAGGGTCATATAGTTCATCATACGAGTGGTTATATGAACATTACTTTCATCTAGAAGAGGAGATATAATATGCTTATTGGAGACCCTATGAGGGTTGGTAAGAGTAATCATATCTATTGAATTAAACTTAGTGTTGTATTCAAATAGGAATTTCATGATGAGGGAGAGAGATTATAAAATTCAAAGGTGATGCAAAAATAAGGAAATACAAAGGGGAAGATAAGAGTACAAAGTCAACTGGGTCAACCTAGTATTGAAAATAGGGTTTGAAAACAAAGAAAATAAGGATATAAAGTCAATTGAGTCAACCTAATACTATAACCTAGGATATAAAACAATCAAATAAGGATACAAAGTCACTAGGGTTGAATTAGTAATATATCTAGGGAGGAAAAAAAGAATACTATGTTGATCAGGTTGACTCAGTACTGTAGGTAGGGAAAATAGGTAGTCTTAAGAGACTATGTCGAATAAAATGATAGTGTACTAAAATAAGAATATTTTTTTAGTTATTTTTGAAATAAATAAATGAAAGGAAACACACAATCAATTTGGTAAATGAGGATGATCAAATTGAGGCACACAACACAAAACCTTTCACCAATGCTAGCCAATGCAAGTTTTTGCAATACAACATATAATGAGTAAAGAGTAAGCAATCAAATTGAAAATTAAATGCTAACTAAGAGGTCATCCTGAATGTTGTTCGATTATTATAGTGTTATTTTTAAGTGTGATAAGAATTTGGCTAAAATTAAGGAACTAAAAATTAATCTATGGATGGTTTCAAGATGTTTAGGTTGAAAGGGATCTATGTTGGCAATGGTACTAGCTTAGTATTGGGGCCTACCCCCTCACTTCATAATCTCACAGTGATAAGCATGTTGATTGTTTTTCTAATATATACCATTAACCACATGTTTATGCTTGGCTAGAAAACCAAGTCAGCTTCCCCCTTGGTGATGAAATCCAAGTAGGTATGCCTTAGGTAGTAGGCCTTAGGTAGATAATTGTTTACATGCATTTTAATATTATGTGATTTGGTTGTGTGTGCAAGAAAGATAAAAATATTTTAACTAAATGGTATATTAAAAAACCACCTAATTAGACTATGTGATCTATTCTAAGCATGCAATCAACTAAAAGTAAAAGTGTGAAGTGATTATTAGCATATAGATGTTAATTCCAACTTTGAAACATAGTCTAGTGTCAATTCAAATGATAATGTATGTAGACATTACAGAACTGAGTCGATAGTGTCACTACTACACTAATAAAACAAGGGTCTATCAAGAACTATGTTGGTAGTGTCAACCTAGTCTTGCAAACATAAGACATAATATATAACTAGGTTGACCAAGTTGACCTAGTTTGTTGTATAAAGGTATTTTTAAAGACTGAAAACTATGAAAAATAGAACTATAAGGAAAAATATAAATGATAGAGAAAGAAAGAAAGGAACCTTTTTAGGTTAGAAGATGTAGATGACTTTAAGATTGCTATTGAAGTGCCCTAAATATTACTTGCAAATTTTACAAACTGTGTCGACTAGGTCAACCTAGTTCTATAGTTCCCTATTTGTTAAACCCTGTGAAGATGACTATACTAGAATGGTCAACCTAGTATGTTTTTTGGAAGCTGTCTAGAATACTATACCATCCTGGTCACCTAGTATGTTTTCTAGAGATGAATAAAAGTATTACGCTGACCAGTTTGACCCAGTAGTCTATTTGGAAGTGAAAATTTGTATTGTGTCAACTTGTTTGATCCAATAAATTGTATTTGATTAATACATGCACAAACATAACATAGTAATTTTGATGGGAATATGCATTAAACCTATGCACATAAGTTATAAATTATATCCACCATATCAACCTAGTATCAAAAATATATAAAAATAGTAAATAAAATGATAAATTAATAAAAAATGTGAAAGAAAACCTATAAGGGTTATATTCACATTAGGTTTACTAGAATGTATGTAATCATAAATGCATCATGCCTAGAAATCAATCCTAACTCAGTGAAGTTAGACCATACTTACACTTTCGATTGGGGATACATTAGATAATCATGAACATGACTAATATGTGGATCTACTATACATAATTAGGGGATATCTTATCACAATAAAAATACTAGGGTTCCAAAGCATCTAGTGAAGCACAATCACACAATAACCCTAACTAAGCCCTATGTTTCCATATTCACTAAACTAATAAAAACTAAAGTAAAGTCTAATCTAGTGCTCATCAAAGCTTGTGGCATAAAGTGGAGGTGATAAACACTAAAATTAAACATGCATAAAAGAAATATACTCACATCAATGTATATGGAATCCTAATGCATGGAAGAGAAGTATAAATGCATATATATCTATGCTTTAAAAGGAGGGAAAAAGTTAGGAATACTTACCTTTGAAGATAAACACATCAAACCTCAATCTCTCCCTTGGCCAAGGTAATTACCAAGAGGTTGTTGTGGCATGTAAAGATGATAAGGATAAATCAGCTCTAGGATACACAACCTATCAATGCATCCAAAAGACTTCTCCACAAGACAAGATTTGTATCTCTAAAGAAAGTATGAAACCTTAAGCTTGATCTTCAAGTATAATGGTGGATAAGTAGATGCACAATAGCTCTTAATTCTCCTTCTCTTCTCTAAGTAATGGTGAAATGATCTTGTATATATAGGTAGATTTAACCCTAAACCCTTCTAAACATTTTAGCCAACAGGGTTGACCCAGTCAACCAAGTACTTTTATGGAAAAAAATCACTAGGTCATAGGCTAGGTCGGCCAAGAGGTGACCTAGACTCCAAATGAACGTCACTCATAAGAGTACAAGGTCAGTCCAATTGACCTAGTACTGTAAACTACCAAAAAGGGTTTTTAGTTAGGAAAAGGAGGACAAAAGGTGAAAAATGACTAGAGGAGTATACAAAAGAGAAGAACAAACTTAGGGGAATGATTTTTAAGAGATAAGTGTGTAGATAACAAGTGGCAAAAGGGCCAATAATCTTGTAAAGCATTAATGGTCTACCCACTCCTTTCTCGATGCACCCCTTAAGGTATGCACTTAGATATATTGAGACTTTATGGGTTCCTTCAAGATAGAGAGCATCAGTAATTGATAAAAAAATTTAAAATATTATGTGCATACAATAAAATCTCATAATCTTATATACATTAATACTAAATAGTGTGGCTCTAGAAGGCAACAAGTGGGGAGTGTTGGCTATATCAGCGACCCTTGGTCCTTTAGACACCTACATACTTAGAGAATGGTATTTTTCAAGAATTAGGTATATTTAGGTTTTTTCATGCTTCTTAAGTAGATTATTCTTCATTGAGACCTAATAGTAATTTTTGAGGTCTTAAGTTGATGTTTAGCAAGGAAAAGGGCCTAGATGCATAGTTATAGATGTGTTGATGCATTTAACACCTTATATAAAATTCATACCAACCTTGTTGGGTTCATTCCATGACCGGTGTCTTGAAAATACAATATCAATGTAATCCTTCATTAGTTAAGGGATCCAAAAGTCATTATATAGGTATTTTAAGGAGGAGTTAATGCATATGAGTCATTATGACTTATATGAGCCATGTGAGAGTGTTACCCCCAATGAAAAACATGTTAAGAGTCTATGATTATATTATTTTTCTAGAGGGCTAGTTGTGAATATTACCTACTATGAGGTTGTGCTCAGTTCAATCCACCAATCCATGATGAAGAGGGTAGTCATGAAAAGAGTCTCAAGAAGTCATCTTAGCCTCATAAAGGCTTTTGGAAATAATTCTTTCAATGTTAAAGGAGTTACAATGTTGAAGAGAAGTCCAAAGTTCACTATGAGATTCATTTGTTCATATCTTGAAGGTTCATGTCTCAATATATTTTTGAAATATGGATCTTAAAGGGACATCTTACACAATATTGGATAATATATAAATGTCTACCCATGTAAAGGATATATTAAATCCATACAGTTTCATGAGGGCCTTACTAGGGACCTAAAGAGGGTGATTTTAATTAAGAAAGGAAGTTAAGAGGCTCTAAAATATATTTCATCAAGTCTTTATGAGGGGTGTAACATTTAGAATTTAACTTATTTAGGCCATTAAGAGGTATAAAATCTCTACTATTGTGTATTAAATCTCACACATGTTGCTCAAGGAATTGGTTGACTTGGTCCACTTCCTTATTCTTCCATCCTTGGTTTGATCCTTTCAAACCTCTAATGTAGGAAGGATCCTCACTAAATCCATGAACTAGTTTGTCTCTTCCTAAAAACCAAAAATCCCTTGACAATATTGATTACAGGTTTGAAGGCATAAACAACATCATGGAATAATCCCCCAAACCTTCCTAGTGTCTTAATACATAATACAAGATATATAAACTTTCAAATTTGAATAAAAATACCTAGGTTATAGGGTTAGTAATGGATTAGAAGAACTAAATTAGGTTCAAAAATATTCCTCCACATCCCCTACAATAATATTTAGGCATGAGAAATCATATCAAGGTATAATAATTCATGAGCAAGTCTAAACACTAAAGTTGTAGGCTTTACAAGTAGACAATAATCATGTGCTTGTTGCATGGATAAAGTCAAATGTTGGAAGAGGTGAGGAGGGTCCATAAAAAATATCCCATAAGAATTTATAGAGATAATAAGATTTAAATATTTAGAAACAATCATTAAGAAGGCATAAAATATTTGGAAGTAGGTTTTGGACAAGTAGTTGAGATGTATTCATGTTTCTCCTATTGCATGGCACATATAAGGTATTGGGGAAAGTGGAGAGTGTTGTGTGGCTACCTAGAATCAAATTTATACCAATTTATGAGGCTAAAAATATGTCATTTTCCAAAGAAGACTGTAATCAAGTATAAAACCTTGCTTAAGCCCTAGCTCAGGTTTTTGCACTCTTTAGTGTTTTCAGGTATCTAAAACCATAAATATGGGTAATAACACTCCCATAAATATTTATAAGCATCCATGAAAATTATTCAAACCTGAAATTTAAATAATCATGATCCCTAAGATCTTTAAACAAGGCATGCATAGGCCTACACTACCTACCTAATGAACCTTAAGCATGATTTAATTACCAACAAGACTGAAATTTTGTGTAAGGTATGCAACAAGGTCATCATAACTCTCCAGCCCTCCAAGTAATTTTTTTTATGCATAAATGATAAATTCTCCATTCTTGTACAAGGTATAACAAGTTTCCATGGACTCAATGATGAGGTTTGTATGATTTTTAAGAGCATGAGTAAGACATTATAGTATTCTCTAAGAATCTAGGCCCTTTCTAAAGCACCTACAAGTCTAAATTCAAGATCCCAAGGGTATAATGTAGAGTTTTAAATTTTTTAAGCATTTAATTGAAATGGAATAACCTTACATACTAGGGTCATGGTCTTCAGGTTAGAAATGAACTCCTAGAGTCCTGTTAGAAGAGGAATGTAGGGTTTTCAAGAGTGGGATCAAGTCCCATTTATAGAAAGATAGAGTTCCAAGGATCCTAATACCTAACAAGATCAATTATAGGTATGATATAAGGCATGATCATATCCATACATGCCTATAATAGTTATAATTCAAAGCTTCATGACCAAGAGTCTTCACAAAGGTTCAAAGCCTATATTAGATCCTTAAGGTAGGGTATTTTTGATGATGTAAGGTTGAATGGGTATTAGGCATGAATATAAATAGATTTAATAGTCATTCAAGGTCTCCAAGATCACCTAAAATCCTATGGGGTTTATAGGACAATAATATGTGAGTTTAAGAGTGGCTTTGGTGACCTTTTAATAACACATGCCAGATGCATCTTGTTTCAAATCCTAGGAGTAGTGTCTTGGGTCAAATGCAATGATTTTAAAGCCTAACTTATGGTCCTATAGGAATTTAATTCAAGGTTTGAAAGGTATTTCAAGGTAAGTACAAACCCTAAATATATTCAACTAAAAACATATACCTACAGGTCTAAAAGGAGTTATAGGCAAGGTTTTCAAAGGTCTTCTAGGTCCTCACATACCTTCCAAAGGTTAATATAAAGCATATAATTGATTATTAACATTATAAAACTTTATACCTATACTACTAGCAGGTATAAAAGGCTATTTTATGAATCTTCCTTGATGATATAGTTTTTAAACAAGTTATAGGATTTTTTGAAAAAGTTTTAGACCTAAAACATGTAGGTTCATAAGCCTCCAAGTAAGATTAAACATTTCAAGATTTTCATGAGAAGATAAAGATATTTTTAGATCATGGATAATAATACTTTCATGTCTATACCATAGTTCTACCTCCTAAATCTTGTAGACAAGGAGCACACAATCCAAATCTTGCCAATAGTGAATTTTGGTTCATTGAAGGAAAAGGAGATGGTGTAGATATGAGATATAAAGCGGGTTGACATCATGATTAACTTAAGAAGACTCAAAAATACTATTTACTATTATGAATTCCAATAACAAAGATAAAATGAGTCTTAAACCTCAACATGGCTTGTAAACTTGTGTTTCCTCTTTCATAAAATAATTGAACATCAAGGCAAGAAGACTAAGAAGTCTTGGGTCAAAAAGTGTTGGTTCAAGGTAATAAAAATATTGGAGAATCATGGGATAATATGTCCATGTTGTATCTTGATGATGTAGGGTAATGGATCCATCCTCAAGATCCTTGATGAAGGGTTGAAGTTGAAGAAAATTTTATACATGCCTCTAGGTTAAAAGTGAACTATCATTGTGTTTTGAGTTTGTTTTCTTCTCATGAAGAGTATTAAAATAAACACAAGATTATTTATTGTTCCTATTAATATTAAATAGTTTTAATAAGATAGATTCTTTGATCCATAAGCAATTTATAATCTATAAGAAGACTTCTCACTTGAGCAAGATTAACACATTATCCTCAAAGCTCATCAAAAGGGATAATTAATAAATCCTAATGAAGAGAATATAAAAACAACCTTAAATATGTCTTAAAATAGTGAAGAGAAAATAATTAAAAGGTTTTGGAGTAGAAAATATAGGTTTGAGAACTTCAAAGGTTGAAAGGACATGAAACAGGTTTCCATGAAAGGCCTACAAAGTAAGCCTCATGACAATAAAAGGAGTTTTAAGAGACTCTAAGTCAATATTATAGTGCTATGAAGAAAGAGGAGATGATAATTTTAGTTCTAAATATGTCATAAAGTTCCTTAAGAGATTCCCTAGCCACTACCATCTTATGAAAATAATGCATGTTATGATTTATGTTGTTATCTTGAGTTTATAAATATGTTATAGTAACTTTAGCATGATAAATACTTTTCATAACCAAGGAAGGATCATAATGGTTAAAATAAGTAGTTCTCAAATCCCTTGATGGTGCATGAAGTAGCATTGACTATTTGAAGAGTGATATCAAGAGTATAATTGCAGGTAAGTTAATGATTTCATAAGCTTAATGAATAGTGAGGAATGATTTATAGAAGATGTGTTGGAGTTATAGGTTACACCCTAGCTGATAAAATTATTGGTCAAGTCCTCTACTCAAACCTGGTCCAACATGGGAATGACCCTAGGTTGTGGGTTACCTAATGTTGGGCCAGACCTCTATATTTTAAGGGGCTAGTTCCCCTGATTTGTTCATTTGAATACTCTCCTAAGACCTAAATAGGTTTGGATGAAAAGAGTGAAGTAATTTCATGAATTAAACCTATACTAACATGTGGTGATGCACCATGTATTTAACTATCCACTCATAAGTTTGCATTATTAACATACTAATGGATTGATCTCAACTAAATAGTCATCTTCATGAACCCAATGCATGAGTGCTTCATATCAAGGTAGGATTATATGAATGGAAGGCCAAGGATATGAAAAGTAGGTATGGTGTAAGAATCTCACTAGCCATTATACACTTCAAGACTCTATTATCAATCTTTCTACACTCCACATGACCTGCATGAGATAATTCTTTGACACCTAGGTTTACAAGGGCTTATAATAGAAATAAGATCATCAAATTTTCATATCAACAAGTATAAACACACTAGGATGTCACCTTTAAAGAATATACAAATTCTATTATTCAATCCGAATAGATGCAAAAGATCAAATTCTACCAAAGTATACTCATACTAGCCTGAGGGATGAAAATCAAGGCTTAGAAGCTTGAATATATAGAATAATGAAATTAGAGAGAGGGATAAAGTCTTATAAGGATTGATAAGGGGTTCTAATTGACTACAATTGACCATTTTTTTATAGTTACATTGACATTGGTAGCCTCCCACTTGCATTTTTATGCTTGAGCTGAGTGTATGGTATCTTCAATGAGCTCCTTGAAGCATTGAGGTATAAATTTGGAAAATCATGACTCATTTAGGTCCATTATACACCACTTTTTATCCATATCTCATCTTTTCATCAATTACCAACATTGAATGGAGTCAAATAGGGGTCTTCTCCATGAGCCATTAAGTGATGCGACTCCTTTTTGCATGCCCATGAAGTATTGTTACTACTCTATTATTCTTCAATTTCCATGAATTCCACCTAACTACCTCCATGAAATGGATTTTATGATGTTAAACAATTACTCCATTAGCCTTCTACACAAATTTTGGCCCATCATCTCTCTTTTTGTTGACTAAGTAGGCTAAATAGGCCCTTTTGACTTAATGGCCTAAGTGTTGATGTATGGTTACCATGAGAGACCTATAAGAAGCTTATAAACCCATGAGATAAACATATATATACCTAAGAAAACCTTTTTAACCATGATACATGCTTAAACCATCATCATACACTTGAGATCTCACTCTTCCTAGTAGACTGGTTCATCCTCCTTCAATCACTAGTAGACTGGCTATTTTGAAAAAAGTTATAGATTAATATCCACATGAAACATTGGCTATTTTAGAGTTGAATTAAGTCTCAACCTTGCTTCCCCAATGATTGGAAATACTCTACACTATCAGACACCCTTTATTTTTCTCAAATTCTTATAAAATAGCCTATTTTTGAGGATTTTATATAATGTCCATATGATCAAGTACCATTTAGGTGAATCTCCTCTAATTTATTTTAACCTTTCATAAGCATACCAAGTCACATTAGGGTGATAGGTTTCTAAATTTCCAAATTTTCCTAGATTGGGTCTGCCCAGGGTTTTAGAGAGGTTTATGACTGGTCAAGGGTCTTAAGGATATTTCATGAAATATGGACATCCAGGAAAGAAAAAAATCACATTAATATCAAGGGCATAAACCTAAATAACTTCCATGAATGTATATAATTCCCATGCATAGGATGGACAAAGTTATGAGTGTCAAAAGATGACCCTAGGGTAGCTTGCAAGCTATTTTTAGTGTTTGGCTTCTTAACATTCCTTCATAAAAACTAGCCTTCAAATTATAATCAACCTATCATACCTAAATTATGATAGGAGCTTTGGTCTTGAAAACTCATGTGGTTGAGTGGGTGAGCTTCCAAAGTTAGTCCTCAAATTTCTTGTGTGCATGATTGAACACTTCAAGCAAAGATTTGGATGTGTTATGACTTATTCACACTCTTTTCCACCTAAATACTCTTATATCAATTCTCAATCATCTTTATATCACCCACAACTTAGATATATCACCTTTTATAGAAGCATGGAGGAGCTTTAATATGTAGATAGGGTCTATAGTTAGTCCTTTGTGAATGTGTTTGAGGCCTATCACCAAGATAGTCGATTGAATTCTTACTATTAGACCCCATTATATGGATGTTTAGGACATAAATTTCTTGACTTAGACAAGCATGATAAATGTGCTCTTACTCTACTAAAATCATCTTACACTGCACATGTGAGTATACATATTGAATCTGTTAAGTTTGGAGCATGAAAAGCATGGAAAACATTAAGGGATTTATATGATAAGAGACCTACATACTAAAATATTGACCTTATTATGCATATTTTGAACAATAAACTCATATATGATGAAGATTTCTTTGAATATATTTCACACATGAAAACTCTAAAATAAGATTATTATACTATAAGGGGAAAAATTGATGATGACATGTTGATTTATATCACATTAAATGGGCTTAATTCCACATACACCAATTTTGTTGAAATGTTGTAGCTTAGTGATAAGCTTAATGGTGCCACATTTGAATCTATTTATGAGTTATTAACTCAGCATGAGAGATAGTATACAAGGAAGAAGAGTAAACATATTGAAAAGGCTCACTATACAAAGAAAAAGTCCAATCATAGAAATCATCATCATGTATAATGATAATTTCAAAAACACTCTTTGAGTCATTCTTTGAGGCTCTCTCCACACCATTCTAAATGGTCTCCATAGCATTCACATCGACACTCTCCGGGGTCTTCCAAACATATGCATAACCAAAATCACTCTTCTTATAGTTCTTCTAGTGATTCAGGTTCCTCTATATCTCATAAACACAAGAAAGAACCTATATGTTTCAAATGTGGTGGTATTGGACATATTATAGATGTATGTCCTTCTCAATGACCCCATTCTCCATGCAAAAATAAATTTGAAATAAATTATGTGGATCATTCTATTGGTAGATCTTCTAGTTACTCTAGTTATTCAAGGTATTTTGAAACTTCATCTGATCAAGAGATGTCCCTCATGGCTGAGGTCTATGGTCTTGATAGACCTGATAGCATATTTTGAGTAATCAATGACTGGAGGTTAGAGGATATTTTCCTTTCTCTAGTTATATATTCACTTAGATTTTGGATTCATGTTTAAATAGCAATTTTGGCTTGTGTTCTTTCTTTCAATTTTAGTTTTGGCTTTCTCTCATTTGCTTTTCATGACATGGAGTAGGTAGTGTTTGTTTGATTTTCTTTTTCTTGATGCACATCTTCTCACCTCTCATCTAATAGGGGGAGTAGATATTGAATTTTTTGGTTTTTTTTAATTTTTCAGTGATAACATGTGTTGTCAAGGAGATGTTCCATACACATTACTAGGTTTGTCACTTGGACAGGTTCTTATGTGGGACCTTATATGGATCGATGTAGTTGGATAGGCTTAGATCGAGTTCTACTACTATATGGTATGATGATCATAGGGGATGATCAAGCATTGATTGTGTTCATTAACCTTTTATGCCACAACTCATTGGGTGGGAATTTTTATGGAGTGGCAATAGTTTTGATTAGTACTAGGAGGTATAGTACACCACTTGCAATTATGACAGAGTTTCTCTGATGAATTCAGAGTCATTGCTCCAGTTCATTCTTCTACACCCCTTTGGATCAAGGGGGAGTTTGTTGGATTATTTTTCATGATCCAAAGTTTGTGTAATTATTTTGGTATCTTTTTGTTTTTTATTTATTCAGGTAGTTTTCCCTATTATTTGGTTTTTTTCAACCAACTCACATTTTCATAAAGCTTTTTAAAATCTTCTATGTACACAAATAAAATCAAGTTTTACATTGCAAATATTTTTCTAAATTATTCCTCCCTCTCCTAGTTCATATTAGTTTCCATCATGGTTTTCTAATTCAAAACCCTCTGGAGGATCCAATTTACCTTGTAGACTACCTAAGACTTGATTTTGCTTGTTCAACCCCTATCTGCTTGCCTAGACATGTCTTGGTCCAAGACAAAATAATGGGTATACCCACTATTTTAATAACCAAGACCATGACATGGATGCATTTGAATACTCATGAGGGACTTATCCTCTAAATTTTAAGGCTTAACTAGGTCTAGAATATCCTCAAATGCCTACTTTAGCTCAAAAATGCCCAATACTACCCATAGACTACATTGGCATAGAACCACAAGAGTTCAAGCCCACTATGGGTGAGGTGATGGATAAGTACCATCAATTATATTTCCTCTATTTAGAATTAATCCTCCTTCATCATTCTTTATGTCTTTATGGAGTGGCTAGTCCTCCTAAGCACATGGTTTGTGTATGTAAGGTTTAGAGGAGGAAGGGTTAGTCTGACCCTTAAAAGTTTATAGACATGTTTTTTTATGGATTTCATGAGTTTTAAATTCATTGGATGAGCTGATAACATCTTCATTAACATATATTGATCTTTATCACCTTGATTTTATATTTTATCACAACTCACTTGGAATCTATTGTACCTAACACACCCCTTTTCTCATAGGGAAATGGGGACCCACTTTTTTTAGACTATGGTCTTGACTTTGAGCCCCTCTTTTATATGTTTATGAAAAATCTAGAAGGATATTTATTTTTGGCCTTTTTCTTACTTTGGTAGAGTAGAATTGGTATTATGTTTTCATGGACTAACCTTTTTCGAGTGTCTTTATTGGGATTTATGTTTCTGGACTTATGTTTTTAGGGTTTTCTCTTCAAAACTATTGTTTCAAATGAATTGGTCTTTAGGTTTACTATGTAAAACATTTTGTCTGATGGACTTTTATCTTCATAGCATTTTCCCCACAATAATTCTACCAAAATAATTTCCCTAAATCAAACGTATTCTTAAAAATAATCTTGTCAATACACTTTCATTGATAGAATTACCCTTCAGCCCCTTTGAACCTATCATTTGGGATTTATGAAACTAGCCCCTTGGCCTTTATGAAGTAGACCCTTCAACCATTTTGAACATGCCCTTAAAGACTTTTTGTCTTGAACATTTTTTCCCTACAAGCCTATCCTTTGGGACTTTTACCCCAAGCCAATTCATTTAGACATTTTATCCAATGCATAAGGCCCAAAAATATTCCCCCAAGGGAACATGCCCTTCGAGCTTTCTAAACTGACCCTTCAAACATTTTGAAAAAGACCATTCAAGATTTTTGAAGTGACCACTAACCTTCTTAGAGTTTTGTCCCAGGCCCTTTTGCCCTTTGACTAATTCCTTTAGGAATATTATCCTTGGCGTTTTTCCCTTCAACCAATTCCTTCAAACATTTTGTCTATGATATTTTTACCTTTTAACCCTTCCTTCAGACATTTTTCCTAATACATCATGCCCTTCAGCCATTTCAAAATCATCCATTCAATTATTTCTTTGGACATTTTGTCTAAGATAATTGAGTCTTTGAGAGAATTATTGTGGACATTTGGTCTAAAAGAATCCCCCTGATATAATTAATTCATAATTTATCTCAAACATTTTGTCTAAAGAAATTAGGGTCCCAATAATAAAAATCCTAAAATAATTATCTTGCATAATTTCCCCATAATAATTACCCTAAAACAAATACCATACTACCAAGTGGCACCCTTTCTTGGAGAACATTTTTATTATGTCTTGAGCTTGATTTAAGATTTTAGCCAAGGGTCCTAATCATATTTTTATATTCTAGGTCATCAAGATTAAATGCAAGAGCTCTTTTATATATTCTTATCCTAGGTCCCAATCATATTTTACTAATACTAAGGCCTTAGTCTAGAATATTCATGCAAGGTCCTTTACACATATTTCCCAAAGTATTATGCTATGCCATTTTTTGCTTATATTTATATGAGTATGGAATCCTAAAGAAATGACACATGTCAAGTTGACGAGATTAAATTTGAAAATCATGCAGACATCAGTTAACAGTCACAAGGACATCATTTTATGGTCGTGTGAACATCAAATTTAACCTTGACAACTTGTCAAACTGATGAGATTAAATTTGATAGTCACATGGATGTCATTTTATGGTTACAAGGACATCATTTGATGTTCATGAAAATGGAAAATTTATCCTTGATAATAGCTAATTTATGGAATTAAATTTTACAGTCATGTATACATCATTAACAGTCATGAGGATGTCAGTTGATGATCATGCAAATGTCAAATTTAACCTCATAAATAACCCATTTGGATTTAAAAGTGGATCCAACAAATTGATAGTTCACATTGATTTGTATAATTGATCTAATGGTGTAATATTGATGGAGACTTCTTAGAGGTCTCAAATTATGTAGAGAGTTACTGAGTGGCATGCCCACATGATCAAATTATGAGTCAAAATGTCTAAGACAAGATCTTATAATGCACATCCACTCAGGACCATTTGATCTAATGACACTAGAGTAAGTTGAAATGTCAAATCTCTATGAGAGTGAAAAGTGTAACCATCATGGGATCTAAATAAATAGATCTAATGACCTACAGGAAGAAGTAGGGAACCTAGTACATAGAACTCAAGAGCCCTGATTAGTTGCCAAGTGGCACACATATGAAGCAGAGCAAAATAGGGAATGACAAGTGTCAAGAACATAGGAGTAAATCAGCTAAAATTAATAAAATCCAAAGAACCATGTTAATCTAGTACATAAGGATTGTTGGTGCGAGTCTTAGGTGGACTTTTCAAATATCTTGGACTCAATCAGGTATTGGCACCTATCACATTTTGAAAGCTATCAGGGCATTATGGATAGAATACGTAGATATTTGGACACTTGAGCTATATCTATCAATAGACATTGGGTCTCATAGTTAATCTAGAGTATGAACATGCATGTCTTAATCTAAACATTGAATATAAAAGTGAAGATAAAATTTTTATAAAAAGTATGGGTGAGCATGCTACACATAATTCAAATTAGTCATGGTTAATAGTAGTGCCACTGGTTTTAGAACATTGCTAAAGTGATTTTGATCATTCATGCATATGTTAGAGTTCTATTTGAAGGTGGCTAATCTAAAATATAAACAAGTTATTATCATAATGTATAAAAGGAAACATGTACAATTTTGGTAAATGGTGCATATTTTGAAGTTTTCATACTATTCAAGCTAAAAATTTTAAAATAGACTTTTTCTTTATACACATGCACATGATGCATAGCTTTGGAAAATGATAATTTAAATTATTAAACTACAAATAGACTCTCATATAATTTTAGACCACAGTTAGAACTCATGTTCTTACTATCACATGTAATGATCTTGCATGAACTTGGAAGATGAGGTAACCCCTTTCCCAAGTCTATATAAATAATTATAATCCAAATTAGATTTTTTGTCAAAGAATTTTTGAATATAGGATCAACATCAATTTTGATCATCAGTAAGTGTGTTTGTGTATTTTCTTTCCAATTTATGTGTAATTAGTTGTTACTTTCTTTGGTTGTATGTTTCAATAATCTTAAGTGTGCAATAGTTACGAATGGATTATTGATTATTTTGATTGATATAATAATCTATATATGTGGAATAACTATTGAAGTATCTATAAATATAATTGTTAAGATAGTCAAGTTCAAATTGATTCATAATTTTGATTATGCATGAGTGCTTTCTTAGATGTAGTTTTCTATGTGTATGCAACAACTACCTCAGATACTTCACTGGCCTGAGCCATAATCTCTTGATTAAGGGTGTGTAATAGTTAACCTAAAAGGAGAAACCTTTGTATAAGGCTTGTAAATTTATTGCATCTTTATCTCCTTAGAATTCTTAGCTATGGCTGACTGTGTGTGTGTAATTACTTCTAACAATAGGTATAGGTTTTGAGAGCACTTATCCTTTTAGAAACTGGCTAGGGGAGTAGTTCATAAAAACCATAGAAACTTTATTTTATACCATACCCTTCCCTCCCATTTTTGAGTTTGTTCTAAGATATACCCACTCTAGATTAGAAACTAGCTGCCCATCCAACTCACATAGAGATTCACTACCCTTATTAGGAAACATACCTCCATCCAAAAACCTTGTCAATAACTTGCATGCCCTACCTACTATTCCATCAATAAGTTGAAATAAAACACATACATACAACTCATGCCCTAGAGTGGATTTTGCCTCCATTGAGATCCTTAAATATTAGAGTCTACCTCATTAAGGCTATGGTGTGCATAAAACCTAAATCAAAAACATCCTCTTTTCATATGAGTGTTCTCTTAGGGCAAGTTGACTACATTTGTTAGAGACCCTATGTATACCCTTTTCCACTTGTATATTGACTGATGATGGTTTCAAATGAAACCCATACCTCCTTCTAGGAATTTATGACCAAGATTCATCAAGGTTGAACTTATGCACCAAGGTCACTTACTTTCTTTGAATAGACCAATCTTGCACTTGAAACCTTGCCTTCTCTTTTACTCTTGATTTCCTTAAGATTGTGGTCTTAGCCTACTTGGGATGTAGTTGTTTTCACCTTTACCTTTATATATGGTTTGAAACCTCAATTAGTAATGGAAATTAGAGACCAAATTTATCCATTTTCCTTGATCACTAGGCCATTGAAATAGTCATGTGATTCTCTTTGTAGTCTAGCATAACCAACTTGTAGGTGTCTTTTATCCCCTTTTTGGATGAGTGGGGTAGTAATCCTTCTTTGGTGTACATGTAATTTTAATTATTTGATATAATTAAATCCTTTATGAGGTATTTATGAGCCTACCTATCTCAAAAATTACACCAAGGCATTGACCTTCACCACTAGACTAGTCTCAGGTAAGCCAAATATGTGGTTGTAGGCCTGCATATGATTCTATTATAGGTGTGCATATGGATTGTGAGAAAGTGGTTTGATGAATGGTAGGATAATGATCCCTATACAAATATTGTCATGACTTTGAAATCTCTCATTATCCATCTCTTACATATGATAACTCCCTTTTATTCCTTTATAACATTCCAACTATCAGGATCTCTTGGTTTCTTCTCATTATATAGACTAATATAGTCCACAGGTACCATTTGGGTTAAATATTTCCTTGACTACTTATAGTACTCAAATATCATTGGTTTCTTGCTTGGATTCCATCATAACTACCTTGTCTCCCTGACTTGTCCCTAAAAGGTCTCATAATGTCCTCTAAAATTCTTACTATAGTGTCTTTGGAAGGCTAGTTATAGGTGGGTGTTAAGCACCCTCAAAACATTATATGTCCATTTAAGCCTCACATTATAATATTTTTATTGTTTGACCTTCTCATTATGGATATTTTACCCCTTAATCCTACCTACACATGGTGTTGTCAAACTTATTTTCTGGAACCTTTCTCATTTGCGCTTTAGCATAGTGACTGTACGTGTTAAACTATGCTAAGCCTTCTTAAAGGAGCCATCACCTTCATACTTTTAGGTCTTAGGATTCTTGAACATGATTGAAACTTGATTTCTCACAAGAGACTTCATAATATCAATTAGACATAACCTTTACTATCTTTGTTAGCTCTTCTTTCACAAACCATACTCAGGTTACCTAGTTGACTGTAGGTCTTGATGGGTTATTTAAATAGGTCTATGCTAAAATGGTTCAATCCACTATCATTTCATTCCTTTTAAAGGTTTCAAGGTGTATGGAAGGGTTCACTGAAATGGTTAAGGCATAAAGGGGAGGATGGGTGAGTGAAGGATGATGTTAAATGAGTGATAAAGGGATGGAGACACCAAAACAGGGGAAAAAACATAGTGAAGAGGTAGTGATGATAGTGTGAAAGGTAGTGGATGGGTATGACATGAAATAAAGGAAAATACTCCTTCCTAAGACCAGATACCTATACTTTGGATGACCTTGAACCAAACCCTTAATAAACCATGAATTTTTAATTTAGGTAACATAGCCTTAAATAAAAACCTCAAAATCCTCGAAAACCTTAAATTTCATGAAGAAACCTTAATTTCTACAAAAAAGGGATTGCATGTTTGGGAGATGAAGAAGGTAGATTATAGCCCTTTTAAGTTGACAAGGAGGTGGAAAGGATTATTTTAACTACCATGAAGATGCTCCACCATTACTCTAACATATAATTATATACATTTGAGTTCCTTTTGAACCCTAAAACTACCATTATAGTCATAAACATAGTATATTTCATAGTGGTTTCCACCTATGCATAATCCTCTTATTTGAGATCATATGAGGTGGTAAGGGAAATTTGGACATTAAAATAGGCATTAGAGACATATAGATACCTCTCCAAACTTCAATAAACATATTAAAGCTCTTGAAAATACATGAAAGCTTTAGTTCTTTGCACAATCTTCCTGCAGGATGCACACAGTGGTTAAACTTGAGGGTTTTCCATTACTATGTGCTCACACATGTGATAAACACATGGAAATTGCCATAGAATATCCATTATAGACTTGATAAAATATAATCAATGATTTTACTAAGCAAAACACTTAAAACACATGAAAACCATACATTTGAAGATGGCCTGTGCAGATGAGATGTGCAAACACATTCCTTAACTTTTTAAGGAAGGTTCATAAAGCTAGAGAGATCAATCTTCAGATAATTACTCATGATGGGAAGCTGATTGAGTATACTTATTAGATACATCACATCTTATATAAATTTCATCACCATATCCCTTAATGTATGAAACAATCCATACTATGTGCATAAAACCCCTCAAAAGCTTTGATTTTCCCATGTTTTCTCAGGATTTAAACTCTTGCAACACCATCTGAGGTTAAAATGAAGGAATCCACATATTAATAAGCTTGTTTCAAGTAGGATAATGCATGAGGTAGGTATAAAAGTCATTATATTCCATGTGGGGCCTACTTGGCTTAGTAGAAGGGGTGTGGGTGGCTCATAAAAGGACCTTAAGTGGCATGAAGTGTTTAATGAAGGAAATCAGCATGAGTAGCATCTATTTTATGCCTCTTTTGATATATATAATCAAAATATCTCCCCTTTCCAAAGTTTCAAAAGGTGACTTAAGCTCATAAAGTGGTTTGAGGGGGAAATAAAGGGAGATCGAATGTATTTTAGTTGGGTATGTCATAGGTAAAGGACTTTGAATATACCATGAAACTCATAATATACCCTCTAATCATTTATTGAATCACCTTTATATCACCAAATACCACTATGTTATTCAAACAAGGCTAAGACATTCCTAGACTTTTAAGCATTTTGACAATGATATTTCAATCTAAGACATTATGACATCCAATACAACATCATAAGGGCTCCAATATGCTCATGACATTAAAGACTTAAGCATAAAACCATGACACATCATGATATTATTGATAGGATTCCAAGACTCATAACAAACAAGGATGGCATGACTATGGGAGAAGTAATCATAAGTAGGCTAGAAATATGGCCACCAAATTTTTTTAATTTAGGGTGTTGATATTTGACTTGTGAAGCTAAAATTGCAATGATTTTGGTGACTCTAATTGGTGACCAGCCTATTGGTCAAAGGAACCTAGACATTGTGATGGAAAAGATGACTCAAACAAGAAACATGAGATAATGACTCCTTGGACTGAATTTTACTCTTAACACCTTTAAGACTTGTATTAGAAACAAGACACACACAAACAAAAAAAAAACAACCTAACACTAAACAACACACCTAAAAACTAAGGACAAACAAAGGAAATAACTAAAATAACAAGGCACTATGTACAAACTTGTGAAAAGCACTTATTTGGATAAATAAACTAGCTACCTCAAAACTAATCTAACTTTTGACTCCATTCCCCTAAGATCAAATGAGAATGTGTTTTGATCACTATGTAAATCTGATGTGGAGCTGTCATATGATGATTTATGTGCAATCAGACTTGGATTAATAGGTGATAACTTCCTCCTATAGCTAGCAATTTTTTGATTACTCAGAAGAGTGAAAGGACCATCTAGATTCATTCTTATGTGCATGGGTTGAGTGTGAGAGTCAAGAACCCAATCACGTTCCTCCCAAATCTTCCTATCTTACATCACTAATATCATCTCTTATTTAGCTAGGGGCTATAACTGGTTCTACTCATTAGATTCTAAGTAATTTGCTACCAAATCATTATTAACAATTTCCTTTTCTTCAAGCTTTATCCAGTGTAGAGTTGGGGTATCTAAATTTAATAGGAATTATTCTAATTATTCCCAAAATAACATTTATTTATATCCCTTAGATAAATAACAAGGTTCATTTGAACCTCTACCACCTATCTGCAAGTCATCAAGTTGATTAATTACCTCCTTCAGTTTGGAAAGGGATATCATAAGGTTCTTGATCAGCTAAAGTTTGCTCATCCTCTTCATCAATAGAGAGAGGTGGTTCCTTAATCTAATAAAGATCTAACTCATCTTTCCTTTTCACTCCTTTATTTTCATTGCATTTCTCATTTGAAGTATTAGTCTACTATTCAACCTCATCACTCAAATTTTACTTGCTAAGTTGCTCAATCTTGCCAAGAATTCCAAGAACAAGTATTCCCATCGATCTTCCAAATCAATTGAGTTTCTCTTGACCTCCATAATAGGTTCATGAAGGTTATTATTTGGTTGGTTTCTTAGGGAGATTTCAGGTTGTGCCTCACTTGCATCAGCTCCATTATTATGATATTGTAGTTTCTAATCATCATCTAATTTATTCTTATGTTTACCTTTTGATCTATTGGAATGCACAGGGGTTCTAATTTTAATATCCTTTTTATAGACACTAGAATTGTCTTCTCTAAGGTATTCTTGACACTTATCTACAACTATGTCACTATCAATCTCTTGAATGACTGACCCTTACTCTACCAACCTTGATATTTTATCCACCATGATTGAATGATCTAATCCTAATTTTGAAGCACTTAATTATTCTTGAAGAGAGGAGAAGGTGGGTGGGTAGTAGACATAATTAGTTTGTTTCATGCTTGTAAGGGTATCCTTCCAACTAGGGATATTGAATGGTTTATTAAGAAGCTCTTGGGATTGAGGGGAGGGTGTGAAGAGGTGAAGAAAGCACTTGAGTAATAGAAAATGAAGGACTAATAACAAATTTCATACCTACTCTTCCTCCCTTATCCTCTTTTTCAAGGGTTGGCATAACAAATTTAGGATCCTTAACCCATGAATGCTTCCATGTGGATATCACTTCAGGCTCTTTGGTAGGCATAGTATCTTGAACACATGTGGATTGCCTTGGGGAAGGAAGGTGAAGGCAGTTTGCCTTAGGGGTGATTAGAGGAGGTGGCTGAATTAAGAACTTAGAGACTGACTCAAACTTGATTTTTGGCTCCAAACCATATTTAATTTTACATACTATATGAGACAATTCTTTGAACAAGTACCCTCCAACCTTAGTCATAAATGTTTTTCTCAATTTTGGCTATTTCTATTTAAAGAAAAAGTAAGAAACTAGTAATAAGGGTGTGGTATAAAAACTTGTTAGTTTATACATGCATGTTATAGATGATCATAAAGAGATACTTTTAGTCTTGGGAAGAATGACCTGTAGATAATAAATCACTCATGAAAATGAGTTGGTAGATGGGTATCAAGGTGGATTACCTAGTGTGAGCTTACTAGGAGGCTGTCAATCGATGCTCTTAAAATGGTTAAGTTGAAAGAAATAAAGATAAAGTATTTACATCAAATGACATAAAAGACTAGAAGAGAATACAAGAAGAAATAAATGCTTCATAAGTGAAATAAACTAATTATAGAAAATAATAGGTCAATACTAATGATAAAGAGGTTAGGTTAGGTTCATAAAATAGGTGAGGTCTTTATGATTAAGTAGGGATATAGAAAGTGGAATTTGGCTGAGGGTAGGTAGGTAGAAATAAATTTATATTATTTCTTACCACAGTGAATTTTAGTAGTTAGGGTGACCATCGGTGGTTTGGGTGACCATCAGCGATTGGGTGACTATCAGTGATTGAAGGTGGCCATCGACAGTCAGGGTGACCGTTGATAGTTATTATGGGTTTTGGGTATGTTTAAAAAAGAGTCTAGTTAGGTTGTAGAGAGGGTTAAATAAGTGTTTTATAGTTTTTGTTAAGGTCAGGGGGTTAGAATATATTATACTAAGGGGTCTGGGTCAGATAGAGATGTCAAAAACCAAATAAACAACTTAAAAACTAGAAATATACTTATCTAGTTGTTTAACAGTTGGTAACTAGTCCTAAAGTCATTTTGGTAGAGTAATGATAATTTTCTAGAAGAATGAATTTGATAGAGGTTCAAGTCTCTATCATGGTTGTTTATTTGTTGAAGCGAGAACTTTCAAAGAAGTTTGATATCTCTTAATGACTGCTAGTTGCTTGATGGATGAATGCTTGAGTTGTCCAAAACTTGGATTGATCCCCCCTTTTATAGGAAAAGAGAGATGGAGGTAGAAGGTTCCATAAGAGGTTTTGTCATTTGTTGTGATTCATTAAATTTATATCCATATTAAATTTTGATGTGTTAGCTTGCACATAACTCAAGTTATCTTTGGCCAGATGGGGAAGAGACATGACCATCGATGGTCAGGGTGACCATTAGCAGTCAAGGTGACCGTCGATGGTTGAGTGTCAAAGGTTAAGTGGGGTAAAAGGGTGGGTTTAGTTAGTTGTTCAAACTAACCATGGTTAGGCTTAGTTAGGGGTTAAAGGGTCAAATTGGTCATAAGGGGGTCCTAAGGTGATCTAGGGTTGTTTTGACATTCAAAACTATAGTGTGTAGAATTCTAGTGTCTATATTTTACCCCTTTTATTATGTAGTTTGTGTTAGCAAGATTTAAAATAAAAATAGATTTTGGGTTGAAGGTTTGGTTACCCTAAGCCTGGAAGGAAGTGTCCCCCCTTAAACTAGGATTTGATGAGATGAAACCAAATTAGGTGCAGTTTTGATAAGTGGTGTATGGTGAGGCATGAAGTTGGTGATAATGGTGGTTAGGCATTTGAAGCACAAACATGCACACAAAATATGACTAAGTATTATAGCTAATATCATTCATAGATTAAGTTTCCATGGTCTATAAAAATAATGTTAGTTCTTGAAGGACTGGAGACAAGGTAACTAGGCCACAATGTTAGGCATAGTTGATCAGGTTATTCCTATCAAGTCTCTTAGACACGGTCAATCTTTTCATGGGTATCTAAGATAGGAAGTGTTCTTATGAAAAAAAATGGTTTGATGTGCAATAGGTGGTACAAAGTCAAAATTTCAACATGGAAAGGTTGGTTGATGTGGTCAAAAGAAACCAAAGAAAGGTTATTGAAAAATATGTGATAGTTCAGGCCAAAATGGCCAATGTCAAGGTAGATGTGTTTAGGTGGTTGGTTGGTTAGAGAGGGTCTTATCCAATGGTTCATGGTTGGTTTTGGTTTGGTGGAGAAAGGTAATCTCTAAAAAGGTGGCACTAAGGTGTTGATGCCAAAAAATTTGAAAAGTGGGTTTCCTAACCATCGATGGTTAGGAGTCCTAAACTCAACCATCAATGGTCACTATAACTATTGAGGGTAGGTGGCCACATTACAAGGCCAATTTATAACTTTACATGGATAGGTTGCCACTATGATAGGTGAGAGGTAACATGATAGGACTTCAATAGTCTTGGTGACCCAGGAGAGGGATACTTTGAGATAGAAAGGAGGAGCAATTGCAGCACTAGGAGGACCACTAGGTAGTATCCCTATGCAATGGTACATGGATATAGTTGAGGAGTTGAATTATTATGATGCCATAGTTTTGACAAAGTGTCCACAAGATCCCCAATGGGGTGAGTACAAAGCCAACTTGGTAGGTGGTGTAGGTATAACAACTCTAGGTTAGTGGGCTACTTCAGTGGGTAGATAGGCATGCACCTTAGGGGGGTAGGCACTAGGTGGTAGTGGTACCCTAGGGGCATAGTTTTTATGATATGATATGTATAGATGTGTATGATTTTGATACCAACCTATGATCTGATATAATGAGGTGTATATTTTTGAGAGGGAGAGATGCATATTATTAAATGTATTATTTTATGTTGATGAGATATTATGTATATGATGTGATGACATATAGATGTTGTTTTATGGTTCATGGTTTTGATGTTTATGATTATGATTATACTGATGAGATGTATACTCACTAGCTTAGGCATGTGATGATTATCAATAATGTTTATGATGAGTTATGGTTATACATGAATATGGTAATGTGATTCTTTGTTTTATGCAAATGTTTATGATGCTTATGATTATGGTTACATATATGGTTATGATGTTTTGATTTATAGATGTGATGTTATGATGATGTGGTTTATGAGCATGGATATGTGATATAGTTATGGTTTAGATTATGGTTATGATGTTTTGACTATGGTTATGATGTTTAAGATTCTGTTATGTTTATTTTTATATACATGGTTATGATGTTATGAGGATGTGATGTGATTTATTTTGTTGATTATGATATTGATGATGTTTTGATTATGGTTATGGTCATAGATGTTATGTTATGATTTATGAGTCTTGGTTATTGTTATATACATGGTGATGATGTTATGATGATGTGACTTTTATATTTTATAGTTATTCTGGTGATGATAGTACATAAATTAATTTTAAATAACAAAACTAGATGTGTGAATAGAAATTAAGATCATGAGACATACGCTTAAGTGAATACATGAATAATTTATGAGAGGATATGAAAAAAGCATGACACTTCTTCATTAGTAAGGACTAAACAATACCAAATTTATATTTGGATTAATGAATATAAGCCCTTTGAATTCTTTGCATTAGAATACATTGGTTGATAAAAAGGTGTCTTGATCACATTGTGTCGAGTATGCTCTAAATCCCTTAATTTGTATATGGTACTGAGGGGAGATAGGTGATAGGTGATGTGAAGGGGAGTGTAACCTTCTTGTGGGTTGGTTTTACCCTTTTTTAGGTGACCTAAGAACCATAATATATAAGTCCATGCTTTAATTCAAGGTGTATATTTATTGATATGGGAAGTCTACTAATGTTATGTATGAAAGCTGATTATAGATTTCTTAGGATAACTTGTTTTGATTTTGATATAGGGTCTTTTTATTATTTAGTTTTGATAATTTTGTGAAGCTGATCAATGTGGGAAAATTTAAATTATTATATTGACAAATTTGACTTATCCATCCTTTAAGGGAGTGGTCTAATTTTGGACTTATTCATTTCAGTGGCTATCCTTCAAGGGAGCAGTCTATCATTTTAAATAATTTAGATTTTGGGTAGTTATCCTTCAAGGGAGTAGTCTGCATGCTAGAGATATTTGACCCAAGTGATATTTTGGTATCCCAGATTATTTTGATGCTAGGTTAGACATGGATAAGTCTATTTAGGCTCATAGTTTTACCTTTATGAGGGTAAAACTTAGAGCACAAAAGGTTAATGATAAGTAAAAGGGGTGGTTTTGAGAGACAATGACCATGGGATTCCATCCAATTAGGGATGAAAAGTATCCATGATAACCATGCCATAGGTAGAGCTATAATACCCATATTTAGGATTAGGCTATGTTTGTGATGGTTAATCACATGGTTCTATGTTGTAATCAATTATCCTCAAAGAGAATAGGATGGAGGTGAAAATCTCATAAATCAAGGGATGAGCTTGAGTTACACAATAGGTGAGTTCAATCCTTATTTTAATAAAAAATGTTCATAGATGTAAATCATTAAGAGGTTCAATTTATAGTTTACCATCAAGAGAGGAAAAATGATAATCTCCTAATCTATACTTGTGGGTTATGATGTAGGTTCTAAGCCAGTTAAGAGAAAAATTGCCTCACTTGCTTTTCTTTATATTAGTTACATGTTCATTTTCCTTCAAGACAAGGTCTCTAATGTTGAATTATTATTCTTTCATGTTCTTTTTAAAAGTGCAATTGATTAATTCTCGGTGGACATGAAGGTGATTAAGTGTAGCTAAGCAACACTCATCAAGTAGTTCAAGTCATGCTAGATGCTCCTGATGATAGTCACTCTCAAAAATGATGTTTTGAAAGGAGATGCAGAGAGAGGGAATATAGACTTCAAAAGGCAAGATGATTTCTACTCTAAAGACCAAAAAGAAAGGGGTAACACTCATAGAGGTTCAAATGCTAGTATGATAAGCCCATAAATCAAAAGGGATGTGCAAATGCCAATATTAACCAAAATCACTGACCATTTTGGTTAACATCTTATTGAGGTTTTTGTTAGAGGCTTCTACCTATCTATTTTCTTGTAGATGATAAGGTGAGAAAAAGCTTAACTTGATACTAAATGCATCATAAATACATTAAAATTGCTTGTTTTTGAAATATTTGACATTATTGATGATGATATTATGGGGAACACTAAAATGATAGATGATATGATGATTGAAGAAGTCAAAAATCTTTTCATCTTTAGTCAAGATGAGAGGAATAGCCTCTACCTGATTGGTGAAATACTCAGTAGCAGTGATGATGGAATGGTTTCATTATAAATAATGAGGATTGATTTCCCCAATGAGATATAGTCCCCATTATGAGAAGGGCCAAAATTCCTTGGATACTTGAAGGCTATGCATTAGAACATGATATAAGTTGGTATTTTTTTGACATTTAACATAATTCTTTACATAATCACAACAATCTTTGTTGAGGGTGGGCTAATAGTAGCTGAGGTGAAGGATACATTTAGTGATATCTATACCACTAAAGTGTTCCAAATATATTCCATAATGCATTTATTTGATAACATGGGAAGATTCATGGTTGTATAGGAAATGGAGAAGGAGGCCATCAAAACCATGTTTGTAAAGTATTCCCCCTAGTATGGTATAACAAGAGGTACTTTGAACAAAGGATCTTCAAGAATTCCTAGAGAGGTTGGGAGGAATGATGCCAAGGTTAAGGTAATAAAAGGTTTACTCATACCAAATGTCTGATGGAGATTCCTCCACATTACATATGGTAGGGAGATCAGATTGGATATAAGATGGGGTGATAAAATGATGAATGGTGACAAAGAGCTCAGAATTAGAAGGTTGAGATAGGATCTAAGAATTAAGGGAAGCCATTGTATCCATGAATTTATTGGTAGATCATGAAATAGATTGGAGAAGGTAATGATCAAATTATTTTAAGAGTTCTAGTTGTTTATACTATTACAAGACATCATTATTAAATTGGTATGATCCATTGGCCTGGTTAACCATAAGTTGGGAATCACCAAAGACATTGATCATCTTAATTCTCAAGGTTAGAGAAATTTAGAGACCTATTACTAGGGTTTCATACTCATCCATATTATTGGTACACTCAAAATCAATTTTAAAGGAAAGAAAAAGAGGTTTGCCACTGAAAAGAATGAAAACAACATGACAGCCCCACCACACTGGTATTTTGAGCCATTGAAAAACATGGTCATTTGGTAGGTGAAGTCCTCTTGAGAAAGAGTCATGATTAAGTCATTAGGAAACACAAGAGGAAGTGGTTGGTTTTTTAGAAAACGATATTCAACCAATTGATTGGAAATAACTTTCCCTTTTAATTGACTTCTACTAGAGGAACTCAAGGTCAAACTTAGCTAAGAGCATGAGCCACTTAGCCATACATTGTTTTGGTATGCTTTAGAGTGCATGTACTTGAGTGGGTTGGTGTGGGTGATGACAAAGGTTTTTTTATTGAGTTAATGACAAAGTTTGGAATCTATAAAGACTAAGGTGAGGCAAAGCTTCTCGGTATGGGTGTACCAATTCTCACACTCTATAAGTGTCTGACTTATATAGTAAACAACTTGCTCTTTATTTTTTTCATCATGTTGAGCGAGCATTTCCCCTAAGGAATGGTCAGTGGTAGATATATAAAGATATAAGGGTTATTACTCTTTAGGAGGGGTAATAATGTGTGGAGCAAGGAGGTACTCTTTGAGTGAATCAAATACTTATTATTAGTCCTTAGTCCACTTAAAAGATGTATCTTTTTTGAGAAGATGGTGAAAAGGTTGACATCTATTTGATATCTCAGAGTTGAAGTGATGGATGGATTGGAGCTTCCCCTATAGGTTACAGAGTTTCTTAAGATGGGTTAGAGGTGGCTTGTCAAGGATCACTCTGAATTTGGCAAGGTCTAATTTTATTCCTTGAAGAGAGATGATAAATCCAAAGAGATTTCTAGATAGGACCCCAAAAACACATTTCTTGGGGTTGAGTTAGATGTGAAAATGGATTAAGTGCTCTAAGATAATTTTGAGAACTTCAAGATGATCCTTGTGATATTTGGATTTCTTAATGAGATCATCTGCATAGTCTTCTACAATTTTTCGGATGAGATCATGGAATATGTAGGTCATCGCATGTTGGTAGGTTGCTCTAGCATTATTCAGACCAAATGGCATGACCCTGTAGTAAAAGGTTCCCCATGGGGTGATGAAAGAAGTCTTATGTTGATCCTTAGGGGTGATCAAGATATGATTATATATTAAGAAACTATCCATGAGAGATAACCTCTCATGGATGACTGTAATATCAACAAGTTGGTCGATGCTAGGCAAAGCAAAGTCATCCTTTAGATAAGAAAGGTTGAGGTCATGAAAGTCAATACAGAGGCAAAGTATCCCTATGGGTTTGGTTATGGGCATGATATTGGAAACCCATTAGGGATAGTCAATGGGTTGGATGAAGTTGATAGATAAGAGGCATTGAAACTCTTCTTTGAATATAAGGGCAATATGAGGGTGCATCTTATGAAGCTTTTGCCTAATAGGCTTAGCATCAGGATGGATGATGATGTTATGGAGAGGAATGGAAGGGTTGATCCATGGCATATATTGATAGGACTAATCAAATTATATGTTATGGTCATGAATGAAGGAATGGTAATCTTGTTGCTCTAAAAAATAGAAGGATTGACCAATTTTCACAATGTGGGGTTTATCTTGAGTACCCAAGTTGACATCGATAGTGGATTCATTCCACATGGTTTAGTTTTTAGGAGGAAGGGATTCATGGATAAAAGAATCCACTACACCAAGATAGGTGAGAATGGAATCATCATCTTGATGTTGGATGGTGTGGATGGTGGGAGAATCATTTTCTACCATTTCATGATGAATTATAGGAAAGGTTTTAGTTTGGACACCCTTTTGGTAGGTTAGGGGGCCCAAACTAATGGTATTGACTAAAAATGTTAGGAGGGATGATTTCAAAATATTTAGACCTTGAAGGAGATGGGGTTGGTGAGTATGGGATGTCTTCCTCAATGGTGGTGATGGGTTTAGGTAAATCAGTAGGTTATTTTGGTGTTACAAACCCAAGGCTAAATAGTTCATGAGGTTTCTAGGTTTTGATTGAAGGTAACTCATGAGGTCCATGTTCATAATGGCCAAGGCTGAATCCCTTCTAGGCACACCTATGAATGTATAATTTGGTAAATTTTGGTTTGTCCAAATAGGATAAATTAGAAGTAAAAGGTCAAATTGAAGAGATGGTGGAGGGAAAGAGAAGCGGATGATCAAGTCCCCCATAGATGAAATTGGTTTGGTGGTTGGGAAACCCAAAAAGAATTATGGTCCTAATATTGGGATCATAATTAGGATCATGTTCAAGGTTCCATATTCTTGGGGAATAGGGAAGGCATAAAAGGCCAAAATATGATACTCTCCTAGTGAGAGACATTATAACATAGTTCCAAGGGGTCCTCTATGAGAATCTATGAAGAAGGGATAGATGTGCTAGTTACAGTTTCATTGATGGTAGGGGTAGAGTTGTTGTTGGTTGGTGGTGAGGTGGATGAAAGAGGAAGAATAATGTAATTTGGTTGATATGTCATGTTTCAAGAGGTGAAAGGACTAGGGATAACTTATATGGTGATGACCTGACCCTCGTGTTTGAAATTGACACATCAATACGATAGGACACAACTCATGGCTTGAATCCAAGGGTGTCCAAGTAAGATGTATTATAAATTTATTTCTACAATGTAGAGGATCTCTAGAAGTGTGTGAGGTCCCAAGTGGATGTGGAGGATGACTATTCTAAAGGTTGTGGTCATAGTATCATTAAAATAATGGAGGATCGTTAAGGTTTCTAAAATGATATTCTTGGGCAACTAGAGTTGGTCATAAGAATGGAAAGAGATAATGTTAATACTAGATCCCCCATCAATCATCACCCTTTTTATGTGGGGTTTATTGATGTATATAGTGATGAAGAGGGGAAGATCATGATCTTTTGGATGAACATAAGGTATTTTTGAATCCTTGAATGTGACAAGGATAAAAATTTGAAGGGTCCCAATAAAGGTTGTAAGAGGTTAAGGGTCTTTGGTTTGGACCTCTATAGATTGTAGAGATTTTATCAGTGTTTGGTAGTGATGGCAAAAGGTGTTGATTAGTTTGTATAGGCTCATCTTCACTAGTGTGTAGTGAAGTTGTTTTAGAACCACTCATTAGATAGATTCAAAAGGGTTAGAGGGAGAGGCACCTAAAATGGATATTTTGGGTTTTGGTAAAGGTGAAAGTGAAGGTGCTTGAGCCTGGTTGGAAGGTTGAAGAGTGGAAGTATATATCCATAGAATTGACATTTTGGCCTTTCCCTTGTCCTTTTGTTGGGCCTGAGATCGAGTTACCATATGGATAGTGTGGATGAGGGAAGGTGTTGGATTAGAAGGATTATTTGGTTCCTACTCACTCTTGGATGAGATTATGGGAGTGGATGAGGGTTTCATAGGTTCCTTTAGTGCTTGGGTTGATAATGGGCTTAAGAGAGGTTCATCTGACAATAGATAATCCTCATCCCATAAGTTATGTACAAGTGCGTAGAGAGCTTTATAATTCTCTATGTCATGCCTAGGTGTCTTATGGTTTGAGAAGATTAAACTATCATCGAACCAATATGGTTTAGGACTTGATGGGTCAAAGGTTTTGATAGGTGTTAGGTTCAAATAAGAGGTTTTAACAACCTTTGTAAAATGGATGAATAAGATTTGAGCAAATGTGCTATGGGTGATGGGATCTTGGTTTTTAGGGTGGGAGCCTTCTTAGAAGTAGGCTTTACCATAGAAGTCATGGGTGGTAGGATGGTTTTGGTTGGTGGGTTTGACTAGTATTTCTTGGTGTTGGTTGGTTTTGAGGTGGAAGATTGAAAGGTAAAAGATTTATAGATATACAGTCGAGATGATGAAGGTTTGGAGATAGGTTGGTAGGTAGAGGTAGATAGTTTGGATAAAAATGATGGGGATGTTGATGATTTGGAGGGAATAGGTAAAGATATAATAAAAGGAGTAAGTTTAGTTTGGGTAGTTTTAGGAGTAATCACCTTCTTGGTAGAAGGATGAGATCCTAGAATGGAAGAAGGATGGGGTCCCAAGATATAAGGTAAGAGGGAAGGAGGTGGTTTGCTTCTAGTTTTAGGTGGAGGTTTGGGTGTCTCCACCTTTTGAATTAGTTTGGTTAAGATTTTCTTTAGTGGACTAGATGGGGTTAAGCCCAACTTCAAACATGGGTGGGTAAGGCTATGAATATGAACTATCCCTAGGTTTTTGATAGGTTTGGTTAAAGAGGTGTATGACGATTTGGGATGGAGATGGTTTGGATGGTTGTTCCATGGTCTTGGAGGTAAAGGTGGTTTAATGGTGGATGAAAGTAAGGTTGAAGGCTCATTTTTGTTTTGATAGGAGAGCCCAATATTGTGCCAAAAGGTGGCTTGGTCCATATTGGGTTGGGAAGATAATTATAGGCTTTGGAATAGTCTAGAAAGGGGTTTGTAGATTGGTTTGGTTCCTTGGGAATCAAATTAAAGATTAGGCCCATAGGTTGAGGTAAGGGACTAGTTTCTTCACCCTTACTCTTGATGAAAGGTTTCAGGATTTGGGAAGATCTTTCCCCCAAGGAAGGAGTAGATAAAGTGATCTCTCCTTTTGGAATGGTTTCCAAAGAGAGAAGGTGATTTCATGGTGGGGGAGGAAGGTGTGATGGTAATGGTTGCCTCCTTTGGTATTTATATCAAAGGAGAGGTGGGTAAGTCTGTTATCTCATCAAGTGGAGAAAAGGAGGTGGTTGCTTCCTTTGTTCAGGTATCTAAAGGAATGGAGGGTGATTCCATCACTTCCATAAGTGGAGTGGAGGAAGAGGTAGTTGAGTTAGTGGTTTCCTCAATGATAGGTTCACTGATAATAAAATTGACTATATGGACCTCATGAGTATGAGATGATTCAAGTTTATTATCATCATGGTTGGTAGAAGGGCATGATTAGGAAAAGGTTATTAAAAGATGTTGAGTGACTAATTTGGGGGTGCATTAGGATTGTCCAATACAAGTTTTCCCTTATCAATCAAGTTTTAAACAATGGTTTTAAAGGTTTTAAAGCTACTAATGTCATGTATAAAGACATGGCAGAAGTCGCATAGATCATTCTCATTATACCAGCTAGGCATAGGGTTAGAAGTATCAAATTATAGAGGAGGTTTGATAAGGGAAGATGCATGATGTTGGCTTTGAGTAACTTGCCCAAAATGAAGCATATGACTCCCCTAATAGAGTGTATTATTTTGGGTAGCCTAGTTTTGATTTTGAGTTTGTTGATGGGAGGAGTTAAAGGAGTTGGTTTGGATGGGTTGGTTAACAACTAAAGTTGGCCCTATTTTGAGGACAACAATGTTTGTAGATGCCTTTGACTTGGTGTTAGGGTATTTATATTGGTTGGTGGTTTTAGATGGGGAAGGGTCATTGGATTTGAAGCTAGAGTTTTTATTTCTTAGTTTCAACTTCCCCTCATCAATGGCTATGATTCCTAATTGTGTGCCATGATGAAACCTCATCAAAGGTTTTGAAGGTCTGAACTTGCAGATTTGGGGCAATGTGTTTAGAATAATCTCAAGAGAAAAGTTCAATCAACTTGGGTTAGGGAAAAGAGAAAGAGAGCTAGTTGATAATACCTCTCCATCTAGTTACGAAATTGGCAATTGATTCATCATCAAATTTCTTAATGGAGTAGAGGTTAGTGATGGAGACATTTATACATATATTAATCAAAAATTTGTCTAATAAGGTTTGGGAAAGTTGGGAAAAGGAAAAAATGGAGTTCTTGGTGAGAGAACTATACCAATACAATGCTTTTCTAGATAAAGACATGCGAAAGGTGTGAAGGAGAAGAGCATGATCATAGACAATCAAGTAACAAGAATGCTAAAATGCTCTTAAGTGTTGTTGGGGGTCCTCCTTACTTTAAAAATTAGAAAATTAGGGTAGTCCCCATTGAGTAGGGTAAGGTTGGATGGGGATGGATGGGTGAATAGGTTAATTATATATTTGGTCACATGACAAGAGGTTATGAGCACCATAGATAGATGACTCTAGGTTGGTTATTTTATCCATCAACATTTTGACCAAATCTGTTTGGGGTTGGGTAGTTCCATAATTGTAAAAGTAAGTTTTGTTGAGATTGAGTGGATGTAATACATGGATAACCAGTAGAAGGTTAAGAAAATACCACATGTTGGTATGTGGTCATTAAAGGTTGTGATGATGCCACATAAGGGTTAATGGGCACAAAAGGTTGGGTAGAAGATGGGGCTATATATCCTTGTGGATTATAAATATAGTGTGGCTAGGGTGTCATAGGTATTTATTGAGGAGTCAATGTGGGTTGGTTTATAGGTATGATTAGATTAGTATATTGAGGAATTGATATGGGTTGGGTTGGAGGTATGGTATGGTTAGTTGGTTGGGTGTGAGTGGTAATCCTAGTATTGATAGGTGGAAGGGTAGAAAGGTATAAAATGCACCACATTTTGAAGTGGGGTGGTTATTAGTGGGTCGGTAGTGATAAGGGGAATAGTGGTGATATGGGTATAAGATACCCCCATAGTAGGTGGAGTATGGGTAACAAGAGGTAAGGTTGCCCCTATGTTGGAGGAGTTATTGGTTGGTGTAGGGGGTGTTTGGTTATGGGTTGGGTTATTTGATTGGGTTTGGGTGGAGGAAATAGGTGGATTATTGGTGGAGGAATACGTTTGAGTGATCATAGGTTTGGTAGAGGTAGTGAAAACCATAAGATGTGGAGGCATCCCATAAGGTGGATCACTAGGAGGAATCAAAGCAGCAAGGGTGTGATGAGATAGGGTGTTGAGGTAATGTTGGAGGGCCATGGGGTTGTTATCAAGGAAGGTGGTGAAATCCACATCACCTTGGAAAACTACTTGAGGCATGTTATGGGGGTAGAAGGATGGGGACAACCTTCAACATCTAAGGTATAATCCATAGAGGAAAAAGAAGAGGAAGGTGGTTCTTGGTTGGTTTTATTTCTCACTTGTCTAATAAAAACCATATAAGAAATACAAAGGAATAAAGGAAAAATCACAACTCAAACACAAATTAAAAAAATAAAATATCTCAAGGTAATCAAAAACATATACTAGAGTGTGTTTAAAATTGTAGGGTACCTTTTATTTTAATTTTGGCTTATGCCTTAGTTGGAAAGTGTGAAGAAGAGCTTGGTTTGTAGAATAGGTCCTAAAAGGAAGTCTATGGTTAGTTTTAGGTGTTTAAGGATCTCAAAAGGATATGTATTAGAAATAAATATCTATTTTGGTATTGGGGCCTACCTCCTCACTTCACATACCACAATGATAAGGGTGTCAGGTGCTTAGCCATTATCTATCAATTTCCAGAGTTTAGACTCAACTAGAGAGCTAATTTTTGGTTCTCTTCTTGGTAATGACCTCCAAGTAAGACATCCAAAGGGTGAAGGTGACTCACTAGGAGATGAAACCCTATTCGGGCCTTATGTCAATTGTTTTTATGTTTAATTTATTCAAGTGGTTTGGTATAGTGTACGATAAAGAAATGAAGTTGTGATAGATTACTTTGATTTTCATTTAACTAAATGAGCTAAACATGCAAGCAATCAATGTATGCAAGGTTTATTTTATACCAAAAATAAATTTTGATTTCTTTATATGAGCATAGAATAAGAAATAAAAGGGCACATAGATGCTACTCGGTCCCACCAGGCATGTAGAATGTTTCTCTCAATTTCAACTTATTTTTATTTAAAGAAGTAAGAAAATAGTAATAAGGGTGTGGTAGAAGAACCTATTATTTTGTGCACACATGATATAGATTATCATGAAGATATTCTCTTTGTCTTGGGAATAATGACCTATAGATAAGAAAGCACTCATGCAAAGGGCTTCGGTAGCAAGGTGGATTGCCTAACATGAGCTAGATTTGAGAAGCGTGAGCTTACTAGGAGGATGTCAATCCACACTCTTAAAATAGTTAAGTTGAAATAAATAAAGAAAAAGTTCTTGCATCAAATGATAGAAAAGACTGAAAGATAATATAAGAAGAAATAAATTCTTGATAATGGACATAGACTAATTATAGCAAATAACAGGCCAATACTAATGTTAAAGAGGTCAAGTTAGGATCAAAAAATAGGTGGGGTCTTTATGAATAGGTAGTGACACAGAAAGTGGAATTTGGTTTAGGGTAGGTAGGTAGAAATAACTTGATATTATTTCTTACCATAGTGACCATTAGTAGTCAAGATGTTTGTCAGTGGTTAGGCTAACCATCGATGGTTGGGTGACCATTGGCAGTTGAAGGTGACCATTGATGGCTACTGTGGGTTTTGGGTATGTGTAAAAAAGGGTTTGGTTTAGGTTACAAAGAGGGGTCAGTAAGTTTTTTAGGGTTTTGGTTAAGTTCAAGGGGTTAGAAGATATAATGATAAGGGGCTTGGGTCAAACAGAGGTGTTAGAAACCAAATGAACAACTTGAAAACCAAAAATATACTTAGCTGGTTGTTTGACAATTGGTAGTTGGTCCTATATTAATTTTGGTAGAGTAACAGTGCTTTTCCTAAAGAATGATTTCAATAGAGTTTTATGTCTCTATCATGGTTGTTAAGTTTATGAAAGGAGAACCTATAAAGAAGTCTAATAGCTCCTAATGGTTTTTGGTTTCCTGATGGATGAATGCTTGGATTATCCAAAACCTGGATTGATCCCCCCCTTTTATAGGAAAAGAAAGATGGAAGTAGAAGGTTCCATAGGAATTTTGGTTAGTTTTTGTGATGTGCTAGCTTTCCATTGATATTAAATTTTGATGTGTTAGCTTACACACATCTTAAGTTATCTATGGCCAGATGGGGAAGAGACTTGATCATTGACCGTCAAGGTGATCATCAATGATCGAGTGTCAAAGGTTAAGTGGGGTAAAAGGGTGGATTTGGTTAGTTGGTCAAGCTGACCATGGTTAGGCTTTGTTAGGGCTCAAAGGGTCAAATTGGTCCCAAGGGAGTCATATGGTGGTCTAGGGGTGTTTTGACATCACAATTGTAGTGTGTATAATTCCAGTGTCTATAATAAAGTCATTACCCAAAAATAATGAAAAATGAGGCAACAAATCTACCAAAATAAGGTCTTACATAATTGAAAGTTTGGGGTAGGCATGGGAAGTGAGTTGCATATTATTGACAAGACTAAATACTTTCATGGAAGACCCATTCTATTGCAATCCAAAGTCAATAATAGGTTCATACATTAGATTCAAGTTATTTGCCACTAATTTAGGAACAATTAAAAGATTTTCCTTGTCATTAACCAAAAAAATATGGACCAATAAATATTTTATGATCAAAGAGACAAGAAAGTGAGATGGAGTTACCAATTCAACTTATTGTTGTCGGATTGAAGGGGTATTTTGATGAGGGACAATGTCTTGACACCTAACCTTTTTTAGTTATCCATGACTTTCCTACAACTTATCTCTTTCTCCTCTTAATTTCTCAATTTCCAAATGTAGATAATTAGTGTTTAGTGTAGGTGTATTGTAATGGTTATTAGGTTGATATTAAGATGTATTATGAGGATGAGGAGGTTGCCATAGAGGTGGAAGAGGCTCAAAACCTGATGGATGATCTTGGTGGTGTGTACGATATGGATTATATGACTAATAAGGGTTAATGTAATGGTCATATGGGATATGAAAGGTGGAAATAGGGGTGGAGAGTAAAATCCTACATCAAAGGCTGCCATGGATCATTATGTAACATGTGTGTTAGATCAAAACTATGACCAAAACCTTATTACCTCTACAACAACTAAAACCACGATACCTTTGAGCTTGAAAGTGATTGCAAACCTTCCAAAGATGATTGAATATGATCAAGGTGATTACAAATGATGTTGTTGATATCTTCAGCTTATAAATATCTCCCAATGTCTTTATAACATGCTCTAAGGCACTTAAAAGCTATCCTACTAGGCATGAAAGAACTGTTGGACTTTTAGGTTACACCCTAACTGAGAAAAAGATTATTCAAATCCTTTACTCAAACTGAGTCCAACATATATGGTTTACCTAATGTTGGGCTAGACCTCTAGATTTTAAGGGGCTAGTTCCCCTTTTTTATTCATTTGAATGCTCTACTAAGACATATACATGTTGGGATGAAAAGAGTATACTAACATGTGGTTTGCACCATGAATTCAACTATCGACTCATAAGTTTGCATTTTTAACATACTAATGGATTGATCTCAACAAATAATCATCTTCATGAACCCTATGCATGAGTGCTTAATGTGGAGGTAGGAATAGATGAATGGAATTCCAAGGATATGATAATTACGTCTAGTGTAAGACACTCACTAGCCATGATACACTTCAAGACTCCATTATCAATCTTCCTACACTCCACATGACCTACATGAGATAATTATTTGACTCTTAGTTTGATAAGGACCTATAAGGGAAAGAATATCATAACATTTGCATATAAACAAGTATAAACAAAATAAGTTGTCAAAATGAAATAAGTTATAAAGTTTGTTATTTAATCTAGATAGATTGAAAAGTACAAATTCTGGTACAGTATCCTCATACCAACTTGAGGGATGAAAATCAAGGCTTAGAAGCCTGAATATATAGAAGAATGGATTGAGAGAGAGGGAAAAATGCATAAAAGTATGGATAAGGGGTCATAATTAACCACAATTGACCATTTGGATGTAGTTACATTGACCTTGGCAGCCTCCCACTTGCATTTCTATGCTTGAGTTGAGTGTATGGTATCTTTAATGAGCTCTTTGAAGTGTTGAGGTCCAAATTTGGAAATTAATGACTCATTAAGGTCCATTTTATGCCACCTTTTGTCCATCTTTCCTCTTTTCATTAGTTACCAAAATTGAATGGAATAAAATAGGGGTCTTCTCCATGAGCCATTTACTGATGTAACTCATTTTTGTATGCCCATGAGGTCTTATAACTACTCTATTCTTCTTTAATATATATTAATTCTACCTATATACCTCCATGAAATGGATTTGATGATGTTGACCACTTCTTCCATTAGCCTTCTATGCCAATTTTGGTCCACCATCTCTCTTTTTGTTGACTAAGCAAGCTAAATAGGCCCTTTTTGCATAGTGGCCTAAGTGTTAATGTATGGATACCATGAAAGACATATAGGGAGCTTATAAACTAGTTATATCAATATATCTATACTTGAGACAACCTTTTTATCTATGATACATGTTTAAACCATCATCAGACACTTGAGATCTCACTCTTTCTAGTAGATTGCTTCATCCTCCTCCAATCACTAGGCGAATAGCTATTTTGAAACAAGTTATAGAGGTATCTCCATATGAAACATTGGGAATTTCAAGATTTGAGGAGTTGAATTGAGTCTCAAACTTGCTTTCCCAATGATTGGAAACACTCTGTACTATCAAATAACTTTTATTATACTCAAATTCCTACAAAATAGCCTATTGTTTAGGATTTTATGAAATGTGTATATGGTCAAGTACCATCAGGTGAATCTCCTTTAAGTTATTTTGACCTTCCATAATCCCACCAAGTCATTTTAGGGTGTTAGGTTGATAAAATGCCAAATTTTCTTAGAATGGGTCTGTTTAGGGTTTTAGGGAGGTTTATGACTAGTTAGGGGTCTTAAGGATAGTTAATGAAATATATATATCCAAGATAGAAAAAAATGTCATAAATATAAAGGTTATATACCTACCTAAATTTCATGAATGGTTAGGATTCCCATGCAGATGATGGGCAAAGATATGAGTGCCAAAATATGACCCTAAGGTAGCTTGGATGATATTTTTTGAGTGTTTAGCTTCTTAACATTCATTCATAAAAAATATCCTTCGAATCCCAATAAATATATCATGGATTCTTAGTATACATCAATACCTAAAACATGTTATTATATTTGGTCTTGATAACTCATGTGGTGGAGTGGGTGAGCTTTCAAAGTTAGTCCTCAAACTACTTGTGTGCATGATTGAATACTTCAAACAAATATTTGGATGTGTTTTGATTTATTCAAACAATTTTCCACCTAATTAATCTTATAAAAATTCCTAATCATCTTCATATCCCTCCAACTTAGATATATCACCTTATTTAGAAGCATGGAGGAGCTTTGGTATGGAGGTAACATCTACAATTAGGCCTTTGTGACTGTGTTTGAGGCATCACTAAGATAGTTGGATAAATTCTAACTATTATACCCATTTCAAGGGATTTTTAGGACCTTTACATCAATTTTTTCTGATTCAAAACCCTCTAAGGACTCCAATTTACCTTATAGACCTCTAAATACTTGATTTTGCTTATTCAACCATTGTTTGTTTACTTAGACATATCCTACTCTGAGACAAAATAATGGGTATACCCACTATTTTATGACCAATACCATGAAATTTATGTATTTTAATACTAATTAGGGACTTTTCCTCCAAATTTTAAGGCTTAACTATCTCTAGAAGATCCTTAGATGACTACTTTAGTTTTAAAATGCCCAATACTACTTCCATATTGCATTGGTATGGAACCCTGAGCATTCAAGCCCACTATGGGTGAGTTGATGGATATACACCATAATATATCTTTAATATATTTTTAATTAATTCTCCTTCATCATTTTATATATATTCGTGGAGTTTTTTTTCCTCTTAAGCACCTGGTTTGTGTATGCAAGGTTTGGAGGAGGGAGGTTTAGTCTGACCCTTAGAAGTCTGTAGGCATGTATTTTGTGGATTACATTAGTTATTTATTCATTAGATGACCTAAGTAAATATTAATTAACATATATTAATCTTATCACCTTGATTCAATCTTGTATCACAATTCAATTGTCATGTTCTTTGCATATGAGTGTTTTCTTAGGGCAAGTTGACTACATCTGCTAGAGCTCTCTGTATACCCTTTTCCACTTATATATTGACTAATGATGATTTAAAATTATTACCATACCTAATTAAAGGTTTTCATGACAAATATTCATCAAGTTTTTAACTTATGCACCAAGGTCACTTACTTTCTTTGGATGGACCAATCTTGCACTTGAAACCCTGCCTTCTCTTTTACTCCTGATTTGCTTAAGATTATGGTCTTAGCCTGTCTAGGATGTAGTTTTTTTCACCTTTAAATTTGTATTTAGTTTGATACCTTAGTTATTAATGGAAATTGGATACCAAATTTCTCCATTTTACTTGATCACTTGACCATTGAAATATTCATGTGTTTCTCTTTGTAGTCTGGCATAGCCATCCTATAGGTGTCTTTTATCCCCTTTTTGGATGAGTGAGGTAGTAAGCCTTATTTGGTATGAGTTTTTTTAACTTATTTGATATAATTAAATAATTTTTTAGGTCTCTATGATCCTACCTATCTCAAAAATTTAACCAAGGCAGTAACCTTCATCACTGCACTAGTCTAGGGCAAGCCAAACATGTTGTTGTAGGCCTACATATTATTCTACTATAGGTGTGCATATGGATTATGATAGAGTGGTTTGATGAATATTTAGATAATGAGATCTCTAAAAACATGTTTTTATGAATATTTTTCATGATAACTCCCTTTGAATCCTTTATAGCATTCCAACTATCAGGATCTCTTATTTTCAACTCACTATACAGACTGATATAGTCCACATGTGCCATTTGGGTTAAATTTTTCCTTGACTACTTATAGTTCTCAAATATAATTTTTTTCTTAATTGGATTCCATCACTAGCACCTTATCTCCCTGACTCATTCCTAGAAGGTCTCATAACGTCCTCTATAAACTTTGCTACAGTGGCCTTGGAAGGTCGGCCATAGGTGGACATTAAGCACCCTGAAAACACTATATGGCCATATAGGCCTCACATTCTCATATTTTTTTGCTTGACCTTCCCATTATGGATATTTTCCCCCTTACTCCTACCTACACATGGTGTTGTCAAAATTTGTTCTTGTAACCTTTCTCATTTTCCCTTTAGCATAATGACTATAGGTGTTAAACTATGCTAAGCCTTCTTAAAGGAGCGATCACCTTCATACATGTAGGTCTTAAGATTTTAGAACATGATTGGAACTTAATTTCTCATAAGAGACTTCATAGTCTCAATTATACATAACCTTTAATATCTATATTATCTCTTATTTCATAAACTATGCTCAGGCTACATAGTTGACTATAGGTCTTGATGGGTTCTTTAATTAGGTCTATGCTCAAATGGTTCAACCCATCATGGTTTCATTAATTTTTAAGTTTATAAGGTGTATGGAGGGGTTGATTAACATGGTTAAGGCATAAATGGGAGGATGGGTGAGTGAAGCATGATGGTAATGGAGTGATAAAGGGATGGAAACACCAAAATAAGGGAGAAAACACAGTAAAAATGTAGTGATGATAGTGTAAAAGGTGGTGAATGGGTATGCCATGAAATAAAGGACAATACTCCTTCCTAAGACCAAATACCTATATGTTTTATGACCTTAAACCATACCCTTAATAAACCATGAAGTTTTAAGGTAGGTATAAACCATACATAGCCTTAAATGAAACCTCCAAATCCTAGAAAACCTTAAATTTTGTAAAGAAACCTTAATTTCTATAAAAAAGGGATTGAGTACTTGGGAGATGAAGAAGGTAGATTCTAGCCCTTTTAAGCTGATAAGGAGGTGGAAAGGATTTTTTTAAATACTATGAATATTATCCACCATTAATCTAACATATCATTCTATACATTTGATCTCCTTTTGAACCCTGTAGCTACCATTAATAGTCATAAACATAGTATATTTCATAGTGGTTTCCACCTATGCATAATCCTCTTCTTTGAGACCATTTGAGGTGGTAAGGTAAATTTGAAAATTTAAATATTAATTATAAACATAGATACACCTCCCCAAACTTAAATACATATATTGAAACTCTTGAAAAGACATGAAAGCTTCAGTTCTTTGCATAATCTTCTTGCAGGAAGCACACAATGGTTAGACTTGAGGGTTCTCCATTATTATGTGCTCATACATGTGATAAAAAAAATTAAATTTTCATAAAATATCCCTTCAATACCTTATATAATATAATTAGTGATTGGATTGATCAAACCACTTAAAACACATGAAAACTATACATCTAAAGATGGCCTATGCAGATGAGAGGTGAAAACACATTCCTTAACTTCTTAAGGAAGGTTCATAAAGCTAAAGAGACCAATATTTAGAAAATTTCTCATGATGGGAAGATGATTGAGTCTAATTATTTTGGCTAAGATTTTGGACCCTGACTCTCTCTCTCTTATACAGTATAATTAAGAACCTAAGGAGTAGTTTGATCTTGTAAAGGAGGGATGAACATGTGTAGACCAGTTTTGGGCTTAAATGGGATCCTTTCCTCCTAAAACTTATTAGAGACATCACATGTGAGATAAAATTCATCACCATATCATTTTCTATATGGCATAGTCTATATAGTCCATACTATGTGTAGAAACCCCTTTTAAATATTTGATTTTCACATATTTTCTCAAGATTTAAACTCTTGAAATGCCATATGACGTTAACATTAAGGAATCCATGTATTAATAATCTTTTTTCAAGTATTATAATTCATTATGGAGATGTAAATTTCATGAAATTCCATGTGGGGCCTACTTGGCTTGGTGGAAGGGGTGTGGGTGGCTCATAAAAGGACCTTAAGTGGCATGAAGCATTTAATGAATGAAATTGGCATGGGCAGCATCTATTTTTGGCACCTTTTGATATAGATAATAAAAAATTCTCCCCTTTCCAAAGTTTCAGAAGGTGACTTAAGCTCATAAAGTGGTTTGAGGGGGTCATAAAGGGGGATAAAATGGATTTTAGGTGAGTATGTCATGGGTAAAGGACCTTAAATGTACCATGAAACTCATAATATACCCTCCAATCATTTATTGAATCACATTTATATTACCAAAGACCACTATATTATTCAAATAAGGCTAAGACAATCCTTGACTTTTAGGCATTTTGATAATGATATTTCACTCCAAGACATTATGACATCTAATACAACATCACAAGGGATTCAAGATGCTCATGACATTAAGAACTAAAGCATAAAACCATGACACATCATGAAGTTCTTGATAGGATTCCATTAATCACATCAAACAAGGATGACATGATTATGTGAGAAGTAATCATAAGCAGGCTATAAGGATGGCTACTGAAAGTTTTGGATGTAGGGTGTTGATAGTTGACCTATGAAGCCAAAATGTCAACAAGATGGAAGAGAGATAACATGCCTATAAATAAAAGATGCAAAGTACGGTTTAAGCCCCCAAATCAAGTTATCATTATTAGTCAAGATATTCTTGAAGTTGAGAAGGTTCCTCAAGAACAAGGAAATCATAAGGAGTCAAATCACTTAGAAAGCATGCTAAGAGAAATAGAGTACAAAATGAATATGATCAAGCTTGAAAATGCACATTCAAACCTCTCAAGGAACATCATCCATTTTACCTCTCTTGAAATTAACTAGGTGAGCTATAAGATGATTTTTAATTTGTATATGCTCATGAGACTGGTCAAACATGACCATGATGGAGGTTTAGAGTCGTGTAAGACCATAAAAGATATTCAAAGCATTAGAAAGGTGATCCCACCACCATGTGACTGCACATTATGAGCTTATTCATACAAGCTAACCATGATCAAGACATAAAAGTGGCATTAAAAATTTACTTTAAAGAGATAACTCCGATTAAGTAAAGTAGTTGTAATCTTAATTCAACCATGTAGTAGACTTTTTAGATACACAAGGAGGTGGGAATGTGGTGATTTAAGGCTAGAGAAAGGAGTTTCAAGAGTTTGTAATAGCCAATTAACCAAGACATCCATGTTCAATAAATCTAAGAGATAAATTTAACAAATATAAATCCCTCTCCTCTACTCTTATGCCACTCTCTTTAGAAGATCATCATTATGATAGGTATGAATTTTTTAGAAAAATCATAATTACCTAATGTTTTAGTTGTCTTTCTCTTGAATAGGTTTAATCCATATTGTCATAGATGCATTTATGTAGTGTATTAGTGCTTCTTGTATGCAATCAGAAATGCATCATGTTTATAAATGAATCTTAGCTTGGAGAAGATAGATCATACATACACTTTTGATTGGGAATACCGTTATTAAGTGGGAACATGACCAATATGGGGATCTATTAGACCCTATTAAGGGAGCACTTATCACAATATACTATGCTAATGAGGATTCCAAAGCCTCTAGTCTAACATAATCATGAAATAACCCTAAGGGGGTCATAAGTTTTGATATTTTACCTTATTCTAATAACAAGAAAAGTAAATCTAATTTAGTGCTCACCAAATCTTGTGGCACAAAGTGGGGGTTAGAAAAAATATAAATAAACATACATAGAATACATATACTCATGTTAATGTATACAAAATATTAATGCATGGAAGAGAAGCACAACTGCATTATCTATCTACTCTTACAAAGGAGATAAAATTAGGAATACTTACCTTGAAGATGAACCTATTGAGCCTCAATCTCTCCCTTGGCCAAGGTTCTTCACAAAAGGTTATTGTGGTATGTAAGGATGACAAAGACAAATCAACTCTAGGCTGCACAACCTATCAATGCATCCAAAATACTTCTCCACGAGATAAGATTCGTATCTCCAAAGAAATTATGGAACCCTAAGTTTTATTCCTCAAGTAGAATGGTCAATAAGTAGATGTTCATTTTCAATTAATTCTTATTGACTTATTTCTTATCAAATGGTAGGAAATGAACTTTTATTTATAAGTAGATTTCCCTAAAACCTTCTAAAAATGTCGGGTGATAGGGTTGACCTAGTTGACCCTGTACAATTCTAGAAAATAATTCTCTAGGTCCTGAGCTAGGTCAACCAAAGGTCAAAATAGTTTCTAAGTGAAAATAAATTGAAAATGTATAGGGTATACCCAGTTGACCCTATACAACTGACTAATAAAATGGGCTCAAGGTTTGGAAAAGGAGGATAAAATGTATCAAAAGTATATAATGGGTACAATAGAGAATAACAAGTTTAAGGTAAATGGTTTTAAGAGACAAGTGTGTAGATAATAAGTGGTAAAATGGACAACAATCTTATGAAACACCAATGGTCTACCCACCCCTTTCCTGGTGTATCCCTTAAGGTGTGCACTCAAATAGATTGAGAATCAATAGGTTCCTACAAGATAAAAAGTGTCAATAACCGATAAAAGTTTGAAAATATTATGTGTGTATATATGTCCCATTCAAAGCTCATCATGTGTCATACAAGTGTAACATGGGACGGTGTTTCATGAAATATAACATGATAACACATAATGTTGATGCTAAGTAAAATGAAATAAGCAACAAATAGTATAAATGAAAGGATGGAATTGAAAAATAGATACCTTTACTTACCTTAGTGCCATAGATAAAGAAGTAGACTTCAAGAGAAGTGAAGACATCTAATGTGAAGAACACTAGGAAAACCTATAGAAGTTAGTACAAAAAATAGCCAAAAAAAAATGGAAGATAAGTATATGATAGTGGAAAATATTCTCTATGTCACCATGAATCCATAACTTTTTATGGTTTGAAAAGTGGATGAGTAAAAACAAAGATAGAGGCAAAACAATGAATCTACTGAAAAATAAATAAAGATTTAGATTTTGAAAAATGATTTTAAATAGGGTGAAATGAAAGTCATTTGTTATTTTTGACTTGTGAAGGAGAGAAAAAGAGCTCTGAGAGACCAAATGAGCTAGGATGGCAAGGAGATGATAGGCTAGGCAAGAGGGACCTCCAAAGATAGCAGCGGGTGCAGGATAGGTAAGTAACTAATGTTAAGGTGTGGAGCTAAAAGCTTCACCTAATGAGCATTTTTTGTAGGTTTCAGTGTTACACAGTCACTGGCATCAGTCAAGAGTGATCGATGTCGGTCAGGATCAGACCAGGAGATGCCAGCGTCGGTCATGGATCAGTCGACATCGGTCATAGGCAAATAGGCAAGAATCAACGTCAGTTACCTGTGCGTCCAAAACGCTATTTCCATGGATAGAACAGAGTGTTTGCATGTTAGGATTAAGTGATAATCTTAAGTCTACATCTCTATTATTAGTAAGACTATTTAGAGCCCTTGATTAGGAGGTGCATCTAATGGCTATAGTTGTATGCTCATGTTTCCTAATTATTATATAGGATAGATCTTCTTAGCTTATTATATGTAGTATGAGTAATGTTGAACAGTACAGAATTGTATATGTGAATCATTCCAGGTTGTTGGAGTTGATTGTAATTGAGAGAGAGAGCTCTTGAGGGAAAGAGATCTAGAGAGAGATCTATACATCTGAGAGAGGTGTGCAAGAAAAGAAGTTTCTTCAATTGTATTCCTTCTGTAAAGAGTTTAATACAAGTTTTCAGGGTGGTTTCTTGTATCTCTTGTTCTTTGCTATTTACCATTCTAGTTACTTATCATTCTGATTTAATTCTGCATTTAATTGCTTTCATATTGTAATCAACATTGTTGGTTGATCCCCAATAAGTGGTATCAGAGCTCAGGTTGACTAACAGGGGTTTCAGATCTGGTTAGTGTGTATTGATTATAGGGTACTCACAGGGGTTTCTGTAGGGATTTTTGTTTGAGTGGGAGAAGCAATGGCAGAAGAAAGTAAACTGAGAATGGAGAAGTTTAATGGCAAAAATTATCAACATTGGAGAATGAAGATAGAGGATTATCTATATCAGAAAGATCTATACTTACCGTTATGTGGGATTGCAAAGAAGCCCATAGACATGGATGATGAAGAATGGGAAGTTCTTGATAGAAAGGCTCTGGGGTCTATAAGACTGAGTCTGGCATCTACTATGATATCTAATTTATCACAGGCAAAGTCTACGGTAGAGTTAATGATTACTTTAGCAAATTTGTATGGAAAACCCTCAGCTTCAAATAAGGTATATCTTATGAAATAGTTATTTAATTTGTGTATGCAGGAAGGTAGATCTGTATCTAATCATCTAAATGATTTCCATGGAATTGTAAATCAATTAAGTTCAGTCAAAATAGTGTTTGATGATGAAATTAAAGCTCTTTTAATATTATGTTCTTTGCTTGAAAGATGGCATAGCTTAGTAATAGTAGTTAGTAATACTGCATCTGCTTCAAATATTTTAAAAGTAGAGGATGTTGTTAGTGTAATCTTGAATGAAAAAATTCGCAGGAAAAGCACAGAGGAAACATCAAGGAATGCTTTAAGTTTTGAGAGTAGGGGAAGGCAAAAAGAGAAGAGCAAGAAAGGGAGATCAAGGTCTAAGTCAAAGGTGAGAGGTAGATCCAAATCTAGAAATGGCAGGAAGCCACAATGCTGGAATTGTGGAAAGATTGGGCACATAAGCAAAGATTGTTGGTCAAAGCCAAAAGAAGACAATCAACATGAAGGTAAAGAAGAGGCAAAGGTTGCAGGTATTGCACAAGATGCTTTAATATTCTCTTTGCATAATAATATAGAATCTTGGGTTTTAGATTCTGGTGCATCTTTTCATGCAACCCCTAATAGAGAATATTTTAGTGACTATATCCATGGAGATTTTGGAATAGTGTATTTAGGGGATGATGAGCCTTGTAAAATTATTGGCAAAGGAAAAATGTAGCTGAAAATGTAGAATGGCAACACATGGGTGTTGAGAGATGTCATGCATGTTCCCAGCCTAAAGAGGAATTTGATTTCTACAGGAAAGTTAGGGGATGAGGGTTGTACAGTAACTCTCACAGCTGAATCTTGGAAGGTGACCAAGGGTGCACTTGTAATGGCCAGAGGTAAGAGAGTAGGTACTCTCTATTTATGTAATTGTGTTACTAATAATTCTCCTTCTATATTATCTACTTCAGATGTGGATGCAAGTTGTGGCACTCTAGGCTCAGCCACATGAGTGAGAAGAGAATGTTAATTCTTAAGTCAAAAGGTAAGCTTTCAAATTTGAAAAGCATAGATCTGGATTTTTGTGAGCACTATGTTTTTGGGAAACAGAAGTAGAGTATATTACAGTCACAGAGGCTAACAAAGAGATGATATGGATGACACAGTTCATGGAAGAGCTTGGAAAGGAGCAAGAGAGTTACAGATTGTATAGTGATAGTCAAAGTGCAATTCATTTGGCTAAGAATTCAGCCTTTCATTCAATAACAAAGCATATACAGCTTAGGTACAACTTCATAAGATAGGTATTGGAGGATGGTGAGTTGAAGCTGGAGAAGATCCATACAGATAAGAATCCTGCTGATATGTTAACCAAGCTGGTAATAAAGGAGAAGTTGAATCTTCATTCAACTTCTGTTGGTCTTCATGATTGAGTTGAAGATGGAGGAGCTAGAAGATGTTGATGTACAGGTACTGGTGTAGCTATTTATCTCCAAGTGGGAGATTGTTAAGGTGTGGAGCTAAAAGCTTCACCTAATGAGCATTTTTTGTAGGTTGTAGTGTTACACAGTCACTGGCATCGGTCAAGAGAGACCGATGTTGGTCAGGAGTAGACCAGGAGATGCCAGCATCGGTCATGGATCGATCGATGTCGATCACAGGCAAATAAGTAGGAACTGACATCGATTACCTATGCGTCTAGAAAGCTATTTCTGTGGACAGAACAGAGTGTTTGCATGTTAGGATTAAGTAATAGTCTTAAGTCCGCATCTCTATTATTAGTAAGACTGTTTAGAGCCCTTGATTAGGAGGTGCATCTAATGGCTATATTTGTATGCTCATGTTTCCTAATTATTATATAGGATAGATCTTCTTAGCTTATTATATGTAGTATGAGTAATGTTGAATAGTACAGAATTGTATATGTGAATCATTCCAGGTTGTTGGAGTTGATTTTAATTGAGAGTGAGAGCTCTTGAGGGAAAGAGATCTAGAGAGAGATCTGTTCATCTGAGAGAGGTGTGGAAGAAAAGAAGTTTCTTCAATTGTATTCCTTCTGTAAAGAGTTTAATACAAGTTTTCAGGGTGGTTTCTTGTATCTCTTGTTCTTTACTATTTATCATTCTAGTTACTTATCATTCTGATTTAATTCTGCATTTAATTGCTTTCATATTGTAATCAACATTGTTGGTTGATCCCCAACAAGTAAGAATCTTGAGCCACTTTTTGAATATTTTAGCGTTAAGTGTTTTTTTTTATAAAATTGTAATTTTAAGCATTTCTAGATGTCAAAATGAAACCAAATAAAATGTTATGGGTAGGAAAAACCATTTAGATAAATGGGTTTGAAGGGTTTAAGAAAAAAATTGCTAGAAGGCACTTTTTTTATAGAATGTAAGGGGTCGATAAGGAAAAACAATTGGGTTGACCCAATCAACTCAATAGGCTAAAATTTGGCAAAATCTACACTATTTTCCTAGTATGTGTTGACCCTGTAAATTTTTCATATTGTCAACCTAGTACAATTCACCAACTGATCCAAAAAGTCTAGAATGACAATGCACTACTAAGGGGAAAATAAGAGGGTTGACTTAGATTTTTAAGTCAACCAAGTCAAAAATAGGGAAATTTTGGTCAAACTAGTTTGACTAAAGAACTAAAATAGTATAAAAATACATGTAAGTGGCTAAAAGAGTGTTAAAATGGCCCAAAATGACTAATTAAGGGAAAAAAGAGGTGAGTAAGCTAAAAATAGGTAAACATGAATAAATTAAAGTGGCTTAGGATTATTTTTTATTAAATTTTTAAAAATAATGTATTTTGATTATGCATGACATGGAGGATCTAATACATCTTTTATTGTTTCTTGATGGTAGGGACAACCTAGATTATGTCAGTTAGTATATGTTCATAGCTATCGGATCTATTGGAGTGCTTGATGATAAAGGATAGGGTGAGATTGACCTCTATAGGCCTAGGTGGCATAATAGAGATGTGTAGGATACCCCTAATCTTGAATTTGTTAGTTATGTTCCTAGGATGTTGGGAATGATTGATTAACACCTTCAGATGGGAGGTGGAGGGGGATATGATAGAGGTGGATATCACCGTAGAGCATGTACATGCCATCTTAAGACTACTAATAATAGGGACACTTGTGACCACTGGGATACTAGATAGTGATGAGGAGATGAGAGCCTTAGTCATATGAGCTATAGGATTGAAGACAATAGATGCAAGCTAGAGAGTGAGTATATTTGACGTATATACCTCATAAATTCTAGATATTTGGAAGGCTATTATAGGACTTATGATAGCATAATTTTTGTGCTACAAGTCAGATGACAAGGTACCACTGTTCATGATAGCCTTGAGCTGGATGATACTGTAGAAGATAGTACTATATGATTTAGGATCTATCATCTTGGCCTAGTTTATACAAGATATATATGGAGTGTTGGTTAGAGGGTATAAGTCTATTAAACTAATTATTTTATTGATGGCATGGATCTATAAGAGGTTTCTCATGTATCAACTAGTTGGGTTACCTTATGTGGTTGATGATAGGTTGCCTTAGGTACTGAGATGGATACAAGACCAAGTAACATATTAGTGTTGTAGATAGTGAGACAGGTAGACATAGTATGGAAACCTTATGGCCGCATAGTTATTGCATGGCTGAGTTGGGACATAGTTATACTAGATTTATCATAGATGGAGGTGATAGGATATTACACCTAGTAGATAGAGCCACATCTGGTAACATGAGTACCAGGGCATATAGGTTTGCTTCACCTAGTGGCACTAATAGTGGTGCCTA